>VWZO01021306.1:69602-230511 GCA_013396975.1 Bucco capensis
AAAAAGATGTGGAGCTGTTGGAGCGAGTCCAGACGAGGGCCACAAAGATGATTAAAGGACTGGAGAACCTCCCCTATGAAGATACGCTGAGAGAGTTGGGGTTGTTCAGCCTGGAGAAGAGAAGGCTTCGAGGGGATCTTACAGCAGTTTTCCAGTACCTAAAGGGGGATTATAAGAGAGAAGAGGAGAAACTTTTTAGGTGGTCCGATTGTAATAGGACAAGGGAGAATGGCTATAAACTGAAGGAGGGGAAATTTAGATTGGAGATTAGAAGGAAGTTCTTTACCCGTAGGGTGGTTAGGCACTGGCACAGGTTGCCCAGAGAGGTTGTGGCTGCTCCATCCCTGGCAGTGTTCAAGGCCAGGCTGGATGCGGCCCTGGGTGACCTGGTCTAGTGATTGGCATCCCTGCCTATGGCAGGGGGGTTGGAACTAGATGATCTTTAAGGACCCTTCCAACCTGGCCATTCTATGAATCTATGAAATCACACTATAGAACTAAAAGAACAGTTTAGTGCTTCTTGGCTTTTTAAACAAAAAACTCTTCCCAAGATACTGATTGCCTGAGACCGCAGTAACAAGATGTAAACTAGGAAAGCTTCAAGATTTATAGTTTCCTAGCGTCTTTTTACATCTTCTAAAATCCCTTCTCCAGCAATACTGGAGGGGGTGGAATATTGCTGAGAAGCTTAACAGTGACATTTGTTTTCTCACAAAACATTTTTTTCGCTCTTAGTTCATTGTCCTGTTTATTTCCGTGCACTTAACTATGAGGAATACATTCCTAAACACTTATTTTTAAGGAAAAAGTTAATATTTTCATTCAGCTTCTGGTGGTAGGGCTCAGCAGGGGACAATCAGTTACAGATTTTGTCTCTCAGGTGATGACTACAGTGAATTCTTAAAAATGCAGCTTGCGTTTGAAATTTAGTTTCCATAAGTAAAAATAGATCTTTTAAATACCTCTGTTACTCTATGATTAATTTTTACTTATCAAAATTTTATTTGTGAAAAGAAATAATGTAAGAAACACTTATGGATCAATGTTGTAATCTTTTAAGTAAAAAAATTGTTGCAATGTTTGGAATCAATCTCTTCCACTAAGCAAGAGGTAATAGGACAAGAGGAAATGGCTTCAAGTTGCACCAGGGGAGGTTTAGATTGGATATCAGGAAGAATTTCTTCCCCAAGAGGATTATCAGGCATTGGGACAGGCTACCCAGGGAGGTGGTGAAATTACAACCCTAATAATATCTATTCAAGGTCTGATGGTTCAATGGAATGTGGCATATCAGTCTACAAAATGGAGTAATTGGTCAAATATTAGAAGTAAATGTTCCTCTTCTACTCCTGGTGCTGGGATGATCCTTCATCCACCAGACTCTATTGTAGTCCTTTGGTAATACTTTCTGCTGTTTTTCTGTTTTCCATCTCTACCTAAACACTTCCAATTCTGCATCTAGTTTCCCATGCCTAATTTTCAAAACATTCTGGAGCCTTTATGAGTGTATAATATATCTCTCAGTTCACAGTATCTGCTCTGCCAGGCTGCTTTGTAACTCGGTACTTCGTAAATCACTTTGGAACACCTTGTACATAAAAACGTTATCTGTTAGAAAACTCTATTCACTGTCTTATTCAAGTGAATTACCACAGCAGGCAATTTCTGCCACAACCCTCTGTCACAATTTTTGTTCTAGCTTTTTAAGAATTTCTGCTGTCTTTTTCAGCATAAATTGATTGAAGGATAAAGAGAATAGACAAGACTATAAATTGTGAACTATGTGACAATACCTGCATTTAAAGTATCTAACTGGGTAGAACTTGGAATATTATTATTAAATGTATTCAGAACAGTGATTTGGAAAAAATCAATAATGTCAAATATTTTAAAACTATTGTAGTTTAAATGTAGAATAATACAGTAGTGTCATAAAAGACTGAAATAATGATACTGACCACTCCAAAACCAGAAAGTTGAGAAGCCCAGGGGCATACTAAAGAATCTTCAGTTAACCTAGTCCCTTAAAAACTATTTCATATTGCTCTTTTTATTCTATTTCAATAAATAATTCTATTTACAGAAAGTGATGATGCAGGATAGAAACAGGATTTTAGGAAAATACAAATCGTGTTTTAACCATCACTTGACAGTAAAGAGACATTTAACACAGTATGGAACAGAAGAGCTCACGTCTTTGTGAGAGACACCCAGGGCATGTCCCTTGGGTAAAAGGATAGTATTGGGGTTGTTATGTTGAGGTGAGGAGAGCAATTAAAGGGGAAATAAATTATTAAAAGGCTGCAAGCAAAGCTTGACTTAAGATTGCAGAGAAAGGAAGTTCAAGAATGTTGTAGGTAGTATAAGCAGTAGAACACATCCTGAAAGGGAAGAAAAACAAGGTTGCTGAAAAGGTTCAGATAAGGCTACAGATTCTTTCTTAGCATCACATATTCTATTTCCTGGAATATTTTGCAGTCCTTCAGTCAGGTATAGTGTACTTCAGTAGTGCACATAAGTGCTATGAAGTAATAAGGACATGATAAAACTGATGTGAAGTTCTTTGCGTAGAAAATGTGGAGCTTTTTCTTTTTCAAGTAACTTCCAAGGCAATATTACTTTGAATGTCATAGCTGGATTAGATGACTGCAGATCAGTGCAGAACAAAATCACTGCTAGTCAATCAGGTGTCTTCTGTTTTTTCCAACTGAAATTGGGAAAATATATAATTTAGTTTGCCTTTCATGGCTTATTGCCTTGGTTGAGTAGTTGGGTAGGATTATGTTTAGCATAAAAAGCTTAATGACCCATGGTTCTTCTAATTTATAAGGAAGAAATCAGTTGGTTTTCTTTAAAAGGATATCTGCAGAGCACTCTTTAGATTTGCCTGCCTAGACCTACTGTCAGCCAAATCATGGTGCAAGCAATCATAGTGGGGCTGTCACTATTTTACACATTGGAATGTTCATTAAACTCAATGGACACATAATTCTGCAGTACTAGTCTATCAAACATGGAAGATCCACCCTGATACAGCTTCCTCTTGTCCCACTGTCCCTGATAGTGATTATCCTCTTAATTGTGTGAGTGAGCTAGATACTAATTGGTCTTACATTTTCCATAGTGAAAGGATAGAAGAAAAAAATTTAGGTCATTTTGGTACTTGAGAAAGTTGTGCAATCTTTGGATCTAACTTAATGCTTTCATTATACTTCTACATAGAATGTGGTTTATTAGTAATTCAATCGAGTGTTTCACCAGTTTCTGTCAATAGATCTTTTTTTTTCTGTACTGACAGTGAAGACCAGCAATGTGCTGAACAGAAAATTACAGATTGCAGACAGCACCAAGACTATACCCTTTAAAATTATGTATTTTAATTAGACATTGACATCTGGTATGGACTGTGAATGCTTATTTGCACACCTGCAGGCTATTTGATTATGAGGAAACCCAAAGTATTTGGAGAGTTTGTCTTCACATGGAGTTCAGTGATTTAATACAGCAATTGCGCAGAACGTAATGAATTTAGAAGTACTACAAATTTTGTATGCTTCGTAGGTTCTGTCCAAAATTATCTCTTCACCTTACAGAAATAACACTTTCTGTTGATTTTCATAATTCATTGAAAGGTGAAGAGATAATCTTGACAATATTAAAAACTTGGAGAGTACAAAAGGTTTCATTGAAACCCACCTAGATTTATAATAACATTTAGACTTACAAAGGACTGAAATGGCTACCCATGAAGAAAATACTTTGTACAGCAAGCTGATTATGGATAAGGTGTATATGAGGAATCTTGCATCAAACACAGGACAGCAAAGTTCACTCAACATTTATAATTGCTATAATGACCTTGTTTGTTCTGGAGTTTAGTTTTATTCAAGGATTTCACATTAAGAAGTGTTCCCATGCCTCTGCAAAGTAACTATTTTGTTCTAACTCTGAGTACTGAATGGGATGACTGCAGAATCTTGAAGTCAAGGATCACTTTAACAATTTTCCATAGCAGTGTTGAAATTTCATGTTCCAGGGTGTGTGGTTCACTGGCATTCTCTACTACTCTCCCTTACCAGAAAAGCACTCTCAGGAAAGGAGGATGGGGAACAAGACCTGTGTTTTGTGTTAGTGGCTTCTCCTGTCTGAAGTTACACGTGTTCTCATTTTTCTCTTGCTTTCAGGTAGAGGGAAAGGCTGAAATAAAAAATGTGAGTGAGAGACTTTAACTTCTTTTTCTGGGTGTAATTATTTTACTCTCAGAAGTGCTACATGGTCTGCTGCTCTAAGTATACATCCCTTTTGAGGAACTGATTGATTGTCCTTGCAAAGGACAGCTTTCTTTTTGCATCTACTGATTTCAGGGATGCAGCATGAAGTCACCAGTGCCTCCCCTTCAGCTACTTGAGCAGCACAAGGAAGGGATTCACCTGTGCAAGCTACAGTGAATGCTGGAGCTGTGTCACTTGCACTGTGAGACCCTTTCCCTTCTGGTACACAGAATCTGAAGCATTGCTGCTGGGAGGGAGGGAGCCTTATTGAAGTATTGTTTGGGCCTTGATATCTGGTCTGGACTACAAATGTTTATCTGCTCACTTACAGGCATCAATATAAGGACTTGTAATGCACCAAAATGTGTCTAGAGATGTATGACCTGTTTTATAGCTTAGTGTCATCTGGAAGAAATTATACCTTGTGATTTATACCTAGTTCCCAGTTATCTTGCTTTCAGTGTCTGTACTGGGAAAAACCCATACAGCAGTGTCATGAGTTTGTCACTCCTGAAATAATTTGGCTAGGCAAAAGAGGTGAATCAAAAAAATGAAGTTACCATCAGCATGTACAAAGAAATAAGAGTGTGATTGATTGAGTGAACAGCATCACTTCCATGCAAAACACAGAGGAAAGGTTTGGAAGGATCAGAGCACATAGCTCACTGAAGAATTACCATCCCACCAGCTATGATCTACTTTTAGAGCTTGTCAAAAGCAATGACTCTAAACCTTGCTGCTTAATTGCTCATTTGGCAATGCTATCACTATGAGATATTGTACAACCTTTCACTATAATAATAGTTAATCACACATAAATGTTAAATCATTAGTGCTTGCTAATAAGGAAATCTTGCCATACTGTTTGACCACCAGATATGACTGAGTGACATTGCAGTCACTCTGCTAATTGCCTTTGGCTAAAGAAGAATCTAACAGCAGTAAAGAAAGGTTACACCAGATGGGTGTTTTTTTTAAGGCGGGGGTTTGGGTTTTGTTTTTTTTGTGGATGATGGTTTGTTTGGGGTTTATTTTCTGGTTTGTTGGTTTGTTTTTCTTTTGTGCTGCTATGAGAACTCCTAACATTCTGGCCAATTTCTGAACAGTAAATCTTCCTTTTCAGTTTCTGTCCCTTTTGTTAAATGGGTGAGACATTCAGATTACTCTGAATGTGTTCATTAATGTGTGATGATCAGACTTTTTTCAGTGGCCTGAAAATTTTGAAGACCACTGAGGTAGCAGCAGTAACAGAGCAGGGAAGCTTACTTGGCTGATGTGATGAGAGAAGCTTTGCTTTAATATGCTCTGTAGGTCCACTGTGTTCTGCTGCCTTTGTAGAGCTGCTGTCAAAGGAATTCAGCATAACTGAATTTGATCTGCTCTGTTGATCCAAAGCACATTGCTCTTCTTTCTGTATTTTCATGATTATTTCCTTTGCTACCTTGAGATAAGACCTGTGTGTCTTTAAGGATAATAATGGGAAATAAAATGTAAATGTGTTTTGTTTTTCTAGAAGGTGCTACTATTTAGCAAATAAGCAAATAAGGCACTATTCTGTTAGTGAAAAATAGGAAAGAATCATTTATATAAGCTCTGGTTTTGGTTTTGCTATTCTGTTTCCCAGTTAATGTGGTTTATAATTAATGAGGTTTTAAATTACAGAAGAGTAGATTTAGATTGGATATTAGGAAAAAGTTCCTTACCACGAGGGTGGTAGAACACTGGCCCAGGTTGCCCAGGGAGGTGGTTGAGTTGCCATCCCTGGAGGCATTCAAGGTGAGGCTTGCCAGGGCTCTGAGCAACCTGATCTAGTTGGGGATGTCCCTGCCCACTGCAGGGGGGTTGGACTAGATGACCTCCAGAGGTCCCTTCCAACCCAAATGATTCTATAATAGAATCAGAAAGAAGTGTCAGTCTCTCTTCTTTGAGGAAGGGTACAAACTATCTCATCCATAGCAAAGTAATACATTTTCCACTGTAGGTCTTTTGACCTACCTTGTTAAGATTCCTATATCTGCAAGAAGTAGGAGTAACAGGATTAGAAACTTAAGTCTAGCCTCATCATAAGGAGGATGATCCTCCCCACTCGCAGCAGAGTCCTTGACAGCTCCTTTCCTAGTGTATTGCTCTCTTTCACTTTCTTCAGTACTGTGTCACTCATTCAGCTAATTGGGCAGTTTTAACTAGGTCAGTCAAGTCATTCTCTGTATCTGTCTGGCAAGAGCAGAGGTAGATGTAAGAGTGCAAAAAAGAAACGTGTCTGATTCTGTTGGCTTAAGCTTTGATTTATTGTCTATTTATGCAGAAATGGACTTGAGTTTCTGTCAAGCCAAGCACTGTAAGCCAGAGCCACACGTGCACAAGCAAAGAAACATTTCAAAACCAATTGTGGAAATTTTGTCCATCTTTCAGTTGTAACTTGTTCTTGGCATGTTGCAGACTGATTGCATAATTGAGTAATGAAGAGAAACAGCTATTCTTTGATCTAGAAATGCAGCACTCTCTTGCCAAAGCAAGTAACAAGGAATCACTTTATCTCTGGATGCTGCAACATAATAATGTGTCTACAATAACAGGATATTAATTACAGCTAAATGGTGGTAGAATCATGGACAGTAACTGTTTAGTGGAAAATTGTCTTTTCGTGTTCCAATTAGCACTGAAGACATTCAGAGTGATAAGCTGTGTGGTGAAGGAAGTGGCAAACTTGCATCCTGGGCATCTGAGAAGGGCAGAAGCAATAAGCTTTATCCCAGCAATGCAGGCACAGCTAGATTTTCATCTTGTATACAGAGGCTGCTTCTAGCACGATGCAAGAAATAGCATTGATAATAAAATATATAGTAGCACATACCTTTGCCTTGACTTGGAGCTTCTAGGGATCTCAAGTTGATACTTGCATCATTAAGCTGTTAAATTAAGTGTTAAATGAGCTTAAAAGTATCAGAGTTAGGAGGTTGATCTGGTTCATGAAATAAAGACTTTTTCTAAAAGATTTACTTAATGCAGCCAGATACACTACTGTAGGTGAGGTCTTCCAACATAGCAGATGTAAAGTATGATGAAACCAAGGTAAAAATCAGCTTGAAAAACAACTCACATAACTCCAGAACATATTAATGTTCAGCACAGTAGTAAATCAGAAGTGTAGTCCAGAAACAAATACTCACTTTAATAGGAGAGTTGTTATAAACAACAAAATCCTATAGTGAAAAGAGGACACTACATGCAAAACAGATACTCACTAGTCAATGATTAGTTAAATTCTATTTTTTTTTTATTCTAGAATTCAGGGATGGTTTGCAATTAGTGTCTGATAGTATCCTTGGAATAAGAAGTCATGCCCAAAGATTTGTAATCTAGATAGGGATGCNGTATCACAAAAGGATGCAGGTCATATGACAAGCCTGTTGCAGAATAAAAATTAGGAAAGGTCTCCCAAAGACAACTCAGTGCAGACATCACAGATTTATACTGTCTTTCCCATTATTAACAGCAGACTTCTACAAGAAGTCAACACTTAACAAAAAAGGGCATGTCTTCATGATTAGGTCAACACCTTGGGAACAAAAAAGACAAAGGAAACACGTGTTCATCTCCAGATCCTATAAACTTCCTTTTTTTTCATATTAAGTTAATATAGTTCTTCTGATTAGAAATGTGTTGCTTTTCCCTCCCTTTGAACTGGAACTATCTCAGGAAGAGAAATGAGCTGACAGTGGGAACCCAGAGTTAAAAAATGATGTTAAATTCAAAGGGTGTGTGAGGAGTGAGGAAGTTAATTCTTACTAATGTTTCATGTCTTGCTCTTTCGGATCTCTCTTTGCAGTATTGGTTCGGCTATTTTGTTGGATTTTTGGAGGTTTTGTGTTTGGTTGGTTGTTATTTTTAGCTTCCTTTTCCCAACTATCAGTTCTACTCAGCAACTTTATTAACATGTTTAGCACTTCATTTCAAAGAGTAGACTTGTACCTTCTGTGTCACTGTGCCTCCCCTGGGGGAGTCTGCCTTTCTCACACTAAATGCAGACTTGCAGCTAGTGTCAGGTTCAGCATCACTGGCAGCTTTGATGGTCTCTGGTTTCCCTCAGCTCCTGTAAGGCTGCACTTCTGTCACCCTCAGGGTTAGCTGTGGCTCTGGAGGGTCATAGTTGCTGTAAAACAACTGACCAGCCAGCTGAGTGCCTGGGGACAGCGAATTCTCCACAGCAACACTGACCTGTGCTCTGTGCTATACCTCTGGCTACCAAGAATGAAAAGTTCATTTATGTAACTGGCCAACATAACATACTCATGCAGCTCTAAGCCTGGATTTGACTTGAGATTCACAGTCTTTCTGATGTTGAAATTCAGCTTGTCTAACTTACTTAGATGTAGTGCACGAATATGACTAAGGGTGTACTTGTGTATCTGCAAGCTTGTGCTCTGGAGAGAAGACAATTAACAGTTAAAGTATTTCAATCTTTCACCTCTAAATGCTTGTTTTAAAGTCCTGGTTTGATGACAAATGAGAACTAGCTTGACTGACCCCAGAAATTTCCCGTATTATCTCATGTGTTTCTCACCAGGCAGTTCAAGGTCTCCAGCTGTGTGGACAGGGTTTGGCAGATATATGACATGCACAATGAGTGGTTTTATAGTCCCTGTGCAAAGCTGAGGGCAGCAGTGGGGGGTAAGGAAGCAGGAAGCAGCAGAGCCTCCTGTGTTACTTACAGTGCTGTCAATCCGATGAGTAAATCCCCTCCAGCTTTCTAGCTTCTTCACCCTTTCCATGAGTTGTTATTCTGTGTTACTTAGTGATATTTTAGGAACCAAATACAATGTCTTAAAAATAACAATTTCCTATCATTTATTTTTATGAATTTATATTATTTTGGGCAGCAATTACTGGCTGACTCAGTTGCTGGCAAGGGAAAAGTGTCATTTTAAGAAACTCCAGCCAAGATTTGAATAAGAATGAGACTATTTGATAAGATGTCAACAAGTGAAGGTTGCAGCCTTGTCAGTGATGACATTACAAGTTCTATCATGTCCTGTGCAAACTGTCATAACCTTTAAACAGGGGCTTCAACAAGATGAATTGCTTATGTCAAATAAAGCAATGGGTTGGAATTAGATTGGAGTAAATGGAAAGTTCAGTAGGCTTTTATTTTCTGGGGTGCTAAATCGATTGAGGGATTTAATAAATCAAAGATTTCATGAAGATTGTGGTAGAGCTTCTTTGGCTGAAGAACCTGGCTTTGGGTCTTGAAGAGACATAAAGACAGAATTTTAAAAGCTCAGTGTACTATGCAGCTTGTTTTTATAAGTGTGAAAATCCTGAATGCCAGAATAGATGGATGTGTGTTTCTGGCCTGATAAATGTCAGGTGATTATTGTGGAATGAATAATGCTGTATAGAGTTTTAAAGCTAGGGCCTCCCTGTACATCAGTTCTTGAATTGGAGCAAATATCTTTATACAGTACAACTTTCCTGCTGTTGAAGTAATTTCTCAGATGAGCTCACCAATCAATTCTTAAAGTTTTAGTTTTGAGTGACATCCTACACGTAATTTAAAAGCGAAAGAAAAATGCATTGTGTTCAAAGATTTCTTCTCTTGAACAGGCAGAAATGCCTGCAGTACAGAGAAATTAAATGCATAAACCAATGGCTTGATTCACATGTCTAAACACAGCAAAACAGTGCACCAGATAGTGAAAGTCTTCTGCTATGCAGAAAAGCAACTGCATTTCACCCTTTATATTGTATTTCTCAAAGAATCACAAAGGGGAAACTGTGGTCCTCAAAGTAAAGCATCACAAGATACAACACAAGGTAACATGGAGAGGGGTGAAATTCCAATTACATGACTCCTCTCCTGCTCAGGGGATTGGGAAAAGGGAAAGTAAGATCACCTCAGGATATCCTAGGACTAATTAGCATGGTAAAAATCACAGGCCTAAATTGAGACCTAACATGCTAATGTGAGACCACCTCTGTATATAATGCTAGCCACTAACTAAAGCATGTATAGAAGGGTATCATTTAGGTGACCAATGAACAAGTATTGTGCAAATTTTCTTTGTTGTAAAGTGTATGAAATCCTAGAGCTCCCCTGAAGGTGCATGCTAGCTTTGTGAAGTATTGCCTAGCACCCTTTTTTGTGCAGAACTGGATCAAAACAAACATCTCAACTCGGTGTGCCAATTGCTTTTTGCTCGCTGAGTAAAGAACCCAAATTTGGGACAAGAATATTCCTGAGGATATTAGGTTGACTAACTAAAGCCACCTCAGAAGTAAGTGGATTTGACCTGAGAGAGTGCAGCCAGCACACCAAAAGGAATAGGAATCAACTGTTCTTAGAAGTAGAAGTAGCCTTCTCTGAATCAAGAAAGTTGCTATCTCAGAAGCAAGTATTTACCCAGAGGAGTTTTGTGCCAGTATAGTCCATGGGATTAACAAAAAGTGAAAAAACATTGAGAAGCTAATGGAAAAGATGTGACAAACATGAAGAGGTGTGCAGTCTCTAGGCAGTTGCCAGCAGCGATTACAGCCATTCCTTTATGACTTTTCACATCCATGCAGATGATAACAGCTACTTATTGTCTTTGTTAGAAGCTGGGAGGCTTTCACCTTTCTCCATTCTTTTCTGGCTCTAGATGTATGGTTCAATAACTTCTCCTCCACTCGGACACTAGAATGCCATTTGATGTGTTTTCTAAAGCATCCTTTTTGCAAGGCTTTTAAAACCTGTTCTTATGTTTGTTCTTTGATGTAAGAGACTTTTTTTTTCCACCTAGCTCATAATACATGAAAGGTAAAAATAATATAGGTATAATAATAATTGCCAGCTGAGAACATCTGACAGGAAATTACAGGTTTTTTCCATTAAAGGAACACAAAGGTTTTATATGGATTTATACTAATCTCTTTTAACAAATTGATCTTATATTAAAGATTTTACAGCTAATACATGTGTTATATCAGAAAAGTGAGACACTTTGAAAGATTCTCATCAAGTTATCTCTTTATGAAAAATAATAAAAAAGAGCTATTTTTTTTCTCCTAAAAGTATTTCATAAAAATGTCCTCCTTGATAATTCTCCTACAGAGATAATGTCTGTAGTCAAGATAATAGTGACCAGCTTCTGTGACAATCACTCCAGATTACAGACAAAAAGTGGAGAATTGGTTGGCAGTGCCCTGACTAACACTCCCTGCAGCTATAATTCACTTTTCCTGTCTGCTGTGTCTATTCTTCATATGCATTCAATTATCATTATAGCTCTTGATGTCTTTTTTTTTTTTTTTCATCCTAATGGTCAAAATCCACACTTGTCCTTATTTTTGGGTCACCCAAAATAGCCTTGATAGCTTCCAATGTTGTTGTCTTTCAAGCCTCATCTCATTCATGTTCTTTGATCTCATTGTATCTTAATGCTTTTTGCTTCATTTTGTGGTAGAAAACCATTTAGCTTCTAAAAACCTTTCTAATTATTAATATCCTTTTTTTTCATAAGTCTCCTTAAAGTTACAGAACTAGTCTTCAACTGTGCATTGTTGCCATTATACAGTGCAATAATGGACTCTCATCTCTTTTTACTTGCTGAGATTTTGTATGTGAGTTTATCCAGCCAGAAGAGGCATCTGGAAGTCCATATGTGCTTTTTCAGAATGCTGTATTTTTACTGAAATTTATCTGCAGAAATATGTATTGTGGCTTTTGTCCATCCCTGCCATTAGCAGAGAGAAAAAAATGCAACAACCCAAATTTTCTTGGTAAAGCTAAGCAGTACTGGAACTTATCAGGGAATTTGAGAGGATCATCCCACTTCTGAACAGTGTCTACTTTAGTGCCTAGCTGACCACACCTAATTTAGGTGTTTGTCCTAGATCTTTCTTCCTGACTGTGCTGTAAATTCAGCATCCTTAGCCTCTAGTCCTCAAAGTAATTAACTTTCAAAAGTTAAATGCTGCAATGCATCTGTTACACTTACTTACATTCGAAGTTTAACTTTTGCCTTGGCATTTAAGAGCTGTTCCTAGCCAATTCCAGGAGGTCTGTTACTTTCCTATCTGCATATTGCAAAAAGTGAGAGAAAACCTCACTCCTTCTCCTCACAATGCAGTTCAGATGGGGCTGTCCAGATTACTTAACTAGTTGTTTAAGCTCTGAAGACCTTTGGTCACAGCTCCCCGTGTAGCAGTTGATGATCCATTCCCCATTGCAATAACAAATCTTTTCTGAGCTTTTGCTGAAGATTTACAGTCTTGTGTTTGCAGAAATGAAGCACGAAGAAGAGCCCCTTGTATGATAGCTCTTCCTGCCTACCTACCCTCTCTGCCTAGTGCATGCTCCGAGCTGTCTTGCTTTTTGTAAAAAGCCTCAGGCGAGTGAAATCCCAGGAGACAGGGCTGCCCAGGTTGAGCTAATACTGACTGCCTAGTTGGCCAGATTAGTCTGTAATAATTACATTCTTAAACTGGTCCATTTTCATGGTTAATTTGGCTGGCAGAAAATGAAGAAGCTATTTTTGCAGCATATATGCACCATATGAATATAATTACTTGAAGCACTGCAGACTCCAGGATTGAATGCTTTGTAAAAAAATTCCTGATGAGTATGAGCAGACTGTGCTGTTTGCAGTTGCCTGGGTAACTGAGATCAGACCTTTACCTGGCTTCTCCTGTTACAAGTGGAGGAATATACAATAATTTTGATATTTGGCCTCTGTTCTAAATTTTATAGAGAAAGGAAAGGTCAAAAAACATGAACTACTACATGCATAAGAGAGTATCAGTCAGTTGCTTCCTATTGCAGGACAGCTGTGTATGACTGGAACAGAAAGGAGCCTAGTTCATCTTGCTTTTGCATCTAATTGCAAGTTCTGTCCTCTAATGACAAGCACAGGTCACTGTGGGTATCTACAGGGACAGTCAGATTGGACTTTCACAAATGGTTCTGAACACCAATCTTGGGGAGTGCAAAGTTTTTTTCCATCCCCAGAGTCAGGTCATCTGCAGGACCCCACTGTGGGAGCCCAGGCTTTTTGTGCCTCCAGCCTGCATGGCTGAACAGGGCTGGCTCTGCAGAGCACTCAGACCTTTCAGTTAATGCACACAATGTCTATCTGCTTCCACACTGTTGCTTCCTGCAGGGAACATATCTTCTCTGTGCAATTCAATGAGCTGCTTGAAATTTCCAAATTACTTGTGTCCTAGTAACCTTGGAGACTACATTCCTCCTACTGCTACAACAAAATTGTTGGAATCAAAGTTTAGTGGCCTTTGGAGCGTGCTGCAAGGCTGATTTTCTAGACGTTTAAAAAAGGGAGGAAATTTGAAGGAGAAAATGGCATGGTACATCCATCCATACCTCCTAGGTGTAGTAAATGGGAAAGTCAATCCAATCCCAAGTGGTGAGATGTATTCTAGTGCATATGGCTTGTACAAATGCACATGAAGGATTTATAAAGAAACCCCACATTTACCAGGAGGTAGAAAAGAGGAATAACCATTTTAAGAAATGTCAATTTAAATTGTTTTTAGCTAATTCCTAACTTGGCAGTTCTGACTGAAAAAAAGGCTGGAGTTTTGTTACCTACAAGCATGCTGTGTTTTCCTGTGGTATAGTCAAAGAAAATTATTATGCAGTAATTATGCCAGAATAGGTTGTGCTGCTAGAGCTCTAATGGTAAATCTCCCTGTGTTGATAAGTTCACTGGCTGCCAAATAGACACAGAGACTCTGAAGTTATTGCTGCCTCCCTTCTGCTGCTGGAGGTCTCACAGAGGTTCTTCATAGATGAGGACTGAAAATATGAAGTGGATTTTTAAATACTTAATTTTTTTAAACAGCGGGAGGAATGAACAGAGAGCCTGGGGTTTTTTAATCTAATTCAAACCACAAGATTTCAATCTGCTACTTAAGAATAAAATCCCTGTTCTCTAAACAAATCAAGAGAACTGTAACTCTGAGACATCCTTTTCGATAGCCTCTCCAAACTGCTTGATTTGACATTTAACCTGGCATTTTTGTTATTTGTCATTTTCCAGTTATATCTGTGAAACTGTGTTTGTGTTTTTCAAGTTACTCCAGTCAGAGAGCTTGAGGGTAGTCATACTGGATAACATGGGGGGGAAAAAAAGGATGTTTTTCTTTCCCAGGAGGATGAACAGAATGTCCATATATGACATAAATCCACTGAGACACAAACCTTCATGTCACAAAACCAAATGGGTGTCATTGCTGTCATTTTCTTTTTCACCCAGGCATGTGCAATGGAATTTTTGCTTAAAAGGGCCATTACAGAGCTGTTTGTTAACACATTTCAGAGCTCAAAAAGTTCTGTGTAGTAAAGCAACATAGTCAAATACACTGACCAATACTCAGGAAAATGAAGTGGCAGCAGCTCATAAGATTAGCCTCTTTGCAATTTCACTTCCATCTTTCAAAAGCACCTTCTTCCTCTGGTCTTCTGCATCTGGAGAGCTTGATTACTCAGAGGAATTTCAGAGAGCACAGATTTCACAGAGAAAACAGGAAAAGGTCAGAAAAGCTATTGTTGCCATTCTATATCTTAGTTTCTCATATCTATTCTGTTTTCTGTGGAAAAACAGAATAGAAAAGCTTTTCTGGAGAAAGCACAAGGGAGTGTATTCTGAACAATCCCTTACAGGTCATCAATTTTCTTCAATATATTACCTAGAAACATTGCTGAAAACGCAACCTCTTTTCTTTAACTGTCTTCTAACCATATTTGAGATGCTGTCAGGTGAGTGACTAAAGTATGACAGATTTCTGCAGAAAATTTTTCATCCTTGGGAAGGTAGCAGATTATCAGGAACTTGCTTGAGACTATTCTGGGTTCTGTTGCAAATCTGTCTGGGAGTTTCCCAGCAAGAACCACACGTTGCCAAGAACACTTGAAGACATGGCTTTAGTTATAGTTTCTTGATATCCTGAAATGCCTGACAGTAAGGTCTGCTGAAACCTAATTCACCACAGCCTTTACAGCAGCCAGACACAAGCCTACAGATGCTCTGCAAGCTTCTCACGCAGCTCTGAGGCTGACCTGTAACATCTAGAGCTCATCTCCAGCACAGATTGCCAACCATGCCTAATGCTACTTGCATTACATGACAGAAACTCCTGTTCCCTGGGTACTTAAAAAAGAATTCCTGTCCAGTTCCTGAGTGACCCAAGCAAGACTTGGCCTCTAAGGCTCTGGATGGCCAGTGCTAATGGAATGCTTTGTCCTGAAGTTTTCTCTTGGAGTGCTACTAACAACCTTTTGTTCAAATGTGTTGCTTGGCTACAAGTCATTCTTTCCATTTGAAAGCTCACATAAAAATCTAAAACGTTCAAACTGCCTTCTCTGGCAGTGTTGGCTGCTGAAAGAATATATGGCTTTGCAATCAGAAGCCTGAAAATGAAAATCTCCTATAATGCTTTGCTTTGTTGCCATTTAGACTGTTCAAACACTTGTGCATACTTCAAATAAAATCTAATAATAAACCACAGCTGGAATAATTGATGCAGAAAATCAGAGAGCACAGCATTTTGTATTTATTGTTTATCTTTCAGTGGCACAGACACATTAGTTTTAGTGGACTTTGTGGTAGTTCTTCCAGGGAAGCTATGAGCCATAACTGCGTTATGACTACTTGCTCTCCTCAACCTAACTCTGCCATCACAGGTTTAAACATGGTTTCTCTTTAAAAATAGGTCCATTTCCATCAGTGATATTGTGGGAAATGAAAGGTCACAGTATACAACTGAGATGGCCATGTCTGGCTTCTGCTTGACTACCTGGGGTTGTTCAAGGAGCAGGGAAAAACATTTCTGCCAGGAAATGACAAAAGTTGTACTGCTATAGTTTGAATAATTTATCCAATATGCCTAAGCATAGCTGTGGGTTTTGTTTGCTGACAGTCAAATAACAGTTTAAAAGCCCTCAAACTATTTATTTGATGCTTACTGGGACAGGGAGGTGTGCTTCACTTCATCTTTATCATTACTACTAATCATGTAGGAGCAACTCATCCATCACCTGTAACACAGCTCTAAGCTTTACCCATTATTATGTTCCAAGCTTCACTTCAAGCTTTGGTTGTCTCTGTTGTGACATGTACACTGTTCTCTGCCAAAGATGGGCAGAGGTGGCCTGGTTGGCTCTCTTGCAATCTTCTTTCATCAGACTTGATGTCATTAATCCTTACTACAGCACCACAGAAACGTGTTACAGTAGAATACGATTCAGTCTCAAAGCTTTCACTTATCTGTGATGGTTTTAATGAAAAAATCATAGTCTTGATTTTGCTAACCGCTTTTTTTGGTCACTTCTATTATACCTGGAATCTACTCCAAACTGATTCAGACCATATCCTGATCTGATTATACAATTTCAGATTGGTTGTGTCCATTAACTGAGCTTTCAATTAAACACATAATTAAAAATTTAGCAGTCTGCTTCAAAAAGGCTAATTTTGGTTTAAACGTGATGAAAATGTTGTTGTCAAAGTTGTTGCATGAAAGACATGGTTGCAGCTGTTTTCTGAATAAAAACAAGTATCATATGTTCCTGAATGTTAAATTTTGATTGAGTGAATCCTTGAATCCAATAAAACTGTGCTGAATCAGTCTACTAGAGCTTAACTAGGTGTCCCACTTCTGTTGCAGTAACTAAGTGAAGACATTTGTCTAAACATGTATTGCACTGATAATTAAAAATAAGGGCACCCTACCCTTAACAAACTAGAGTTGTATTACCGTCTGGCTGCAGAAAGGTTTGTCCTTTAATTTGTACCTCTCTAGATCATGAGTGGATTACCTCATTTCTTCTCCTATCCTTTTTCTACTACCTTGTCCAGTTTCAAGTGACTCTAAGAAAAGAGTTACTTAAAAGTTTTAATCTTCATAGCAAGAAATGTGCTCCAAGTGTAGAACATATTTTCCCATTTAACTACTCTCTTCAAGCTCTAACCATTCCTTGAAAGATAAGGTGCTGAGATACTAGCAAAAAATAACTTATGCTCTGTCTAGTAAGTCAATAGGGAAAAGAGCTCAGGATCTTGGGAGGGTTTTACTTGCTCTACTCTCTGCTATGGTGCTCTCTCAAGTGGTGCTTGAAAAGACTGAACGAAAAGAGCATCACAGACTACAGTACTAACTAGGTGAAGTGATCTGGATGGACTCTGAGGGCTTCATTCCACTCCCTGCTACTAACATGGGTAATACGTTTGTCTCATCAGATGAATAGCACAGTGTGGAAAACCCAGCAGTAGCAGGAAAATGGAATGATAGCATGTGCCCAGAGGATTGTAGATGACCTGTTTAAGTGCAGAGAACACTGCTTGGAGAGTGTCTTGTTGAAAAGATTTGATTCAGTTGGCACTTGTTTCCAGCTTCAGCAGCATGTCTGGAAACAGAAAGCTACTGTGAGCCAAAGCACGGATATAAGCAAAGAACAGGGAGGGGAAAGTACTCATCTGCTGGAGCTGTCAGAAATGTGTAAGGTTCCCCAAGGGCTATATAAATAAAGGAGCTGTCTGGGCGGGAGGTTTGAAAGGGAGCCAGATGGCTGGAGGTACTTGCAAGAAGCCTGATGTGCCAAACAACTTTTTACATCTCTAATGTGTGGAAAAGGTTTTGCCACTGACTTCAAAGTAACAGAGAGTTTGCCTGATACTTTTCTGGCTTTTTTCTTCCCAGACAGCAGGGTTTGCTATAACAATCCTGGAAGTAGCTCATGAGGTACCTAATGCTTAATCTGTGATCTGCCTAGTAATCCTACTACTGCAAATTGTGGGGATGTGGTGTTATTGGCAGAAAATGTGGAGTTCAGAGTTGTGTGTACCTGGCCAAATTCCAAAAGGATAATTACATTCTGCTTACCCCAAATTCCCCTTATGGCTTTTGGACATCCCTTGCTCAAAGCTGTTATTACAATGTTGCTCTCTGCTCTTAATTGGTTACTACCTTCCACTCTGCATTCAGTGGCAAGTGAGGTGACCTGGTGCCTATTATGGTGTCCACATCATAAAACAGAAATCCATCTAAAAAAAAGTAGTTTTTCATGCACATCTCATCCAAGATGCTCTGTCCCCAATGATACATTACTGCAAGGAGTACTTGTAAAGCAGTCACTTCTAGTTTGCCTAGAAATACCAATTTGTCCAAGTTCTTCTGTCATACAGCTACCTTCTGCTGTTTTGGCAATAACTCTTCATTACCTTTTCCTTGGTTTCTATCATTTTTTCTGTATATACAAGACATCACTGGTCTGTGTCCTCTGTGAAGTGGGGATAAAAAAGTGGCCTGAATCTCAGTGAAAAGAACAGATTATTCCAGAGTTAGTAGAGCCCCTTTGCAGAAGCTTCCTTGCTTCCAGAACGTGGTCATAATGTTGAGTGATTAATTTCTAATCGAATATAAAGAAGTAGGACTGACGTAGGTAGATCAGTATCAGAACATTCAGTATTATAGAGGATTTTGTCAACTCAGTGGCTGGGTCATTATGTGTGAATCCCATTTCTAGGGCCATTCCATAGCTGATGCTTAGAGTGCTTATCACAAAAAGCTCTGAAGTGGGTAGTGTCAGGTGCAGGTATTGAAGGCTGAAATTATACATGTTCTATATTTAACTGTAATTAAGTAGATACTGAAGTGTCTGTTCATCCCTTTTGTGCTTTTTTAAGCTTACCACCATTCAGTAAACACATCATATTAACTTTATTTCTTACATAGGTTATGTGCATGGAAGCAAATAAAAATGTTAAGCAGTGCAAGGTAGACTTCACATTATTCTTGTAGAAAATGTGTTTTGATGCCATTTCTGTCCTGTCTCTACCAGCCTCCTATAAAAAAAAACACCACTAAAAACAACAACAAAAAAATAACAGCAAAAAACCCCGCTCCCTTAGTGTAGGAGAATATGTCACTTACTGGCAAAGATCAGAAAGTGGAACAAAGCCTGTGGAGCACATTGGATAGTTGCAAACCTTGTTCTCAGCTTTTGAAAACAGCACCATAATGAGCCTCCCACTTAAAGATCTCTAGTAAAAATGAATCTGTAATGTTCCTGCTAATAACAGCACATTTCTGTAACCTGGATAATACCCTCACAGTGTTTATGCTCTGCAGGCTTTGTGAAAACAAACAAGTAGTTGCTTGAGCAGTGCAATTTCTAAAGCCTGATGCAGGGCAGGGGGGAGTCTTCTGGCTGGGTCAGCCACTGCAGAATATCACCACAGCACTTCAGGGGAGGCTGCCTTGGGTCTCTTCCCCATGGTCAGGTTGCTTGTTTCCACAAAAGTTGTGGGTGTTAATGTCTGAATTTGAACTTAATTGAGTCAAAATTTCTTGCTGGGGAAAGAAAAGGGGAATTATGAATGGACTAATACCATAACTGCCCATGCTTTCTCCATTGCATCCAGACTAAAAGAAACATGTTGCCTGCAGCATGATCCTGCAAAGCTGAGCAGTAAAGCTGGGTTTTGTTCAGTCCTATCCTTGTTCTAAGGAGTCCCTCTGCTCCTGGCTCCTTTACAATGCAGGTTAGTTCCAAGGCACAATTGACTTTCCTTTAACAATGACCAATAATCCAAGTCCAGGAAATGCAGTCAGAAGAGATGTGAAATCACTACTTCATCTCTACACTTATTTTTGAAAAGTTACTCTGTTACATTTAATCTATCCTGAAAGATTTTGTGGGCACTTAGCCATACACTTGGCTCAGGAATTGATTCACCTTTGGTTTGAATGTGGTATATACTTCATTTTTCTTTAGACAGACTTCAAAATACAGTGGCAGTTCTCTCCTTGGCTACTGACACAGCAGTTTGTGTCAGTCATTTTGTGTCTGCAAAACACGCATACTAATAACCACACACAGTCTCCCATAGGCCTGAGGTCTGGCTCTTCCAGCTCTGCAGTTAGGACTCTGGTATAGCTGCTAAGGGATTTATTTATTTTTACGTGTGGAGGGTTCAGCTAATTTTCCTTAGTGGTGAAACTGTTGCACTGAAGCCAGTTCAGCTACAAGCAAATAACCACCAGTTCCATCTGCCTGTAGTTCTTGTAATAGAGCACTGGTTGTTGGTAGCCTCAAAGCACATTTGTGGGATTCTAAGTATTGTCACTGTGATACAAACAAGGAGAACTATCCAAGAGGAAAGGACCAGTGTGTGTTACATTGCCCATTCAGTCAATATGTATTATTGAGATCTGTATTCTGGTCCAGTGTTCCAATACAGTTGTCACTTACTTGTAGCCCACTTGGCTCTTGGTTTCTTTTAGATTGTGTTCATATTTTTTCCTCTCACCCCTTTCCCTAACTTTTTTATCCCACTGCCCTCCTCAGGGCCATTGGAGTTTACTTGAGCACTGGGTGAAGTGTTGGTGCTCAACCTCCCATGTTACTTATTTGTTGTCTGAGAAAATATTTCTGCCAGCAGAATTGTGAACCAATTATGTGATTTAATGTTTTGCAGGACCTGTAATAATGAGCCTAGTAAAATTGGCCAAAATGGTGCAGCTTCCCTTTTGACCAGTAGGTGAAGCTGAGAAGATTGATTGCATAGAAATACTGCCTTCCTGCTATTAATAAAACTAAAGGGTTTGGGTAGTGCTGCACGGTTATTTCTCCACATGAATTTATGAGGGCATTGGAGGAGAGTCGTTTTTCTTCACCTGGTTCCCTTTCCCTCAGAGTGAATGATGGTTGTGCTGCTGCTGGCTGCAAGGCGAGCAGAGAGCAAACAGTTCATAAATGTAACTGCCACCAGGAGAGCTCTGCCTGTGTACAGCAAAGTGCTCTAATAGAGGAAGCAGATAGGCAGGGAGGGCAGGTTGTAAAATAAATATATTGCTACTTAAAGAGTTGTCTTTGCTCTCTTTATACCTTTCTTACTGCCTGATACAGACTGAGTGGAGATATTTTCAATAGAATTGTCTATGGGCTTTTTCTTAGGCAGTTCTGTTCATCTTCAATGTGCCATGTCAGTCATCTACTGCCTTTGTGCCTGTTATTCTGTTAATCTCTACAGTGCTGCATAACGGAAAAAAAATTAAATCTGGGCTTTGAGCAACTAGTAAACTTATAATAGACATGTATCTAATTCTATATCTACTCTTATGTGCTGTATAAAATGGAAGATTCTTAATTGGGGGTTTTTATGTCTTAACACCATATGGCTTCAGGGAGGAAATGATTTTCTATAGCTCAGGAAGGATTCTATTAAGAAAAAAAAGATTTTAATAAATTTAAGTTAAAAATCTAAGTCAAGAGCAAAGTGTCTTTTTTTCTATTAAAATCTGTAGAGACTTTTCCCTGTGGGCAACAAGACAAACAGAAATATATGTTTGCACTAAAACATTCATTTGTTTCTAATATATGACACTGACCTACTTTAATGCTTTGCGTAATTGGGGCAAAATAATGTGTTAGTCTTTCTTTAAAAATGGGAGTGGCCTGGGAAACTAAAGTATGTAAACATATATACATATAAAAGCCCTGAATCCACATTGTCTGCTATTTGCTTTTAAAGTATTGTGCCTGTTAAAAATACAGCTATGATTTTACCAGGCTCTGTGACATACAAGTTAACTAGCTGGTATGGGTTAACCCAACATACACTGCACAGTTCTACATTTATACAGGTAATTACTTTGTGTCTCTCTCTGCATGGTGAAATCCTGTTGGGATGGAATGTAAGGCTGAGCTGTTCCTGCATTTTTGTCCTTGTTGTGACACTAACAGCCCTTTTTCTTATTTGCACAATGGGTGCTTCATTTACATCATCACACCTTTACAATGGCTACCTAGTTAATGATTGCAGAATGGAGGGCTTTAAAGAAAGTCATAACCTATTTCTTATCTATTCTTATCTAGTGTTGATCAGAGCCAGAATCCACTGAATATCATTTAATATTTGAACACTCTGCCTGTTTATTGATGCTGTCACTAGTTAGCAGTTCAGTTGTGAACTTCTAGCCCTAATCCAGTAACGAGGTCTCAGGGGCTTCTTTTGAACAGTTAGCCAAAACCATTTCCCAGCTGCAAGGTCTGAGGGCGAAGCAGATTGACTGTACAATGTGGCTTCTGTTACAAGGAAATCTAGTCAAAGGAACAAGTAGGGAGCCAAGATATACTTAGCTGTGTCCAGGATCTGAGCAACTAAGGAACCATGTCTGCAAAACCCTTTCCCAGATGTGACAAAGGTATGTCCTTGGTGATAAGCTAAGGTTATGCAAACACCTTGTTGTGCCTCTCCACTGAAAAAAAACTGGAACACATTTCCTATTGCAATTTTAGCATCTGTGCTTCTGGGTTTTGGGTAACCATCTGTACAGAGTGCAGTGGGTGACAGATCTCTTGAGGACTGCCTCATGTTGTGATCCCAAGAACCACCACCGGGAGCTGGCAATGCTCTTCAGGTGTTGTCAGCAAAAAGTAGAACTTCTCATACAATAGTCTTGAAGTTATTTCTGTTCCTTTCAGATTTCAGAAGGAAATCACCCTGATTGTGTCTGCATGTGCTAGATATCTATATTTTAAGAAATTAAGGAAGGTATGTTTTGGAAGAGGTCACTACTTTATTTCTGGGTGTTATAAATCAAAAATTCCATGAGTGGTGTCAGTTAAAGTTACTACAAGCAGCTTGTGAGTGTTGCACCTTTATTCCAGGGGATGTAACTCCAAACACCCTCTGGTATTTGTAGCTTCACTATATGCTGATGTAACAAGACGGGACAGCAGGATTGACACTCAGGATACTCAAGTTAGAGGAAATATTTAAGAAGTAGAAAAGAAGAACACAGTTTAAGGGCTTGAATCTGTCTCTGAATTTAGAGGCAAAGAAATTCCATTGTTTTCAGCCGGTCAGCTGAGCTTACATAAGATAACTCATAAATGAGCACAACTCCAGGAAGTTTGGTTGACTACTTCACAGGCTCATAGTATTGCCAGTTCAAAACAAAGCTGTTAAACAATTATAGTTTCCATCATCCTCTTCAGGGTTATAGGTAAACCTAGCTCAGTTAATAATTGGAGAAGACGACTGAGTCAAGTACCATGTGCAATAGCAGGTTGTAATTAACTTCAGAGTGAAGATATAAATTGCAGTCAGGTGTTCTTAAAAGCAAAAAAAAAAAATCAGCTTGAAACCATTGTGGTAATGTCCAGGTAGACTGCTGTGAGAGAAAAGCAACCTTTGGACACAGTGGTGGAGTAGCTCTTCTGCATACTCTGTGGAACCAATGGTAACCTTTCAGATTTTGTAGGAAGAGTTGCCTGAAAGTCTCTCTTGTGTCAACAGTTTGAGCGAGAGAGGATGATAAGGAGGTTTTTTTCCCCTTGACTCAAAAATATTTGCTGGTTTTGTTGAAACAAGCCTTGCCTGCAAATCATCAGATTAAGAGTACACTTCATGTTCTGCTTTTTAATTACATAGTAATTGAAACCTGAATTTTGTGCTAGTGTTTATGATAGTATAAAGTTCTTGTGTACTGCAACCAAATAAATAGCACTCTGGATGGGTGAACAGAATGGCTTTTCATGTGTTAGAATTTCAGTTCTTAAACAATTTCTTGGATATTTCAGAAATTAAAAAAATAATAGCAGAAAAGTGGAGAGGTTTGTCATTTAAGGCAAGTCTTCAGAATGTTTTCACAGTCTGATACTTATTATTCTGCTTTAAAGGTGCATTTCAGACTTAAGCTATCTCCAGCAGAATAAAAATTTCTTAATTTCAGTTGTTTAGGTTGCAATTAACAGCATAGGTTGTGGTAATATGGTCTCAGATGTTGCAACCAGCAGCAAGTGAAGCTCAGGTTTGGAATTAGATTTTTTTAGACTCCTGTTGATTTCAGGCTTAACACTTGCTGTTCTGTTATTACTTGTTTTCCATTCTACCTGTCATTTCTTTGGAATCAGTCAACTAATTGTTCATTATCATGATGATTTTGCATTCACGTGAACGACTGAAGAGATGTAAAGCAGCAAGAAAGCAAGCCTAGGGAATCTTCAGGATGGCAGATACGTTTGCTTTTTACCTTGAGGTTTCAGACCAGAAATAAGAAATTGCCAAAGCTTACTGTTCATTTCTTTCTAACAGGTTTTGTGTTAAACCTTGCTAGAATCCTAGAGCTTGAACATAGATTGGGAGAGGAAATGTGAACTCTGTCTGTACTCGTGAGAGATTCTGGCAAGGAATCATTTGTACCTCAGCATGAAGAGATGCTCTGTTAGGATAACTGTCCCTGTTAGGCCCAAAATAGTCATGGCATGGAGCGTTACAGCTTTATGCTTCCCATCACCCATTTTTCTTGACAAGTCTTTGCCTTGCCTAATTTTGTAAAAGAAATGCACTGCTGAATAGCAAAGAGGTGCTTCATCAGGTCTGTCCCAGTTTAGCTTAATAGTACTGCTATGTAAATATAATCACTATTTTCTCTGCATGCAGCCTGAGTAAATGCAGTAAAATTCATTTTTCTGAAATTCTTCTAGAGCTTGGTTTTTTAATGTGCTTTTGAGTCTGCTTGTGCTACATCACTGCAGTACACCTGACATTCTGTAAATACATGGTTTCTGATGTGACTGGGTTAATTGCTCTTGCTTTGGGTATGCATTTTTCCATAGGAATAAGATGTGAAGTTTCCAAATATTACTTAATATTCACTGTTCTCTTGCAAAAGGTCTTGCTTGAGTCACCTCCCAGTACAAAGGTAATCTCCCATTGTCTCTGTGGAACACTGCCTGTAGGCCACTGTTCCCTGACTTCTTGCATTAGAAAAAGCCAGATGATTTAACTAGTCTTAGGCACCTGTATTTATTTGCAGTGTGACTGGAGAAGTGTTTACCCCCTGCCCGTGTCCTCCTCTCCCACCTTTCCCACTCTCTGCTGCCCAAGCTGGCTGCCTGTCAATTGACTCATTTTCCTTAGGACAAGGAGGCATTTCCCAATGTTAAAGCTATATCTCTATGACCACACAGATGGAGAAAAGAGAAAGATTGCAGATGAAAGGAGATATAGATAAAGTGGTTAGATACCTTTCTAGGAAAACTAGCCCTGACAAGGAATATTGTAAATTTTAGTCTTTCAGATTCTATTAACATATTGTTGTAGGAAAATACCCTGTCAACAAATTAACTTTTGTGCCATACTATTTTAGTCATCTTAGAAAATTATTTCTGTTGTCTTATCCTATTTTATCTAGCTAGCTTTATTAAATATAAAAATGTGCAACCCAGTTACCTTTACCTGAGAAAAGAAGAAGAGCTATAGGAGGATAAAAGAGATAGGGTTGAAGGAAATCTTACTGCTGTTTTTAAAAAGGGATTAATGCTTCCAAGGAACATTTCACAAGTACTTGATATTATGTGTTTTATGCTCAGATCCTTATATGGAAATTTGTGATGGTCTTCATGGCCAGGGAAACCTGTGGCTGAGCAGGAAGGTTCACCAGCCCAGGTGTTACTGGACATTCCTTCAACAATACTGTGTGATTAGAGCCTGATTTAGCTTTCCCTTGATCTTTGATTGATGTGGAGCTATGCCCTACTGAATTGGCAGTTGGTTTAGCCTCTCTCTTTTTTCTTCTTGTTTCATATAAATAAGTAACTATTCTCTCTGAGGCACTTTAGTTTAATATTCAGATTTGGAGAACTGAAATTAGAGTCAGCACATTCTGACAAAAACATAGTTGTATAAAAGGTTTTTACATATAAAGGATCTTCTGGTCAGTTTCCAATTCATTTTCAATTTTTCAGCTTCCTTTTGGACTTTTTCAGCATCGCTGAGTTCCCACATGAACATCTGCAACATAATTTTGATCCTAAGTGCTTTATAATCATATACACTATAAATATATTGTCTTTTAAAGGCCACTTTGATTTTGAATATTAAGTGAAACAAACAAAAAAATTATTATTCAGACAATTGCTCTAATTTTGGTGTCCTCATTTCTGGGCTAAAATGCAACTAAATTCTGCCATTGCCAGAGTTTGAATTAAACGGTCTTCTAATGAAATAGTGTGCAGGATCACTCAGAAAGCTAGAGACAGAGGCATACATTGGATTGAAACAAATATTAGTCTCTTTTGCAATAGCAAAAGATTTCTGCATAGCTAGATGAGAGCACAAGGGAAATTTTCCCCAACCTGTGGCAGTGAGAATGCATCTCACTTTATATATTCAGAAAAACAAGAGACAGCAGTGCTCTCCCCAGCCATGGATCCTGGGCTGGATGTGTAGATTTGCAGTTTACCAAGTAAACCTTTTCTGATTAAATGAGCTTCCAGTACAGTTTTCTAGAGCTCAGGAGGGGAGGTATTTCTGGAGCATTTTAAATTTTCTTTGTTCTTTATGAACTTTAAGAATTGCACTTTCTTCTATGAACAAAGAAAGAATTTACTGTTTGTCTGTATGTACTAACTTACATGGAGGCTGTTCCAGAGGCCAACTGTGTGTGTTATACAGTTTTGTTCAGGCCAGTATATGTTCATGTGGCATAATTATTTTATTTTTTTAAATATTATTTAAAGTGAACTGAGTAAAAGTTCCTATATTATGGCTCTTCTATTTCCTGAATAATAGGAATAAGTCCTGATTTCGGAAAATACCTGTATTTAAGACAGTACCTTCATGTTCATCCTCAAAACTACTTACATGCTAGGATGCATAATTCTAATAATTTCTTATAATGCCCACTCTCACTTCTGCACTGGCAGGAAGCCTGCAGTCTCGTGTCTGGAACTACATTTACTTGTTTGAAAAGATATCATAGAACTACAAACAGTTAGGGGTTGGAAGGGACCTCTGAGGATCATCTAGTCCAACCCCTCTGCTAAAGCAGTTTCACCTAGATCAGGTAGCACAAGATCATATCCAGCTGGGTTTTGAAAGTCTCCAGAGAAGGAGAGTCTACAACTTCTCTGGGCACTCTGGTCTAGTGCTCCATCACCCTCAAATGTATGTGCATAGAGCACTTTTAGGATATATAGCAGAATTCACTGCCCATGTCTGAGCATTAGCTTGTAAGACAAAGCTCAAAAACACCTCTCAAAGTAATGAAAACCACAGACCTGGCTGCCCTTTCCATCTGGTATTGCCAAGTAACACTTTGCCATTTTGGACTTTGTAAAAGCTTTGTGCAGGTATCTCTTCCCAGTGTCTCCTCAGCTGAAGATGTGAGTGGAGCAAATGTAATTACTGTGTTGGAAGGTGGTAAAGATACAAAAGCTACCTCTGCCTACACTTATGAAAAAGGCAGTGGGCCCAAAATGTAAGAAGAATCTCTCAGTGTAGTATGTGGGCATGCTTGGCAGCAATGATATCCATTGCAGCTAGCCAGATAATTTTAGTCTCTTTATTTAAATGAGCATGTAATATGGGAGACCAGAGCAAGATTCTTATTCACAGAAATGAAGCTAAACACAGCATCTAGCATTACTGTTTGCAGTTGGAAACTTCCTTCTTGAATAATATCTGATAATCATCCTTGTCTGTGTGACCCATATGTCAGCATATGCTGAGAGAACATCTATTTGAAATCAGCCTCACTAACACAGCTGCAGCCCTGCAGAAGGTTGTGCTGCCTGAACATGCCTCTGCACAGCTCAAGCAAAAGAAGAGTTCTGCATTAGGTACTGAAATCTAGTCAGTCCTCAGGACAGAGTTTTGTAATTAACCTATTATTGCAAGATTTTTGGATTTATTCCCCAAGGAAACAATGTCTAGTTGAGACACGAAAAATGTGTCAATCTATGATGATAATCATAGAATCCTAGAATGGTTAGGGTTGGAATGGACCTCTGGAGGTCATCTAGTCCAACCCCCCTGCAGTGGGCAGGGACATCCCCAACTAGAGCAGCTTGCCCAGAGCCCTGGCAAGCCTCACCTGGAATGCCTCCAGGGATGGGAACACAACCACCTCCCTGGGCAACCTGGGCCAGTGTTCCACCACCCTCATGGTGAGGAACTTCTTCCTAATATCCAATTTAAATCTACTGCTCTCCAGAAATAGAATGTGAATAATAGAATGGTAAAAATCAGTGGTCTAACAAACCATTAGATTTATGAAAAGCTATTTTCTGTTTATCCCACACAAACAAAAAACTTGCACTCAAAACCATTATATAATTGTTAATCCATAATGCATTTTTCTTATCAGCAGATGACAGCAACCTGCAATGACAAGCTTTTTTTTTTTTCTTTTTTGAATGAGGGTGTTCATTGGAACTCTCTTTTTGATTTCTAGCAACTTTAAGTTATTTTATTTTAAGTGTTATTTCTCTGATATGAAAGATTACAGCATAATTTTAGGCTGTGGTCTGTATCTTGCTAATCAATGTAATTGCCTTTCTCATTCCTCCCAATCTCCTTCCCTTTTACTATTAGTCTTAACCACAAAATATTTTTCTCTGAACTGATGTGACTAAAGAGGAATTTCTGCATAGGATCACAAAAAAAAATGGAAGTGCTTCCTAGCAGATAGTTGCAAAGTGTATAAGGAAGTTTGTGGCTAAAACTTTTGTAATACTCAGCTCAGTTGGTAATGTTTATCTCTGCAGTCAAACCTTCCCCAGAATGGCTCTTTTGAATGGGTGCCATGGCACCCATATAGGACATGAAGAAGAAAAATGGCTACTGCTTTCAATGAGGAAATATGATAAAAGTTTTGGAATAATAGCATTACGTATTAGAGGAAACTTGTGTAATTTAATGCCTTTTTGCCTTCCAGGCAATGTAGAAATTAATGTATCAAGTGAAAACTTGGAAGGACATTTTCTTAGTTGTAGCTCTTGATAATGCACACACTGCTGCATTTTCTCACAGCACTGATTTTTAAACATAAGCTCCACCCTGTCTGAAATTTTGCCCTGAAGTCAAATTTTCAGAAATACCTAACCAGGTTTTGAAAACTAGATATAGGCCTTGTCTGTCTTTGATAGCTCTGAGAGTTGCTGCTTTGTATTGCTAGCTTCTGAAGTTGTTTTTACATATAGCTATGAGCAGGATTTTTTTTTTTAATGTAGTTCCATCAACTCCTTTAAAAAACAGCACGAGGCATGATTTTGTAGAATATTTTGTCCATATGCAAGAAAGGCAGGATTCCTCCCTCCAGCTTCTGAAGGCTGGGATACAGAGGTCTGTAGCTGAGCCTGTCACTTGTCAGGAGTGAGGCCACCTCAGAAGAGGAAAAAGTAGTTTTCCTATTGCTGACTTCCTCAGGAGTTTTCTCTTGCATTCAACAATACCTTTTCCTGAATACAAGAATCTTCAAAAAAAAGAGATGGCATTGTAAAAGAATATTTGTAAAGTATGTCACAACTAATCCTTCCTTGATAATAGCATTGGCATGGCTCTCTAATGCAGTCTGTGATATCACATAAAGGAAAAGTTTTTTGTAATGTTAGATGAGATTAAACAGTCACAGGGAGGGTGATAATCATATAGGCTATCTGAAAAACCCAGAGGGGCTCTTCCCATTGCCAACACAAGGATGCAAGAGAAAAACCCCTACTATGATTGGACTGTGTAACATTCATTTTTCAATATTAAGGGAAATATTTTCCAAATACTTCTGCTGTTTATAACTGCAGTGCTCAAAGATATAAGGTAAGATTAAAACATTTCAGAATAAAACGCCAAATAAAATGCTGCCTACTGGGTTTTATAGTGCTCTCTTCCTTCTGCTTTGATTCTTATTTAAGATATGTCTCTTAACAAGAAAGTTCACCTCTTGTATAAGAACGCCTACATGCTCCCACTATTCTATGATATATATATATGTATAATAATTAAAAAATAAGCATAGGCTTGCCTGAGAAGGGTGTGAGACAGAGGAGTATACAGTAGTTCATCTCTGATGTGCTGAACCAACTGAACATGTTGAAATCCACACTTGGAAAGGACTCAGCATCATTCCTTCTGTCTCTGCCAACCCAATATGCCATTCAGTTCTTCTGCCAACAGAAAGAATAAATAATTATCCTGTTTCTCTCCAGCTTCCAAATGTGTTCCCATCCCCTGGATACCCTGTGTTATTGATACAGGTAGAGGCTACCTCTGAAAGCTTACTTCAGTGTAGGCTAAATCATGAGCACACTTTGGCTTGGCAGATGATGTTTAGGACAGAAAAGTAGCACTAATCTTAATGTTGACAGTTTCAATCACTGATTAAATGCAGCAAGAAGAAAATACTTCAACCCTGGCACTAGGTTTTCCAATAGCTCACCCCTGGTGGTCTTCAGCTCTACCCCTCAGAGAGAGCCCATGTGGGGCTTGGCCCTCCTCTCATGTTTTGTCTTCAAGCTCTCTGCAGGTTGCTTCTTCAAAACATCATGTCCTTGGCAAGGCATGGGAAAGTGCCTAGTGGCTTCTAATATGTAAACAATCCAGGGGGCTTCACATAATCCTAAAAGTTCTAAAAATCTACAAAATATCCTTAAATCTTTAGGCATCAGAGATGTAGTGGGGACACATCCTATCTTTGAATGTCAAGCAGACTTGCTAAATCCGATTTCTGAAGCTGTAGAAAACATTTCCTAGGGGAAGTTGTGGAGGACATGCTATTCTTTGTGTGTAAGGCTACCTTAATTAATCTTATCTGCTTTTGGTTTTAGTAATAGGCCTGAAATTACTGGGGTTTTTTCATTTGTAATTCCTAATGAATTTCATCCCACCTTGATGTATCTCAGATACAGAAAGAATGTTGGGTTCTGGTAGGTCAAGTGTAAATCATACCAGTAGCTCTGTTAGTGCAACATTTTATAGATATATAGATATATGTAAAATGTGTGTATAATATACATGAAGTATCATTAAAGACATATGTGATACAGCATGTATCTGAGCCACAAAAGACTGCCACTCTTTTGTTCCTTGATCAGGTTTAATTTATGATGTGGCTAAAATCAACGCAAGAGCTTACTGCTCAGAACAAGGTGGCAAAAGTGTCCAGCCTTTAACTAGCAAACACAAGCTGCATCATTTCACCATAGCATTTTCACTTATGCTATAGTGCCTTCTTTTGGTAACTACCAACAAATGAATTTCTATCATTTCATTGTAAAATCTTTCAACACCACAGATGAAAAAGTACTCTTTGAGGAAGTGCTGACTCTAAGATAGTTTAGATTGAATATAATTTTGATTTCAGTTCAAGTACTCATTTATTTGGCCTTTGGCAGAGTAGTTAACACGGATTACAGAAGGTCTTCTCTGTGGATTAAACTACAAGTTTATTCAGTTCTGCATGAAGCCATTCAGAGCTTTAGCTTGTCTGTGTTAATGTAACACCTTCAAATGATTGATTTTCCTCTTTAAACAAGCACGAAGTGCACTAAAATCCAGACCAGGAAAGCCTGTCATCATGTCTGCTGTACTTCCAGTTCTCTCTCATGGTAGTAGTTTAAATCTGGTATTTTAAGAAGAAAAAGGTTCCTGAGATCCAAGTCTTCTAAAAATTTTGGCTGTTACAGCTTGGAAGCCATAGAAGGATTTCCTTCAGTTCTCCAAGCCAATAATACATACTTCTTATTCTGTCTAGGTGACTTCTTTTCCTAGCTCTTCACACACAGTAAAACAGAAAATAATGACAGTGCATCATGCTGAGAGACAGATGCTTGTTGGTTTTTTGTCCCAGCATTCTCACTAGTCCTAAATGAAGCCTTAATTTTTCTCTCCTGCCTGTCAGCACAATGCTCTCAGAAACACAGCACAAGAGCAAAGTGAAAGAGAATCTGATGCTCAGGTTTAGCTTCAGAACACCTTCATCAAGTCACTGTCCCTTTACCTTACAGAATTCTGAATGAAGTTTTTTGAGTAGCTAGCAAGTAATAGAGCATAAACCACACTTTTTGTTTGCTGATGAAACAACAGACTGCAAATGTGGTAGCAAAAATCAGTACAGTGTATTTTTTCCCTTCCAAGACTCATGTACCTATTTTTCAATGTGCTAAGTTTTGTTTGAAAGGAAATCACTTATTGAATACAGTAAAGGTAGGCTTTTTGCAAGAAGAAGCCTGAAAGCAAAGAGAAACAAAGGACTCACTGGTAATAAAGCTACAAAGAATTTCAATTTTCAATGTTTTTGAAATGTGTCTGTTTAGACTTGTACAAGCATGTGCAGATATTCTTAATCTGTTTCAAATACAGTTGTTATTAAGTAAAATTGAAATTTTTCAGTGAATTGATCTAAATTACGATTGACCAGGTTTAAATATCTCTTTTTCTCTGTATTTCCTACAGCAATAAATGAGTTCAGTTCACATTGTTTTATTTAGTGGAACCTTGAAGTTGCACAAGGCCAGTGCCTTTTTCTTGTTTGCTTTTTCACGTTTAGTGCCTCATCACTGTAAGGCAGCTTCCAGTCCTCAAACTGCTGCTGTTGGATTGAGATTTTACTGTGTTTAGGTAGAGCATAACAGTATATATACACCTGTGTTGCTGGAGCCTCAGCATCCTGCAAGCTGGATTGCAATTGCAGTTGCTGACACGTGAACAAGGCAGAAGGCAAGCGTTCTTGCTATTAAGATTCAGCACCTGAACTGGTCCCTTTGTAAGGGTGAATACAAAAAATATTGTAAGAAAGTCAGACATTCAGGGGGAAAAAAAAAAGTGCCTGAATAGATTTGGTGGCAGTTTATACTGAAGAAAATAATCTAGAATTTGTGATGGAAAAGCTATTGGTCACCTCTTTTAAATTGGTTTTATCTATGTCAGTTTGCTGTTATAACACACAGAAAATAGATTTGGAAATAATTTTTTTCCTCAGAGATAGAAATAGATTTTTCCATATTGAAGATTTTGTTGTATCTTTTATTCTGCACATTCTCTGTGGAAAGTCCTGAGCTCAAAAGACTGAACATGCAATGCACTGAACAGGAGTATTGTTTGTTTCTTTAAATCTCTGCTAGCAAGCAATGAAGTGGATTTTTCTATCAGACTGGAATAGGTTTTCAGTCCTTGTCATGCATTTGTCTTTCAGCCTGACATCCCTGCTGTGAATGGCTTTGTCTGTGGACTCTGCTTTGTACCGCTGGCAGCGACTAGGAGCTGAACGTGCCTCCCAGACACTATCAGAATCAACACCACTGCTGTTTTCTGTCAGACACAAACCAAAACTCAACTTAAACAAATGGAGGATTGTGTTTCCTGACAATGGGAGACAGTGGAAAGACTGGAAACAAGCTTCCACATTTTATCCTGGAAACAGGATACAGACCACAAAGTACACATGGCTCACTTTTTTGCCCCAAAATCTTTTTGAGCAGTTTTGCAGGTAAAAAAAAGTTCATTCAATGATACTTAAGATTTAAGGACTCTCTGAAACAGTGATATTTGGGGGTGATGGGGAAGGGCTGCTTTTGTAGTTGTCACATTTCTAGAATTTAGGTAATGATTATTTGTAACCAGATGTCATTCAATTCACACCTGAAATGGAAATTTAAAGCAAGGAATCCCTAGCTGTGCTTAACTGATGATCTGTCTAGATTTCTTGTGTGAACGATGGAACAGTTTTCTATGTAAAAAATTCAAGTTTTTTATTTAAAAACACCTCTGTTTCTGTGTTGAATAAGCCTCTATATTTTAAGAACATGAAAAGGTATTCATTGGATACATTGAGACACCTATGAAGTTCAGTAGATTTCAGAGGCTCATAGATAAATTTTAGTATGTTTCTAATGGCATGCAAGTAACTTTGTCTACCAGCTTGTAAATACTATACACCTATATGCAAGTGCTAGGTCAGGTTTCTTTTCAAGTGTTCTTTTGAAATTATGTCCCCCCAACACAATGAATAATGTTGGTAAGATGCCCAGGGAAATATCATTATGATAAAGATAAATGAAAGTTGTATATCTATCTCCAGCTTTGAAACTTTCCTTCTATATTTCAGATTTACACATTCATAATTTGACCTTCCACCTGTAGAATCCTTCACAGATTCCTGATGGGGACATTTCCATAACTCTGAACATTTGGGGTTTTACACATTTCCTCTTCTCCTTTTCCTCTTCTTTTCTTTCCTTTCTTTTGGGCTTTTGTTTGATTTTGTGCTTATTTTCAAGACTGAAATGGGGGATCATTAAAGAAGCTTTAGCTCATAAACAGGGTTTGTAATTACCTATAATATTATGCAAATGTATCTCACAATCTCTTCTGAAGAAAAAGATAGCATCTCAGTTAAGCAACTGACTAATTCACTCTGGGAAAGTGGGAAAGGAAGATGAGGGTAAAGAGTGATTAATGTTTCTTTAACTCAAAATGGGGTATGTTCATTAAGAAAAGGACACTTTCTAATTTCTGACTATTTTGAATTTATTTTATACCTTTCCAGGGTAGGTAATCTTTATTTTCTCTTTCTGATGATTCTGAATTGGTTTCCGCAAGTGGAAGTCTTCCACAGGGAGATTACGATGCTGCCTCTGATTGCGGTGCTGCTTGCCAGCATGATTAAAGATGCTGTTGAAGAATATAGAAAACACCAATTTGATAAGATTATAAACTACTCTAAAACCAGAATATATGACAAGTAAGTAAATTAAGCCAATTATTTTTCTTTTTGTTGGACGTGGTGGAAACTACTCATCTGACTGCAGTAATTCCCTCACTGACCCTTTGGAGTAGAGTAAGTTTGGAAAAGCTGTTATAAAAGCCTTTTGTTCTGCCTTTAAAAATGCTTCATGTGTTTCACTTAAGTCATGCTGATACCATTGAAGTTTTGTTTCTTATCATCATGGTATGTGCTGATATACAAGGTTTGATTCCAAGTTTCCAAACCAGCTTGCCAACACACGCAACATCCGCTCCAGGTAGCAGAAGGATCTGGAGGAAAAATGAAAGGTATGCAAGTCTGAAAGGGATTACTGGGACTGTTTGACAAATTGGAGCAATGTATTTCAGGCATTTCACACTAAAACCATTTCTACAATATTTAGTAAATTACTACAATCAAGGTGAAGCAAAAGCAGGAATTGAAAACAAAAAAAAGAAGTATAGGACTTCCAGTAAACGCGGGTGATCAGTACACAGTTTCACTTTGGAGATGGTATAACACCCACAGCAAGCTGCAATATTTGCTCAGTACTGACTCAGAAGATTTTCATGTGCAGTTCTTATTGCAACATTTCGATTTCAACAGGGTTTCTTGTCCAAGTAATAACTTGTCTTGAGAGTACTTAGGTTGTGACTACATACTGCAATCGATAGGAGTTGTCATTTAGAAGAAGTTTAAATGTGTTTTTTTAAGCCCAGGCCATAGGAAAAAAGCTATACTATGGTTTGTACACATCTAATTTGCTCTCTTGGAAATTAGCCCTCATCTATGCTTACATACTTATGTGTCAGAGGCACAAGGACCAATGAGGAAGAAGAAATGAGAGGCTGGAAGGGGTTGCTGGGCATGAGAGGGACACTAGGTGTCCAGAAGCAGGGAGTCTGTCAGAGAAGGATTAGGCTGAGGGACAATTTAGGTAAACTGTCCTTCTACTGCCTATGTCTGTGTCAAATTCTCACAAACAATGAATCATAGGTTTTCATGGTTTGGGGGATGGGGGTGATTTATTGTTTGTTTAATAATCCATGTTAGGAGCATGAAAACAAAGAGTAGATAGAGGAAGTAAAAGAGCAATACTGTCTATAGTGAGAGAGCAATCTTCTGTTCACTTCTGGGACGCAGAGCTCTGCCCATTACCTTTGAACTTCCTGGCAACTCCCAGGTTTATAAAGTGATTCTGAAACTCATGGAGTGAACTGTGACAATTGTGTGTATGTTCTTAGCTTTGTCGCTGCTCTGTGTTAAAGCAGAGACACTTCATGTGAGCAGAGAGTCTATGCCAGGGAAGTGCTCTGAGCAGGGCCTCCAGACCTACTCTAACAGGAATAACAAAACATTCAGGATGCTTTTGTCATAGGTGAGGTGCAGCCTCCCCAGCAGGCTCTAGGACCCATTGCAGCTGAGTCAGGACAACACCTGTCCCTAGGCAGGTGGAGGTTGGAGTCGAAGGAGAGACAACTCTGGGCTTTGGACACCTTTATTCTTCTCTCCGCTGCTCAGGAATTTATTTGGAATACTGAACTCTTCAAACTTTGTTGATTTCTTACTTGTGGATACTTTTTGAGAGGAAATCAAGATGTCAAGGCAAAGTGTTCCAAGTTGCTTCTCTAGAATGATCTGGAAAAAACATTTTTTCAAGGAAACTTGCTGCCAGTGTGGTACTCCAGACATTGAAATACAAAATGAAGAGCTGGAGAAGAGAAGAAAAGTAAAGAAAAGAAGGAAGAAAAATGAAAATAAGCGAGTGATCATCTCCAACTCAGCCTTTGGAAGCAAGAAGTGGAAGGAAAATCCAAACAGACACTATGACTCCAACAAAATTAAGACCACAAAATACACTATCTTAACTTTCCTTCCTAAAAATATCTATGAGCAATTTCACCGCTTTGCCAATATTTATTTTGTGGTAATTGCACTGCTGAATTTTGTGCCAGTGCTGAATGCTTTCCAACCAGAAGTTTCTGTGATCCCTATTTGTGTTATAATGGCCATGACAGCCATTAAAGATGCTTGGGAGGACTTCCGACGATACAAATTAGACAAAGAAATCAATCATATGGGATGCTACATTTACAGCAGGTGAGTTTCATACAGCTTTTATTAGAAAAATGTGGACTTGAGATCTTTCATCAATGGTGAGGCTTTTTGTTTTTAAAAAAGTAATAAATAACTACTGGAAAATCACAGTGATTGAGTGAATCATGGAAAAGTCATAGTGACTATATATCAGATACAGATATATTTGTTCTGCTTTGGTACAAGAAAAGATACTTCAATTTTTTGTTTGTATCTCATTTTTAGACTGAGAAGTTAAGTTTGAGTTTCATGGTATTGGTGTGGCTATCTTAAGCATGGAGTGCAGTAAGAACAGGTGCTTAAATAGCTGATTTCCAAGGAATTTTCTATCAATACAAGGCAGCAGAGAACAAGATCTTTCATGGGATGTATATGTGTTCCTAGATGCAAAGAAACCTCTTTAAATTTTAGCCCTTTGAACTGTATTTAATTTTATACCCTACACTGTAGACTAGCTTTCAGTTGTGTTTCTTTTAAAACTTTTAGAACTGTAAAAATGGACTTTAAAAATGGGAGATGGTAATATATGCCTCTGTTCAGCCATGTCTAAAGGATTTAACTACATGTGTCTGTGCTTAGTTCTTTAAAGTGTTTCATGACCTCTTGTTTTTAGGACTTGAAGAAGTTTGAAAACTGTGTTCTATTATATCAGAACTGTTCTCTCATCTAAGTACAAAATGACTTCTTCCTGTTAAAATATCACATCTAGGAGCCAGAAGAGCAAAACTTTCCATCTCTGTAAATGTTACCTGTCATCCCTCAGAATTAATCGACAGTGCTTTATACAATGTAGGCTTTCACAAGCAAGATCTTGCAGAACTCTGGCTTTTATCACACAGTGTTGTCTTTTCTGTTTGTTTCTCTTGCATGTTTGTCAGATTTTTATTTTTGTACCCTGCTGGTTAAACAGGGAAACAATGGATTTGCTTGTTAGGGGGCTAAACTTAATCCCACATACAGATGACTTGTCAGAAACAAAATAGTACTGCTGCCCTTGCCAGCCTGTCCAAAGAGCAGACATTTTGCAGGTTTCTAAATATCATTCATTTAAAATTTCTTCTCTTCTGCCATGAAAACTGTCAATAGTTGTAGCTCTTTGGGTAGGGTGGCGAGATTGCCTCTTTTGCCTATATTTGAGATTGCAATCTAGTTGGATTTTTTTCATCTTTTCAGTGTTGCGTAAGCCCATGAGGCAATGGATTATTTGTTAACACTCGTTGAAACCAGAATGAAAGATAACAGGTGGTGCAGTAGGTACTAATGAATGAATCCCCATAGGAATCTTATTTCCTCTTTACATAGAGCAACCATGTTAATGTATATCTGAAAGGGAAAAATGTCCATCATGGAATTATAACATACACTCAGATTCAAGTTACAGCCATGGGCACTTTCCTATGCAGAAACTTGGCATGGACCTGTCTTTATGTTGGTTAGCCCAGCCATAAAAACTATATTAATCTACAAAAAAAAATTGTCTGGCATCTTGTCTTTCACCAATTTTTTATGGCCCAAACCAGTGATATAAGGGAAAAGAAAATAAGGAGAGCTTCAGTCCATAGCATTCATCCTGTCTGTGAAAATCATGGGTAATTACAATTGCCATCAGGTCAGTAGCTACAGCTTAGTAGATCATGAATAATTTTAATCAGGCTTCTACAGAGCTTTTGGAAGCTGATATTTCTTGTTCTTCTTGCTAGCTGCAAAGTCATGGAAGTGCATGTTGTCTTCTAATTTTCTCCTTATGAATCACCTACTGTAGGTAATTTTTTTAACATAGGTGAAAGTGTTTTGTAAGACACTGCAGATTTTGTTGCACTTGTTACAGCAAAAAATTATTTTAAATAAAGGAACTGATCTTTCATCCTGAAAAACTGATCTTTCATCCATAAAAATGTATTTATATATATAATTATAATGTATAACATACATATTTAAAATAATTTTCTATTTAAAATATTTTTTAATCCTGAGATGAAAGATTACTTAGATTTTAAGAGTTAATCTTGGAGAGTATATTGTCTTTATTTCAGATTTCAATAAGAAGAACTCTAGTTCCTGTTCCAAACGAAATACAAAAGCAGAAAAAAAATCTTTTCCAAGTGCTGACTGTTCTCCCAAACTTTCTTGAAGACTAGGGGAAATACAGTAACTTGCCTTCTTTCAACACAGAGCAAGGGAAATTGAATTTAAGTAGGCTGCCTTGTAAACACATTTCTTCTAATTTTCTTTTCACAGAATCAGCCAGAATGGGAAATCTAGTCTGCTAGCCAAATGAAAGAAAAGATACTTCAAGTAGTGTATTTAAAGAAAGTTTAACAGAGAACGTGGGAGACAGTTGATAGGCATTTAAGTGTCTTGGGGAGATGCAGTGACTTGTATCTAATGTTCAATGTGGAGATTTTAATTTCTGAACCACAACTTTTGGAGTCATAACAATTGTATACAAACTGTTGTACTGTCAAAACAAATCGCAAAACACCAAAAGAAAGCAAAAAAATTCAACTGCCAATGGCACACACCTCTGTTTAGTTGTCTCCCTTCTCCTGGTATTCTTTAAAATGTACTTTATCTGCTTTTAAATTTTCCAAGCAAAGATGCTTCCAGGACTACAAAATGTGATTGTCAAAGCATTTTCTATGATACTATGCTTTATTATCCCTCTTTAATTGCATTTAAATTATCAAGTAATCTAGTTTCATGCAACCCTAATTAGTTATTCTTCATCTATAACATTTAATTATAATCTTCAAATATATGCGATTTTTATCATGTTCATTTTGCTACACTCAGACACTTTTTAGATCACATTTTTCATCTTTCTTGTCATTCAGTCCCTCCAAAGCTACTGTGATGACTTTTCTCTGAACTCTTCCCAATTTGTCATTACCTTACTAACAACAAAGGCCAGCACTGAACGTAGTATGTAGAGGTGTAAGTGAATGTCAACCCAACAGTTGCTAAAAGCTACTATTTGATTTATTTAAGTTCTACTAAGAACTCATTTACTATCCTACGAAGGAACTACTTGCTATGTAATTCCTGTATGGCCTGGATCTGATACACCCCTAGAATTAAGCTATGATAGATATAAGCTAATACTCCATAGCATCTAGACAGGTTTTTTACATCAATTGCATACTTCTGAAAGATTTAACCTAATTTCTTCTCAGTGTTCCAATAGGCACTTAGATACAAATAGAAGGACTATGCACAGTTCAAGATGGCACAGCAACACACTAGATTGGGTGCATGTAGATCTGCCAGCAGCAGCTATTTAAAACCATTAGCTTTATTTAAGCTATTCACACTGATGAATGTTAAGCACCTGAAGTCAGGTATCTGAGACAGTGACTCACAGAAGCCTAGTTTATACGCTTGAATCCTCCTGTGGAGATGTCTGATAACTAGGGAGTCAGCAGGCATCCTAAATGAGATAGCCTGATTACTCTTTCAATAGAAAGTTCCTCTGTGATCCTCTCAGGCCCTGTGGTTTTCAAGTAATTCCTACAAGCATCAATCACCACTTCCTCTGTAGGTCCACTGATGTCTGTGATACAAAAAATTCAGACTGGCCTTCCCTGTGCTTTTTTATCTGGTTGGTGTAAAGTTTCAGAACATTTAAAGATTTCAGCACTAACTGTGAAGTTAGTCCAAGAGCAGTTATGTAGAAATAAGGGAAAAACAAAGAAATCCTCATCTCTGTCTTGCACAAAGTCAGAACCACCGACAATTGAAAAGCTGGAAGTCACTTAAGTTAGACTGAGTGGTTTGAAAGACAATTGAAATATCTCAGTGTTATAGTTCAGTGTTATAATTTATCTCTGTGATAGCAACGGAGATCTGCTTGCCTACAGGTTACAGTATATATAGTATACATTTTATTTTCTTAAAATTAGGGAAGCTAGGTAGTTAAGATGAAGGCTGCCTTTATATTTCAGCCTCCCTCATATGGTCTGATTAGGTTGGCCTTCTGAAAGGAGGAGAGACTGTCCTACTCTGGATGCTCCCCACGTCTGGGAGAGCAACTGGCATTGGCCAGGAATACAATGAGCAACAGGGGTCTGTAGTGTCTGCAAGATAGCAGAGAAGGGTAGGGAGCATTTCTGAAAACAGGCATTGGCCTACTGTCAAATCTCAGAGGTGAAAGAAAAAAGACAACTTTTCTCTGGACCTCAGAAACATCCTATGCACTTCGTTCAAGCCTGGAGAAACCTGAAAGTGTATAGAGAAGAAAGCAGGATGAGAGGAAAATAACATGCCAAGGGCACAGTAAGCAAAAAGAGATTTGCTGCCAGTGCTTTAATTTAAAGTCTTGTTCGGCAGCACTGAGTTTTGACTTTTTCTGCTTTATTACTTGTGTTTTCTAACAAAGTGTAACTTTAAAGACCAGGACTCTGCTGGAGGCTTTAATGTGTTCATTGTATACACCAAACAAAAAGTCTAAAGTCTGTGGCCCACTAGAAGTCCCACCACATTCCCTCAGACAAAACTGCAATCAATTTTCCTAGGCATAGCAATATCAAGGCTTCTGCACCACAGGCAGTGCCTTGTCTGAACATTGCTTGAATTTCATCTTCTGGAGGCTGAAGATCTCCAGCTCTTGCATGGCTGAAGGACATTCCTATGACAGCCACAAAGCATTATCTTTGATCAATTCAAATATTATTATTTATTTCTAGAAAGTAGCTATTTGAATAATTACAGTGGCTGAAGGTTTATTGCACACTTATGCCACCAGGAAAGATCTAGTTCCACTCCCTTGCTTAATGTCAAATGTGGCTATATTGTTCTCTGTATGGGACTATCATTGGGAGTGGGTATCCTCTGCTCTCTAATCCATATAACTTTTGAGTGAACCTCAGGTACTATGGAATTTTTGTACCTGGTTTAACTATTAATAATGGGCTTTACTGAAGGAACACACAGTGCCTTCTGTTTGTGCAAGCTGAGCCATTCTTCACACTTCCAGGGAGCAGAGAAAATGGCCTTAACTAACAGTACACCCAGGTTTGTTAAGTCACCATGCAGCTGCTTGAAAACAGTGGTACCAAAATAGTGAAGAAATCATTAAAATGTGAATTCATTTTATGGTAAGCATGCTGATTATGTAGTTGAAGAAATGGGTGACATGCTGAACTGACTAAATGCAAATGAAAAATGTCAGATTTTCAACCCTCAGCTTGTCCAGGCAGCAGCACTTGAAAGTCAAAAAGCAGCAAGCTTGCAGCTCTTGTCAGGCAGTCTGTATTGCTACTCTGAGGATCTTGGTCTCTGCAGACAAAAATCCATAAATACATTGCTAATGCTACCCCTGGTTTGTATATTGCTCTATCAGACCTTTCTTCAAGATCTATTACCTGCCAAGGCATTTAAAGCTGCTTCACAGGAGAAGTGAAGTGCTTTAGCAGACAGCAGCAGAAGGTAACAACTAAAGACAAAGAGCAAATAAATGAGAATTTATGGGTTGTTGTTTTTTTTAAAAGACCTGGAGAATCATGACCTCATGGCATTAATCTCCATCCTAACTGTCTGAATTCCTAAAACACCTTTGAAACCTAGAGAGAAGCAGGGTTCTACAATGTGACCTCAGGTACTATGTGGTTGTGTAAGGAGATGACTAGTGAAAAAGCTGTGGCTTCTAGAAACTTGATAAGTTAACAGGAGCCCTTAGAAACTGACATTAATTATTAGCAGTCATTAAATAAGCAACCTTGGGGTTAACCTGTTCATCTCTCCTGGTGCCAGGCAGAATCATAGCAATAGCATCTTGCTCAAGGCAGTATTTCAAAAAATGAGATTTTTCCTAAATACTGTAATCCATAACTTAAAAAATGAACCTAGTAAAGTCTAGACAAATGTGTTTTCAAAATACTTTTTACTTCTATTTCTTCATTTAGAATGGGTTATTATAGAATTTAGAGAGAGATATAAAAGTGAGTTAAAAGGAATTCAAAACCTTGTATATGGACATATAATACATTTATAAAGTTCTGGTACTTAAAGTTTGCATAAACTTGAATTGATTACAGAAGGTGAATAGAGACTTCTTTTATCATTGAAAGCATAATGCCCCTGTTAGGATGTTGTAGACTGTTTAACACTTAAAAAATAGGATCTGGTGCTAGTCTTAAGGAATTTGGAATGTTAAACTGGCATAATTAAAAATGTATTTTGTGAGACTTTAGAAAAAGATGCTCACTGCTGTCTTGAAGTAGTATTCAAATGCTGAGAGAGTGTTTGGGGCTATGAGGAAAGGCTATAGCTGCTTGCTAATGAGGGTTTGTTACACGATCAGGTGAGGCTAAATTGATGCTGCTGGGTGGATGTCCACATCACAAAAACAACCTTCCCAGCTCCTGTAATGGTGATGTGGCAGAAGCTGGTGATGAATCAGCACAGACAGTACAGTACAGTACCTTTTTGTGCCCAGACAACATCTCAAGTTCAGGAACACTGTCAGCCAAGTTGTGCTGTACTTTGACCGATGGACAGGTTTCAGAACCAGTTCCTTTCCAGTCTAGTGCCTTCCTCAAGTCCTAAAGCTGTTCCTTTGTTGTCAGGTTTCAAAAGTGTTGTGGCAGTAGCTCTTAACTGTGAGCTCATGGCCATGAAGTGGTCCTTGAAAACGTTTTGTGAGGCTTTTCCATCTGGAAGCTGGTGTAATTTTTTGTAACATGAAACTGTCTGGGATTCCTATTTGCAGAAACAGCCTGATTCTCCCTGTTGTCTGGGTAGAACTGAGACTCTCAGAATATTATTAGCATTTTTTATAAAATAGCTGATACTTGAGGAGGGCCATTTTCAAATATAACATTCCAGCAAATTTACATATGATAAAGTACAAGCATTTGGGTTTGTGTATTCAGGACACTGGCAGTACTTTTTTCCTGTGTGTTATAACTTCATTGGTGAAAAGCAGAGCAAATCATAGAATGGGCAATAATGTCTTTGCTTCAAGCTGCAAAGGATCCTGAGGTGAAGCTTGCAGTAACTAAAGGAAATAGAGCTCACTGAACTAACTGGCTGATATAAGGCTTTTAGGTGATCAAGATTTCTGAAGATCTTTCTCTAAGAAAATCTAGGACTCATGGACATGCTGTGAAGTCCACATGAAAAATGACTATTATTTAATCTCCTCTGGGGAGCAGAACAATAATCTTTATTTGCTCCCATTCACCATCAATTTTGACCCAGTTTTTGTTTGAAATTTATCTTTATTGAGTCCAAAAACATGACATGAAATTGTTGACACAAAGTCAATAATTTATTCATGCTCACCACAATCTCCAGCCACAGCAGGGTTTTTTTAATGATCCTTCTTCCCAGAAATGAATTCATAAAGTCTGTTTATTTCAGACCTTCTGGTCAGATATGATGAGTCCAATTACAAATTCTGGCAGACTCAACTATTCAAGGCTAACTGCCTTTTTCTGTCAGCTCTATCCTCTGATGGGGCATTATCATGCTACCTATTATCCCAGGACAGCAAGGGAGCACCTTTTAAGTGTGCTGTTGATAAATTGACTGGTAAAGGGGAGAAGGTACTGAGAAGCTTTTATCTTAGATCATGTCTTTGATGTACCCCAGCCCTGATGCCATACGCTGTAAGAATCAGATTTCTGGCTTTCCACCTGTTAAAAATCACCTCATCTTGTTTATTTTATTGGCTAAATGTGTTTGCCCTTTTTGTATGTTTCTTGTCAGACCATCTCAGATTTGTGAAGCTCCTCTGTTTATTTAGCAACTAGAGCTTGTGCTATGAACTTTAATCACTAAACAGAAATTGGGCAGCATTCCCAGTTACAGGAACTGCTAAAAGGAAACTGCTTCATTTAAAAATCCTGTTAGGCAACTGGGCCAGTGCTGGTGTGGGGTGCACCAGGTTCCTTGTGAAGTCCTTTTCTTTCACCCATTAGTAAGTTTCTACAGAGTTGCAGAAAACCTTTGTGCTGTAAGAAACTAAATCTTACAGCTGCAGCTGAATAGTGTTCATTCAGGAAAAGAAAATGTGTTTCTTTACCAAATTCAATCCTCCCTGGGAAGAGAGGGGCAGTGTGCACCTGTCAGCATGCAGGTTTGGGATTCTAGCAATTCCTGAACTCTAATTCCTGTGCTGAGACTTTTCCTCTGATCTGAAAGATGTCATTTGGCTTTTCTGACTCACCATCTCCTCTGTAATTAGTGAATGCGCAGAACCTGAAGCTTTATGAGTAATGTATGTTTCATAGGGAATTATTGCAAAAATATTACAAATCTGTGATTCCTATGAATTATTTTTGCTAGCCTGGTTTCTTCAGGCTGATGTGGAAGACACCCAGATGGGCAAGGCCCTTCTCTAGCATTTTATGCAGAAAAAATCAGAAGCATATTCTATAAACTTCAGAGTTGTGGAGGAGTTGAAACAGAGGTAGCCACAGCAAGCATTGTATGCAAACTATACACAGCATCCAAATGTCTAGGCTAGCAAGATAAGCCATCTACTTGCTCTAAACTGCTGCTGTACTCTCACTTTTTAAGTTTTAAACAAATTCAGAGGTTCTACCCAAAAGGTGCTTAACATGGGAAGGATTCATAGTTACATAGTTGGTTTGCTATATTAGCATTAGTGTCTACTGTGTAAAGCAATAAATATTCAATATACACCTACTTAAATACTTTTCAAATAGAAATTTACCTGGATTTTGTTTTTTTAATTTAAATGTGCAGCAATATCAATTTAACTTAAAAAAAACAACAACCCTCTATTCTTCAGTGTGGTCTTGTATGTCTGTTGTTGAGCAAAACAAAAAAGGACATGCAGATAAGAAGAGTCAGACAAAAGAAGAAAGAAGAATGAACAATTCAGAAGTGAAAAATCATTGCCACAATACCATTGTTTAATAAGCACCTCACATCTAGCATTAAAGGGATTTAAATAGGGAGGTTGTGAGGGGAGTTGGAGGTTCTTTTTTTTAATAAAAAGTGGATAGCTGGGAAATATACAGAGTTTACTGTGTGTGTAACCTTTGCAGGAAGCTGTTATTAGGATATCAGCCAAGTGCAAGGGTTTGCCTGACAGCATCATGGCTAGCTCTCCTTCACAGAAGGCCAGGAAAGTAGGTTAGCAGGAAGTAGCCTTTGGCAGGGCTCTGAAGCACTGCTTGGATGTGTGCTTTGAACTGTTGCAAAACACTTGATCTGCTAGATCACTGCTCCCTTTCTCATGATACAAACACTTAACTGACAGACAGTATTCTTCAGGCAATCCATGAGGATGATTAAAACCTTAAAAACAAAAATGAGACTCTGACTCATTATAAAAAGCCTTCTACTGTCTGTCTGGTAAAGTACAATGAGCATTTTCCCTCTTACAGAACAAGGCAAGAGATGATTCAATTATTCATATTGAAAAAATAATTTCTTCTCAAAAGCTGGAGAAACTGGGCCATTGTTGCCCATACAGTTTTCCCATTAACTAATTTTAAAGCTTATTGTGCAGTTTTCAGTTTACTTAGATGGTTAAGAGCAGTTGAAAGATCAATTATTGAAAATGTAATGCCAAAAGAAGATTGCCATTTCCTGAACCATTGAGCACTGGTTCATTGCTGAATTAGTAATTTATTTCCCTTGAACCCCATAGGCTTTTTTATTTTTTAATTTAGAAGCTCTTTGTTTCTTACCTTAACTTTTCCATTAAACCTGGGCTCTAGCTGTTGTTTTTTTTAATTTGCTTAATATTAAGAGGTGTTTAAAATTTGTTTCTGTGAGCTAAGCTTAAGATTTATAATTACCCTTTGAGAGTCACACACTGAAAAGACCTGAAGCAAGTGTAGCTGAGATATTGGTTTGCTTCTTTCAGAATTTTTATGGTGTTATTGGAAAGTATCTGAGAAATTGTCACATAGTCAAACTCAATATTTTTTGGTGAAATGTCTACATTTCTTGAAAAAGATATTTTAAAATACCTCTGAGTCTGAACAACTTTCTATCTCCAGCTGTAAAGATTATAGCACTAATGCTAGAATGAAAGAGAACTATTCTAGTTTTTTTTATTGCATGTAGAGATTTTGTTTGAATGTCATATGTAGTGAAGTGATACCATGAAAATGTCCAAATTATTAATTTCTGGCTGGTTTGCTGTGTCTGTTAAAAAAACCACAGCAATGTGCTACACCACTCCCTCCTCCCTCATTTTCTTTTTTTTAAGCCCCACTAACTATGAGGTCTGCCCTCTATCCTGGTTTGAGTTATGACCCTAAACTGGCCAACAAGGTACTCAATTTCATATATATCATATTCAGTACAAAACTGAGGGCCAGTCCCTGAAACTTTCACATGAAGCTAGGGACTAGGGGTCTCTCACATAAGCCTAAGGCCCAAGTATGGCAAGTGCATGATTAAGCTATTTAGCACCTAATTAACAGCAAACACAAAAAAGGAGAGCTTTGGGCTTCCACCCTCCTTGAAGGTTGAGCACCTGAGCTATCTGGGGTGGTGGACTGGTAACTGTCCTGGTGAGGATCAGCAGCCCAGCTCTGCTGTTGCAGGACTCTGTCCTGCCTTGGCTCTCAATCCAAGAGTTGCTGAATATAGTTCCAGGATCCAGCCCCTGAGTCTGATTCCAATCTGCTGCTAAGTCTTTCTGCTACAGGATCAGTGGTGACAGTGATGTGGTTGCCACCAAGGGGTGTTCGGGTGTGGTATTGGTTTTGTATATATTTCATTTTATTGTTATTATTTTCATTAATGTAGTTTAAGTTTTCATTTCCNTTCAAACGTGTTACTCTCCTAATGTCACTACTCACCGTGACTTGTTTTTAATGCACCAGGGAAGAGCATGCTTATGTTGAGAAATGCTGGAAAGATGTCCGAGTGGGAGACTTTGTGCAGCTGCAGTGTAATGAGACCATCCCAGCTGATATCCTACTGCTCTACTCCTCTGATCAGAATGGGATCTGTCACTTGGAAACTGCCAATCTCGATGGGGAGACCAACCTTAAACAACGGCAAGTTGTGATGGGGTTCTCCAGCCACGTAAGTCTGCTGAAAATGCAGCCCATGCACTGCAGGGCTGGTCTAGATCCATTCGCTCACCAGCTCCAGCTGTGAAATGCACCAGTTCTGGGTGTGCTGACATAGCTATGAAAGTGTTTTTCTGTTGGAGTTAACAGCCTGTAGAGAAAGTAGCAGTATGTCCTAAAAGATTTTTCTTACTCTAGCACAGAGATGGCTGTAGAAAAACGAAGATTGGCTCAGGTAGTAGTTGTTTGCAGCAAACTGTGTCAGTGAATGTTTAAGCAACATCACACAGTGCCCCCCTTGGGGTCAGGAGATGGCTTTGCTGTGTATAAACCATCCATACCTCACAGGCTGTCACGGCACACAGCACATCCCACAGCAAACCTCTATGACTGAGTGAATTGTTTCTGCATGGAATTTGGAAGAGAGCTCATAGTCCCTCTTCCAAAGTGGCCTCAGGCTTCCTTATGGATTTTGCTTCTCTGTTGCAGCCAACAGAACACTACTCATTTGTTAGGCAGCTAGATGTATGGCAGTTCAACTAGGAACTGCTCTAAGGCATACTGAGTTATAACGAAATGATGGCATTTTTTTATAGGAGTATAATAAGCAATTGAATAGGAACTCAAGTTAAAATGCAAAAAGTTAAATAAAAGTGATAGGTTTGACATCAGTTTGATATTAGCAGAGGTTCAGTTTGAATGTTAAAATCACCATATTTTTCCAGAGACAGTATAATTTGCTTTCTACAAATAATTTACTGGTATATTCTTTTTACTCACTTTTGATAAACTTGGCAAACAAGAAAATATGACTTCGAGAGAGTTTGTACGGGTCCAGAGGAGGCCACGAAAATGATCAGGGGGCTGGAACACCTCTGCTATGAAGACAGGCTGAGGGAGCTGGGATTGTTCAGCCTGGAGAAGAGAAGGCTTCAGGGGACCTACTAGTGACTTTCCAGTACCTAAGAGGAACTTAAAAGAAGGCTGCAGAGAGCCTGTTTGCAAAGGCCTGGAGTGAAAGGACAAGGGGCAATGGTTTTAAATTGGAGATGAGTAGATTTAGACTGGATATTAGGAAAAAGTTCCTCCCCACGAGGGTGGTGGAACACTGGCCCAGGTTGCCCAGGGAGGTGGTTGAGGCCCCAACCCTGGAGGCATTCAAGGTGAGGCTTGCCAGGGCTCTGGGCAACCTGATCTAGTTGGGGATGTCCCTGCCCACTGCAGGGGGGTTGGACTAATGACCTCCAGAGGTCCCTTCCAACCCAAATGATTCTGTGATTCTGTGTACTTGCTACAAATTTAAATACCTTTGCAAACATAGTAGGATAGTTTTTCAAACAACACAGAACAAGTTTAAGGAGCATGTGAAAAGGAATATTTGGTGCTTTGGAATCACTCCAGCAGACAGGAAATTCAAACACCTGGCAGGTAATTCTAGGAATTGCATCTATTTATTTAGCCATTAATAGCAGTGCCATTAGAAAGATCTCTTGGGGTTATTGATGGTGAGACACAGTTGCCAGTGAGCAACCAGATTTATTAAATAAAACTACTCCATTGTGCATGTCCAGCAGTGCTCAGGTACTGTACCCCAGTATACTTGCTCTTTGGCTAAATGGAAATCACTTTTCAAGCACAATTAAAAGCTTTATCAGGTAGTAGATCCCACAGCACACTTTTTCCAGTGCTTTCTAGTGTTGATTAAGGAGAGGATTTTTTCCTAAGAAACACTGAATATTTTTGGTATGTAGAGATTTAGCCAAAAAAAACCAACAAACTGCCTACTTAAATAGGAAAAGAAAAATGCTGTGTCATCTAGTCACAGTTTACAGATTAGGGTTTTGGGGTTTTTTTAGACAAAAAGAGTGCTCTATTCTCATATAAAATGCCAACTTCTGCCTCAGTCTTCTATGAGGAAGTCTTTCTATATATCAGAGAATCCCCACTTGCTAAATTATGTTTCAGACTGCTTATTTGTAGTTATTTTCTTTAGACTTTGGGCTTTTGTGTGAATAACCCCAGTGCCCTAAATGTTTTATTGTGACAACTTCTTCCTTGTTCTTTGAGCTTTGCTTAGCCCTGTAATGTGTCCTGCATGAAACTTACTAAGACTGAATTGTGTCTATAAAGTATAACTTTAAGAAGGGAGGAAATACATACGAACTAGGGCTCATTCTTTGTTTTAGGGTATGCTTAGGGATATTGAATTCTCCTACTTGTAAAAGACTAACAGGAAGGATTTTTTTTTCTTTTTCATTGTATGCCGTTTTCTAACTTGAATTTTCAAATGTAAAATTCTTGTCATAAAAAGAAAAATTTTGGAGAAGAATCATCCTTCTCTACCCCTATTAGTAGTTTTTGTTAGTAATGAACCATCCAGGTGCCTTTTGCATTTTCCTATACTCCTGTTGTAGAAATATGTCAAGCACACTCAAATATGTATTGATTTTCCTGTTGGGTTTCCTCAGCTGAAAAGATCCAAGGGAAATAAACAATATCTCTTAAAAGAGATTCTGAAAATACTCAGGCACACATGGATCAGAGGGTATACAAAATGCTCTTACATTTAACAAGCTTTTATATTTCCTCCACCTTTTTTAGATCAGTATATACTTGCTCCTGAAGGAGTTTAATCTCTCAAAGTCTCTCTTGCTGTAGAAAAGGTAGGGAGGACCAGCAGCACACTTGATTTTCAGCTTTCCTAATGGAAGGAGTGTGATTTAAAGCAAGTTCCAGTTCTTTTAAAGATTTTATGGCACAGCAAAAATTATTCTCTTTCACATTTCCTACATCCTATTTTTATTTCATTTTCTTAATCTAAAATTAAAGCTTGGTGTATTCTCTTTCAATTAAGAAAAAAAATACCATTTAGGGAGCAGACAAGAACCTCTCATGCTGTCTGCTTTCTGGACTGCTTTCTGCAGTCTAACACCCAAGCTTGTTTCCTTGAACACAGGGGAAATTAAGAAAAATTATGTGCCTCAATTCAGCTCCAAGCTGAATTTAGCTGAATTTTAGTGAGTACTTAGCCTGAAAACTCTATCTTGTTTGGTCTTGTTCCACTTCCTTCCATCTTTTGGGTGGCTTGGTTGGTTTGTTCATTTTGGGAGGTATTTTTTTTCTGTTTGTCTTGCTTTTAATGCTATTTGAATGTGATATGTTTATCTGAATCCAGGGACTCTCATTCTGGCCAGTAAAGTAACTCTTCTAACATATTTCAAAATCCTGATTAATCCTGAAGTTATTTTTCATTTGAGCTTGCTGTTGGTTGAAGGCTGTTTTTATTTCATAAATAATTTGAACTCTGTTACATTCATTTTAAGTTAAGACAGATGTTTTCACTAGTTGGCATCTATGAAGTCTTATCTAATATACAGCAATTTCTTCATTTAATATAACCAGCTGTTAATCCAAGAGAGGAAAATCTCCAATCTTTACTCAGCCCCCCCTGACACTTTGCTTCAAGCTCTACCTCTCCTCATAGAGCAAGTTGTCTAGCCCCCAGCTATCCTGGTGGCTATCCTGTATTTAGCTACTTTGGGTGTTTAGTATTTCAAGTACTCACTGGGTTTAAGACTCATTCTCAGCATGTTTTCTCTTGCAGAACACTTCCTTTCAACCTGAATTTTTCCAAAACACCATCTTCTGTGAAATGCCTAACAATGATCTCAATAAATTCAAAGGGTACATGTAAGTATTTGTTATCCATGAATTCGTTTTGTATCTGAACTTTAATATTTCTCTTAGAGGAACTGGATGGAAGGAACATGTTTAGCAGAAATTGACAGATGTCACTATTATCTATTCCTGGATTCAGAATTCAATATAAATTGGAATTGAAGGCAAGGTAGAGCCAAGGCTTGGCATTGAATTTGTGATTGTTTTGTACAAACTGTTCTCACAAGGCTTCAGCTGTTTTCAGAGTTCTGACATGAGCTAATTTACCTTTGACCTGGGCTTTAGGCTTGGCTAGATTTTTAAATCTAAATCCTTCCTAGTGTTCAAAAATATTCCACTGCTTGTGTCTAGTTTCTTCATATTTACATCCACAGGGAAAAGATATCCATTATCTAACAAACAAATCAGATTTTCTTCTTCCAGCTAGAAAAAGCAAGCAACCAAGAAAAATCCTACTGAACCAGTGTGCTACACTAGTGTAAACCTAAGTATGTGAGGAAAAAGCCACATCCTCTGTTCTTTACGTGCTTTCTTCATTAAATAATTCTAGCACAGATATAACAGGAAAATCTATAGTAGCAAATCCAGCAGATTTAAGCCTCTTCCCTGGCTACAAGGCCAAATTTGTATGGCATAGTTCACATCCCAAAATTCTCTTGCTCTCCAATACAGGGCAGCTGTCTCCCAAGGCCCTCTTCAGAGTGCTCCTTGGGCCATGCTGATTCCATCACCATAGGACAAAATTGTCCAAAATTCCTGCTGTCCCAGACCAAATGCATGCCCCACATTATTCAAATGATTTAACTGCACAAATGTGCCAGCATCCCTATCCATGCCCTGGCTCTTAATTTTACTAGTGCCTAATCTAGGAGATACTGTCTCTGCAAGAACAGAATGAGAGCTGAAGCAGCTACAAATGACCAGATCCTCTGACAGGAGTCAACCAGAGGGTTCTCACCCATTATCACTGAACACACTTCATCTGGTCTTGAGAATTTATTCCTTGTAAGAATGATGCCTCTAACAGCATTGCCATTCCCACTCTACTGTGATATCTCAAAAGGGAAAAAGAGGTCAAGTTTGTATTGATCACTGGCTGTGGTTACTGGCTTTGAGGACCACTGGGTATAATCTAAATTGCAGCAAGTCTTGCAATTAGGCTGCTGTAATATGGCACAAGGGTACTGAGATGATACAACTGTGGGTGATATGTCACAAGGAAACACACACATACACACACCCTTAGGACCCAGGACTGGCTTCAGAACCTTCAAAACTCTATTGAAAGTCAGTAACAGGAATGTCTTTTGGAAATGCTTATTATCTTGCCTGCTTGGTGGAATATGGAATTAGCTACCTTTCTCTCCCTGCTTCTGGGGTGGATGAAAGAACTTGCCAGTGAAAATTACTAACAGTGGAGTTTCTGTCTTTTGTCTGCTGTTACTTGAGCTATTGAACTAAATTACTTGGAGCAGGCTACATCTTCCTCCAAGAACATTTAATAAATTATTGAGGCTCTATTGCCTTGCTATAAAATGGTAGCAATACTCTCTCTGCTAAAAATGATAAGAAAGAATTAGTGACATCCATCTGACATGCCTGACCAAAGCAAATTCTGCTCAAGGGAATGCAAGAAGGCTTCTATTCACAAAGGCTAAATCCAGATTCCCAGAAAAACAAGTTTCTGATGTTATTTTTACAGTTCTACCTGCTGTAGTTTGTTGGCACCTAAATTTTTTCACTTGTCTAATTTGATGTGATGTGCAGCTGCACACAGACATAGAACTGTACCTAACTGTGAGATAGCACCTAATTTTGCCATCATTTAAGTAACATTGGAGTTTACTGGTAAAGCAATGCCAAATATAAGATAGAAAATAGTAAAAGATACATACTCTATTAAAAAATTCTTTTCTTATGCTGATATTTACATAGCAAAACCAGAGTGACTGAAATGAGAAACCTCTGCTTTGGTAAGGATCTCAGGAGGAGCCTACCAGAGTGTATAGTAAAAACAGTGAGCAAAAGCAGCTTTATGTTTTCATTTTCAGAGCCAAGTAACAAATTGCCTGCTGGATGGAGCACTGACCTTCTAATTTCCATTAAGTTTTCATTGGTCTTTTCTGCTAGCAGAAGGATCTGGTGTGTAATGGGACACATTCAGCCAGGATGAATGCTCTTCCATCCAGTGTAAGAAAGAGGAAGAGAGCCTGAATCTAGAGACTATTTAACTGAAATGAGCTTCACAAAGATGAGAAGCCCTTTGGTTGCTGATAGAGAGACTGAGGGTCTTGCAGGGTGCAGATGTATTCATCTGTCCTTCTACCAGCAGACAAATTCTGCTCAGCTTTCCAAAAGAATTTCTTCAGAATTAAGTCACATAATGTATCTTGGCTTCATTTCTAAGACTCTGAATCTGCCAGATAAGGTACCAAGTGAAAGCCAAATTTGTTTCATGCTGACATCATGATACACAGACCATGAAAGTGTTCTTCAGAAGAGATACCTGGATTTCTATGTAAACTCTTGCTGGAGTCTTTACTGAAGTTGAGTGAAACCCAAGCAAAATAGGACCTTCACAGTTCCTTGATTTCAACTTGAAACAAACATGCACACAAAAATAATATTTAATAGTACGTTAGAACAGAAAAACATTGATTTATTTTAATTTATTTCTTCTAGGGAGCAGCCAAATCATGAAAGAATTGGTTTTAACATCGAAAGCCTCCTGCTTCGTGGATGTACAATCAGAAACACTGAGGTTGCAATAGGAATTGTTATATATACAGGTAAGATGTACTTTCTATCTAGGTAAACACAAGAATTTCCCTGTAAACAACCTTAAGTAAATATGCATAGTCTAATATTGTGCCACAGTTTGACATTCTGTTTTAAGAACTGGTAGTACATGGGAAAATTACATAAGTTTTTTGAAGTAAAGGTATTTACTCATCTGTGTCCAAAGCCAGCAAGACCTGCACTGGGTCTCTGGCAAGTGGCAGTATCCTTGTGTATGTCAAATATCTTGCCATCTTTGCAATATCTTGCAAAAATATCCAGACAAGTGAAAAAAAAAAACTTGCTAAGGTGAGTCTAACTCTCAGCTCTGCAGCTCTGATTATATTACTAATTCCATATTCCACAAAATCTACACAGTTGCCCTAAGGGAGTTCTCACTGATGCAGCTGAAGATCTACCCAGGAAAAAAAAAATCATCATCCCAGAGCCAATCTATGTCAGTGCCAGCACACAGGAGGCAGTGGGAACAGCAGCTGCAGGTGACAGAAGAGATGGCAGCAGCACAGGTTTCTGCTGACATAGACATAGTGTGTCCATGCAACCATGAATTTCATGCAGTAAAGACATGAACCCAGCAAGATGATGTCAGTGCCCAGATCAAATGCAGCAGTGCCAGGTTCAGCAGTGGGTCAGTTCATCTTTTTCTCAGCATCTTTTACCTTTGGAGGGTTACCACTGATTTTCCTCAGTGAATATGATTTATCATTGGCTTTGCAGCTGTGCCCTCTTCTGCTTCAGACAGAGTGTATCAGCTACTCTCTCTATTTGTAGATTAAATAAAAGTCAATTTAAAAATAAGAATTAATGCCTTTATTGGTTATTTTTATCTTCCCAGTAGAGTTGTGTCACCTGTTTTATGTCTAATCAGCAGCAAGAAGCTCAAGACTGAGATACCTAAGAGAAAATAGAAGTCACCATGTTTGCAAGGCTCATTTAACTCAGATTGATCCCCACAATCCAGATTATTTTACCTGAAAACTAACTATTCTATTTCACTACTGCAGAACTGGATACTAAATGACTGTGGCTCTCGTGTATTTCCAAAGTAGCCTTCACTTTGTGAGTCTTTCATTGCCTGTGTCTCTGAATGCACCCCATGTAAGGATGGTGCTTACCAGACAAGAGGAGGAGAGCAAGAGCCAAATTCATCACTTTTTTTTGTTGAAGTAACTAAAAATTTCTGTATGTTCATTCCCTGTAGAATTAGAGTAACTTGTCTTGCCTTCTCTTCTTAGGATTCCTGTTTTTCTTCTCTTTAGTTAAGATTTCCCAGTATGTTCCTTTGGCCACCAGCACAGATCCTAATGTGGATGTCAATTACTATTGCTTTTAAACTGCTAGTAGCAAAGATTGGACATTGAAGGTCATTCTCAAGTTACAGTGTCTTTGATCTGAGTAAGTCTTCAATTCAGTTTCCAACTGACATCTTATTGTTAATGTCAGTATACAAGTTTATTCCTTTTCTTCTAAAATTAGACTCATTTGAGTCAGTACCAGCTTAATTTCTTTGACACTGATTATATTCTGACTTTTAATCATGGTCTGTGACCTTTACTGAACAGTCAGGATCAGTCACATAATAAGATGGCACATTCTCCATTTTTATAACTCTATTACTCCTCAAACTTACTTTCTAATGGAAGCCTTTGTGAAGAGTATAGCCATCACATAATGGGATTGTTTAGCCTCTGCAGTTCTCATCTGACCCAAATATGGTTATACTTTTCATGGCTACCCAAATGGCTCTCCACAAAGCAATAGAACTAATGCACAAAAACCTCATTACAGAGTGACAGCTAATATAGTTTTTTCATTGTAATAGGGACAGCAGCAAGAATAATATGCTTTTCAAATAAAGTACTAGAATGAAGTTTTAGAAAAGCCCATCAGCATCCAGAAATAGAGACAGAAGGTACTAATGGGGTGGTAGGTGAGGTGTTGTGTTGCACAGCATATGAAACTCTGAGGATTGGAGGAGAGCGAAGTCAGTTTTTCCTCTTATTTCTGATGTTCTATTTCTTGTAAGGTGATATCTGTGTTTCAGATGTGTCCTTTTCCTGTTGTCAGCTGAAGCAAAATGGAATGATAGAGACAATATTTGGAAAGAAATTTCTTCTGATTTTTCTTCCTGAAATAAATCCATCAATACTTCCTCGAGGATCTTCTGGGAGGGGTTAGGGGTTTTTGTTTTGTTTTCAACACAAAACATTGCATTAAGTCTGACATAAAAGTCAGGATCAAGATTCACACAGCTGCTGGAGGAACAGAAGTACAGGCAGCAGTACCCTCCTCTTCTGTGTATTTTGGTGGGTACAGCATTTGTTCACCAAAGGGAGACTTAGATTTTGTTGTCAGTTCTGCCTGTATGGTAGAAACATGAATTTCCTGCTTCACAAGTTGTACCCTGAATACCTCACTGTGCAGAACAAGGGATATGTGTGCAGACATGAGCTGGGAAGGAAGGAGCATTGGTAGTATAAGCTGATCCCACTGATATAACTCTGGGTTGTGTAAATAATTACATACTCATTGGAACAGGCAGCCAGGAGTCCTAGCTCTTGGGTAAATGGCCTGAACGTAAGGTTGGAGAGTAATTTTCTCTCTTTCTCTCTGCCCCAATTAATAATCTTTGATATAAACCTGGAATTAATCCAGCAGGTGTGATTGAATCATACCTATCTTCTGGCTTTTGGTTCGAATCCCTTCCCTACTGAAAGCCAAGAAGTAGTTTGGGAAAGAGTCCCTCTCCCACACATCATGCACATACAAGTGAAAACTAAATACAAGCCTGCTAGGCCTGTATTTCAGGGGAAAGGACTCTAGAAATAAATATAAAAGATACCATTTAATATAGCAACAGATGGTATCCAGATATCCCACTTGTGGAGCCATAGTTTAGATAATATTAAATAGATGTGAAAAAAGCAATTTCTGCTTCTTGGCTTCTTACAGCACTCTTCTTTATTTTCATAACAAATATACCAGCTCAATTCTAATTCAGTAAGTTTTAAGGATTTTTTTTTATTATTATTATTTATTTCTTGTGCTACTGTTTTGCTAGCATTTTACAACCACACAGTGAAAAACTAAATAGCATTAGCGTCTTTTATTGCTGGATCTGGCACGTTGGATTTTATTGAAGTTAATATCATATGTATGTCTAGTGACTTTTAAATAGCTGCTGAAAAATATTCAAATATAGTATGTTTCAGGGATTTATATAGCACCTAATGAAGTTGTCTATAAAATTAAAAAAAATATATATAAGATTATGGTTCTTTTTATTCTTAAGGCAATTTAGCTTTTGAATATTTATATAAATTTTGTGATCCTCCTGAATATGCTGTCTTTGGGAAAGTAAAATGTATACACCTGGAATCTATAATGTAATGGAGGTCTTTTGTAAACCTCTACAATTAGTCTGTATATTCTGCTAGTCAGTCAAACGAGAAGATGGGCAATAAAATTACTGAATGAGACTAAAGTCAAATTAACATTAGTCATGAGTGTCTTTTATTTTGAGAGTGAAAAATTTAAAAACTCTACAAAATATTACATAAACATGATGATATTAATTTGTATTTTGAAGGTCATGAAACTAAGGCCATGCTAAATAACAATGGGCCTCGTTACAAGCGCAGCAAGGTGGAGCGACGGATGAATATGGACATTTTCTTGTGTGTGGGACTCCTGTTTGTGATGTGTCTTGTTGGAGCTGTAGGTATGGAGCACTGACAAAAATCTTACATTTCACTGTTTTTTTTCTAAATGGTGGTTGAAATTGATCTTATGAGTGAGATCAGATCTAGAGCTGAATGCTCTTAGGGTCTTTAGGCTCCTTGGTCTTTCCAATAGGTAAAATACCACATCTGAGGAATTCAGATTAAAGAAAACTCACCCATGGCTGTAACTATTTCAGAAAAGACTTATCTCCCACTGTGGTAAAATATGTGTAAAACAAGTGGGTTAATGCATTACAGGAATTTGTACTTGCCAACTGAGATCTGCTTGCTGAGTAGATGCTTGTTCTTTTTGTATAATAACAAATATAAAATGATGCTTTACTTCATTTCAGTAGCATCTTCCTCTAATATGTTCAGGACTGATGTTAGCTAAAGCTACCTAATTTACAGCCTATGAGCTGCACATGACTAGTTTATACAGTTTACAGTCTCCACAGGTACCTTCCTTCTCAAAAGCCCCTTTACAGCAAACTGTGAGATGAATTAATTGTTAGGTAGGACTAGCCTGCATTTTTCTGGGGTCCTTGCAAGTGAGAACACTTGAATGTAGTAACTGAATCACAGAATGATTCTATGAACTGGGGTTTTCTGACTAGAGTTTACCAGATTGCTAATCTCAAAAGCATCATCTTCACTGCAGATGAGCACCTGTTTGCCTTCCAGCACTGATTGCAGTCTGTCCTAGCCAGGGCAGGATTAACAGGATCTAATAATGCTGGGGACAGGACCAAATGTTAAGTCTGCTGACTTTTGAATGGGTCACTGCTTTAAAGAGATAACAGAGGCTCCCATGCTCTAAATTAGTAGCATCCTTGAGCAAAGTATATTTCAGTATTAAAGGTGATACAGTAATCATGATGGGATGTTGTTAAGTCCTGAAACAGAGGCTTTGTTGTAGTAGTGCAATAATATCTACCTAAATCTAAGACATAGGAAGAAGCAGGTTTGGGGTATGACTTAATTGAAGGTAATTTAAAAATAAGCTCCCCAGACTTAATTACAGGGGTTTTGTCAACAAAGATAGATTGAAATCAAGCATGGTCAGGAAGGATAAGAAAGATTTCAGTTTGTGTGTATAAATGTTATGTTTCTTTCTGTTAGAAAGAGGAATGAGAGTCTTCAGTACTGAGGATTTTTAAAGGTAGATTGTAGAGAGGGATATAACAGCAAGCTACAGAGAGTGAGCAAAGATCTGTGCAGAGTCAAGAGCCCTGGGGGACACCTGCTGAAGGAGAAGTGAATAAAAATATCCCTGACCACTCACTTGTTATTAACATATCAATTCTATGCATGTGCTACAGAGCTGTGCGGGTACTTAGTATTCTCCAATAGATTTACAGCTTGCTCAGGGACTGTTGATTTTGAAATGTTCTTTCTTTTTAATTATCATAGCAGCTCATATCTGTAAATTTCAAAAGCTTTGTCGATCACCTTACTGGTCAGCAAATTGCAGTATTGTATTCAATGTTCCTACAGGGCATGGCATTTGGACTGGAAATTTCTCCGAGCATCCACCTTATGATGTCCCAGATGAGAATGGCAATTTTCTGTCTCCAGTTCTTGCTGGTTTCTACATGTTCTTGACAATGATAATCCTGTTGCAGGTAAAAGACAAAAACCTCTCTAACCTCCAAGCAAGAAGCTATTGAAAACTGAGTATAATCACTAATGAACAATTAATATCAACTAACAGCTGTGCAGTACCTTCTTAATCCTATTTTAAAACATTTCCAGAAGTGTTTCAAATCATCCGTGTGTGAAATTACGCAGCTTCCTCTTTTCCTTTCTTCCATCCTTCCTTACTGTAGATTTTTCTTTCTTGCTGTTGAAAGTATACAGATAGGAAGGACACGTATTAGATCTTTAAATAACTCCAGAATTTCTAGCACGTGCAGTAAAGAGGATGTTTACATCCAAATGTCAGCGTTTTCTTCTTTTTTTTTTTTCCCCCATATTCAGAATTCCAAAATAAGAATACCACTTAATATCTCAGGAAAACAATGAAACAGAAATTGTCATTTTTGCCAATGGGGAATAATAACTAGGTATGGTTCAGGAAAAAGCTAACCGCATCCTGGGCTGCATCGGGAGAGGCATGAGCAGCAGGGCTAGGGAGGTGATTCTGCCTCTCTACTCNTTTTATGATTCTAAGTGCTGATATTTAAGTGGACAGAATTTATTTAATATGCATGAAAGGTGAACATAAATTTCAGAGCTGCACAGAGATTCCTTGGGGAATTATTATTCAGTACTGAAATAGAATATTTGTGCATCTTAAGAATTCATTATTATTTGAGGGTAGGGAAGCTAGCGGGTGGGAAGTGGTGCATGCCAAGTGATAGCTTGTGAAACTTTTTTACATTAATACGTAGTCTGTGTTAGCACAAAGCTTTAGGAGCAAGCGTGCTCCTCAGTCCAGAAAACGTCCTTTCTAAGAGCATTCTCAGAAAAACCCATCTTTGTATTTGGTATTCAGTCCTACAGTATGTCTCTAGGAACAACTGTTTCCCTGAAAATTGTTAGTATACTTGTGCCAGGACATTGCTGACAGAAAGCAATAAGACTTGCCTCACCCCTCACTGAGAACTTAAACTCTCTTTCAGGTTTTAATCCCCATTTCTCTTTATGTGTCCATTGAGTTAGTCAAGTTGGGCCAAGTCTTCTTAATTCACAATGACATTGATTTATATGATGAAGAAGCAGATTTGCCCATACAGTGCCGAGCCCTAAATATTACTGAAGATCTTGGACAAATCCAGTACATCTTCTCAGACAAAACTGGGACACTAACAGAAAACAAAATGGTATTCCGACGCTGTTCTGTCAATGGAATTGAGTTTTCACATCAGGAAAATGGTGAGAGACTTTTTTAATACTTGCTTTTCTCTCTGAGCAACTAAATGTTATTAATTAAAAAAATCAATTTGAAACATAGTGAGCCCTCTGACTGAATGTAGAGCTTTGTGGATTTGTCTCCATTTTGTGAGGGACTCCTATGTCAGAGATTCATGGAAGTGAAGATGTTTCAAATGATTTAGCAGTCAGATGGGAAAGGTTTTCCAGTTCCCTCCGCAGGCATCTCAGGCTTTGCCCTGCATTCAGTACCCACTCGAGTGCAAAGAGAACATTTTCTCTTTCATTTCCAAATGAATCCCAGCCAACCTTTTACAAGCTCACAAACTGAGATTACTTAGTAATTAAACTCAGTGGGTCCCAAAATAATTATCATAGTCTTCTGTGTGATGCAAAAAGTACAGCTACACATTTTTTCAGTCAACCCTAGCTGCAGACCATGTGTGAAGTCTCTTGGCATTCAGTGCTCTCTATCTGGGGGTTTAACTCAAGCCTATTCTTGGTCACTACTTTTTCTCTCTGCATAGTGTGAAGGATTTTATTAATCTGCAAGCAGATGCCCAAAAGATGTTTGCACTCTGTGACTGAAAATATTAGCAAACTTGCAAATTACCATATTTCACTTCCCTGTTCCAGGCAACTGCAAAATGCGTCTAAACAGACCAAACATTAGCAGAAGACCATAAAAGTGACTGATCAGTTCGAAAACTCATTTGTGTTTTCTTGCAATAATAAATATTGGAGAATGGCAGTTGCCAGAAACTGAAGCAGTTAGTGAAGTTTTCTGGTGCAGGCTTTTGAGATCTTTTATCTTCGATTTAGTTTGTTTCAGGTTTTCTTTTTTTTAAGCAGCCAAAAGATTCCTCCTGAACAATGCAGAAAACCAGAACAAGAAGTAAGGTTTAATTTTCACTTTTTATAGCCAGGCGACTGGAAACCCACAAGGAGTTGGATTTGGATGATGAAGACTTTGTGAAACTTCAACACTTCACTCTTCCTCCCTTGAATACTGGGAGACAAGCCACTTATAAGCAGAGGACCATGAAGCCTTTAAGGAGATGCCAGAGTGCTAGGGCTCATTTTCAGGGGCATACAAGAAAGAGGTCACTCGGTCGTCGTGACAGCAGCCAGTCTCAAGTGGCTTTCAGCAGTACTATTGTGAGTACAAACAGACTGGGCTAACACATTTTAAGTTCTCCTTTCTGTTGCAGTTTTTGATGGGAAGCTAACAGGAGATGGACAGAAGAAATCCAGGCCCGGGTGGAGCTAAGAGAGGGAAGGGGAGGCAAAGCATTGGAGCCCTCACCTGCAGTGTGCAGGCTGCATTCGGGGAGGGGAGGGACTGAGTGAGGTTTTGGGAATCTGGGCCTTTGCATCAAAGACTACAGCAGAAGAGTGAGGGCACACAGGTGAGTTATTGTGATGGCTGCTTGATACGAGGACAAGACGTTAATTTGGGATCCAAGGACTGAGGCTGTGGTTTGTTGCACAAACAGGAATGAGCTACTTGTACTGTTCTGGAATGCTAAATTGCCAGGGAAAATGAGATGGGGATTCTGGGCTGGGATTGTGCAACAGTAGATAAGGACATGAGTCTGAGGTCTGGCTTTACAGAAACAGGAGGCACAGGTCCTCCTGGGAGATGATGATTGGGAGGAGATTATATGTTTTGAAGTCTGAGTTATACAGATGGTACTGTGGACCTGAATGTATCTCAGTAGTCAAAGTTCCCTAAGAAAAACCCCTCTCTGAACAATATGTGAGCAAAGACACAAATACCACTATTCGACTTGATTAATTTAAGGCTTGAAAGACTCAGCTTCTTTGGATCAACAAAGTGCAAGAAGGGGGGGAAAAAAGCTTTACATAATAAACACCACCACAAAGTCCAAAGGCCAGTAGTTGGCACCCTACAATTTTTCGTTGTTGGCTTTTTTCTTAATAAATGTCAAGTTTCCAAGGGTTGATGTGCCAGCTGCATGGAAACTATTCATGAACACTGGTAGCCTCAGGTAATGGTAAAATTGAAGAACTTTGTACTGCTGAGAAGACACAGTGGTTTTTGGGTAAGGGTTATCACAGCATCTGCTATGAGCACCTGTATGTCAGAACTGTTGCCAAGAAAAGCATTTTAAAGCAAGAGGGGTTGACATAATAGCATCCTACAAAATATAAAGGGTTTAATTGGGAAGTAACTGTGACAAACAGAAGATAATAATTTACATATGTCAATTTTATATCTGAACAGTTCTTAAAGGAAAATTATCTATGCAGTGATCACAAAATTTCCTCACTCTCAATCAGCCTTACATGAATCAGTGATAAGCAGGTTGCATATAGTATTTTAAGTGCATTTGTAGAGTGGTAATTGATTGTGCCTGCAAATCAGCACGTTTGAACTTTGTCTCAGTATTCTGAGCAGTTCTGCAATTAGGAAGCTCTGCAGCTACAGAATGTATTCCAGCCTGGCTGGTGTAGTGAGTGTGTTCTCTGCTTGACAAGTTTTGATGTTTTGCTGAAATCTGAGAAGCTCTCATCAATTAACATGTTGGTTTCAGTGTGTCTCTGAGATAGAAATGAGGATGATGGGTTTTTCATGGCATTTGATAAAGTTAATTAAAGTAGAGCTTGCAAACCCTAGAAGAATCACAAAGTAACGTTGCTTGTATTTCCTGAAGTAAAAGTAACACAGGTGTGATGCAGAGGCTAACTTCTACCCTCTCCTTTTGCTCCTTCCAGTATTTTTGTCTGTAATCTTCGTGCTCCATGGCAGTTTGTGGAGCTTCCTTACATACCATTTATGCACTTCATCAGAAACTAAGAATCCTATGTCCAGTGACAGCTTCCAAAAATTCAGTGGCAAAGCATGTTCAGTGGGAAGGTGCTTGGCCAGATTTTACACAATTGAAAAGCAGATTCCTAGCTTATTCTCAGCAATGAGCTCTTGCTAAACATAAATACAAAGAGACAGATGCCTACCTATTAATAACTACACTTGGAAAATTAGAGACTGAGCTGGACAGATGTGTTTGAACACAAATTCAAGCTATTCCAAAAACATACAGTTGAGAACTGCTGCCATGTCTATAGTGTTTATATTGATACCATAGAAATGTGCAATGCGTTTCTATGTCTTAGGTTTTATGTGCAACAGAAAAGAACAAACAGTGTAGTCTTTACTTCAGAAATCTCCTAGGATGTCTGAGAGAAATACAGTGACTGATTTATTAATTTCCTAAATATTTATGAGGAATCTGCAGGGAGACATATATCAGAGAATCACATAATAGTTGAGGGGGGCACAGGAACTCCAGAGGACATCTGGTCCAAACCCTCCCCTGCTCACTTACAGCCAGTGGCCCAGGATCATGTCCAGATGACTTTAATATCTCCAGGGTAACCTATGCTGCTACTCTGTCACCCTTACAGTACAATGGAATCTCTTGTGTTTCAGTTTGTGCCCATTGCCTCTTGTTCTATCGCTGGGCACAACTGAAGGAGCCTGGCTCTTTTTGCACCTCCCTTCAGGTATTTATATACATTAATAAGATCCTCCCTATACTGGCATGATTTCAACCAATCATCTCAATCACGCCAGTATAGTTCTTTAATTTGCTTCCTTGTGGCTGCTGCAAGTTTTCAGAGCAAAAAATAAAATAGAAGCATTTCATAAACATTTCTGTTGTCTATTGTCATCAGGTTTTAGTGCCCTGAAGTAGAATAAATACTATCAAATTAATGAGGGCATCTTCAAAACTGAGTGGCACTAGCCATTTCATACTATCAGCATATTTTCACTAACAAAGTTGCTGACATTGAGAAGGTAGTAAATTTAACTGATCATTATCAGCATTGGTATATTTCATTTTCTTATTTGTTTGTTTTTATACATGTTCAGGCTGGTCAAGGAACACATGTGTCTGATTATTCTTATTTTATTTTTAAATCTCTTGAAGTTGCATAAGGCAGCAAATTCAGGTGAGCCCTGTTTTCACTGAATGTGAAAAGGAAAATGAGAGAATTCTTTCTCATAAATATTGGCTTTTGTATTATTTTGGTTTTAAAATCTATCTCTAAGGCCACAATTAAGCTAATCATTTTCTATTTTTCCAGAGGAAAAACTTGACTTCAGAAGGTTTCTCTTAAAGTGGAATATCCACTGGTGCATTGTTATTTTTGGCAAGAACTAAAGGCAGATATCAAGTGTATAAATGCAAAAGAAATTGAGTGAGATGATGATGGATAGGAGAGGCTGAGATGCATGTGTAATTTGTGGTTTGTGAGGCTCATTCTAATTGTGGCATTGAATGAGGAAATTATATGAATAGCTGGGCACAGAGAGTTTCTAATCTTTCATGGTTTGAATTAAATTCAAAAACAATTCCCAATATAACTATTTTGACAGTTGTGTCTGCATCAGAATTGTCCAATTTGGGGTTTCTGCATTTGGGATTGCTACATGTCCAAGGGTTAGTGTTGACAACAGATGCAGTTACCTACAGAAACTGTATGCTGCAGTGTAATATTGTGAAAGGGTTTCTCAAGAATGACAGCTCTTTGCTGGAGAGAAGACAGCATCTGTACTTAAAACATTTCCCACATGTGAAACAAAAGAACACTGAGCCGGAGGAAGCGGAGCCTCCTGCAGCAGAGACAGTGCAACACCCTGTTCCATCTTTGGGGTTCAGCTGAGCTCTGGGCTGCAAAAGGAGCAGTAGATTCATTTGCAATTATTAGGATGATTTAAGAACTGCTATTCCCTTCAGCAAGCAGGAGTTACAATGCAACAACACATTGAGCTAAGCACAACACAGGCATGAAGGTGGGTGGTTGACTCCTGTTGCATGTTTAGGGAACTTAGGAAAACTGTGCCAGATTGAAGCAGGAGAGGGTAATAGCTGAGATGAGCTACAAAGCAGCAAAATCACTTAGGCAGTTCCTTAAAGAAGGCATCCAAAAGTGTTGACTCACAGGAAGGTCTGTTTTAAATTTGGAAGCTCTTGTTAAAAATGGCCCTGAATGAATCCAAATCAGACTCTCCTAACATGAAATTTCCATTAAAAGTAAAACTCCCATAGCCTTACATCAAATTACATTGTAGGTCAGTGACATTAAGTAGCTTGGCTTGCTAATTTAGGTTTGATTGGAAAGAGTGTGGTAGTAAAACTACAGAAACATTTCAGGAGCAAATGAGGTATTTATATACTTTTTCTTTATTGCAAAAACTGAAAAGGAAGAGTTTAAGACAGATTTTCTTCCTAGGTGCAAAGAAAAAAGCCTCTGGAAACAGAAAGTGATACTGCTGTAACCAAGCTATAAGCACAATGTATTCTCTGTTGAAATAACAATCAGCTCCCACACTGAAATGGAAGATCCCAAGTCCACTTCCACCTGGAATACCCTTTAATTCAATACTCAGCAATTTCAAAGTTGGGGAATACAGTGACTATTATTCTTGATTTGTAGTAGATCTCTAAAGACATAAAATGTCTGAAATCATCTTCTATTTCAAGGTGTATTTCCTTCTAATCATCTATTTATGCAGCTTTTAGGAATTTATCTTTTTTTCCCTAGATGTTAAGTACATCAGGCATTTACCTTACATAATTACACAGAATCTGTAGGTGTAGATTCAATAGGAGGCAAGAAGCAACTACTGAGTTGATAGCTCTTCCTTGAGGACAAGGGTAAAAGGAAATAAGCCTCATTAAGTCACTTATTTTCCAGGAAAAGGATGTGACTCCCGACAGCAGGCTGCTGAGGAGAGTGAGAGAAGCTGCACTCCAGACTGAAAATCTTTCTCCTTTCACACATACAAAGACTTCCACATCCCTTACTGACTTCTTTCTTGCCCTTGCCATCTGTAATACAGTCCTGGTTTCCACAGCTACTGAGCCAAGACAAAGGGTAATCTAATTTTGAGTATATCAGGAAAATTGATTATACTTCCATGTAAAAACATAGAGCATGTAACAGCATAAAGCAGAAACCTGAGATGGTGAAAAATAGTTTGTTTGGGAGTTCTCCTCTAGTTCTTTCACCTTTTGTGCAATATCTACTTTTTCCCTGCCTGTGTATATCCCTTCCCAGCATGGCTTTATATGTTTGAAGATTAACTATGGCCACCAGAGTATCTGCACTTTTTCTTTTATATTTTATATTATATATACTGTAAGAAGTAAATTGAACATGCTGGCTTTTCTCTGATCTCCCAGGGCACTGAGAGAACTACAGAGGGGCTTGATTCCATCTCTGCTTCAGAGGCAGAGATACAAGTCACCAGCAAATTTGTAATTTGCAAGCCAACTCACCTAGAACTCCTTACTGAATTCACCCAATACAGCTGAATAGAAGGGGGTGGGGGGAGGAGGGAAGAAAGGTTTTCTAGCTATCATTATTTAGATACAGAAAAATATATTGAGGTTTTGAAAAGCATCTTGTAGTTCACATTTATTTAACTACAGGTTTTCTCATATTTCTAGGTCACTGTCCCACCACCAATAAAACCTTCAGGCATCACTCTGGAGAAGATTCATCAGATATTTCAACGGCTAAAATTAGCAAGCCTTAGTCAGTCTTTTTCATCCTCTCAGTCCAGTTCAGACCTAGGTGCCAGCTTCGGTGCAAAGAACACCAAGGAGCATCTTGCTGCATTGGATTGCTGTGACAATGACAACAACTGCTGTGCCAGTGGTAGAGATGATGAGCTCCAGGGCAAGGGCAGCACAGATATTGGTAGTGCTTCCTTGGATGAGGTTTTTAATTCCGTGACTAACATTTCTTTGCCAGCAGGCTTTTGTTATGAGGCTGAGAGCCCAGATGAGGCAGCACTTGTCTATGCTGCCCAGGCATACAGTTTTACTTTAGTGTCCCGAACTCCTGAACAGGTGACTGTACAATTACCACAAGGCACACTCCTCACCTTCGATATTCTCTACACTCTGGGGTTTGACTCAGTAAGGAAAAGGATGTCTGTAGTGGTGAGACACCCTCTAACCAAGGAGATAGTTGTCTATACAAAAGGAGCTGACTCAGTTATAATGGACTTGCTGGAAGACTCTGCCACAGGTAATTAGCCAATGAGCTATTTCTCTCTCCTGTAAGGAAGCCCAAGAGTTTTGCAGTACTCTTTTCTGTATGAAATAGTATATCTAGGCATTAGAAGTATAAAAAAGAATAACCATTTTCTAGTGTTATCCTTGCAGATCAGAAGTGAGATATTTATTTAACCTGAGTGGTGCTTAGAAGAGGGAATGGGCTAATTAAACTTCACTGGCAGTGCTAACCCATGTGGATTGAATGCTCTGCACTAATACTGTCATAAGGGCCTGACCATTGTATTTCAGCTTGTCAGCAGGAGTGTTATAACATTAACAAACAAACATAAAAAAACAAAGTAATATTATCTTAAAGGAAACAAGGATCTTTAGCAAGATTTTCACTTATCCACAGCCAGCATTTTTGAGCTTTGAAAGGAGTTACTGTTATACCAGAATCCAGTTTTCTCTAATGCTCACTCGTTTTTCATCTTAGGCCATTAGGTCTGAAATGATCTGTCCTTAAAATACAGAATCTTTTCCTTGTGTTTCATAGCTGACATTAGTGCAGAGAAGAAAATGAAAAGAATAAAAGAAAAAACACAGAAGCATCTGGACTACTATGCCCGTGATGGTCTACGAACCTTGTGCATAGCTAAGAAGGTAGGAGAGCATCAGCTTAAATGTTTACAGCTTTGCTCTGTATGTGTCAATAGATTTGTTTTAAAAAGTTATTATTTCTGCTTCAGAGAACAAACCAGACACAGCCCATCTTTTTGTCCCTCTATTTGATTGTTTGGCAATCAATTTTTTCCTCTTTTTCCTCAGTGTGAGCAGATGATGGATTTTTGGCCAGCCTCAAAACATTCATTTCTGTTTCTCTTATGGTAACTCTAGCTGACCTTCTCTACAGTGATTTCAAGCAAGAAATAAAAAGTTCAACCTTCTCCTGTGTTTCTTGGCATTCAGCTTTCAAAAATCTTGCCCTGAGCTTGGGTTTAGTACATCAGAAGTTGTCTATGTGCAACAAATAGGTCATGTTTAAGCTCTGAAGAAATGTAGAGCAACCTTCAGAAAATGTGTGTTCTAGTCAGAGTCTCAGCTGTGTGATCAAGAATTTCTCTAGGTCATGTTTTTTAAGTCTCAGCTGTAGGCCTTTCATACAAACAGAAAGGAAAGTCTATTTTCCTCATTACTACTAGTTTTTGCAGTCGTCTTTTGGAAAAGTTTGTGTTACTTTAAAGGCGACACAGTGCTTTACCAGCCTGGATAGGAGTTAAGTCTCTGTGATCCAGAATGTTGGCATTCTTCTCCTATTTAAATTTAAAATGAGCTCTCTTCAAATTGTGTTACGCAGGTCTTGAATGAAGATGACTTTCAAAAATGGGCCAATTTTCGTCAGGAGGCAGAAGCCGCAATTGACAACAGAGAAGAGCTGTTAATGGAGACAGCACAGCATCTGGAGACCAAACTCACCTTGCTGGGTAGCTAAAAATAAGAGTCATCATTGCATGAAGTATCACTTGCTCTCCTGTGATATTCTTGGCAGTCAGACAGGAAACAGCTTATATTAATTTATATCAAAAAGTCTTCCTCTGAGGTCTGGAAATCTCAGGGCTAGGATATACAATCCAATGACAGTGTCTAAACAAGTTCTTTTGGGTTTTGAGCAGCAGTAACTTTGAAAAAGTGTACAGAAATTATCATGTGCAAGGAGTGAAGAACATGTACCTCTGAGCTGTTACTGAGGCTCAGTGAGGCAGCAAATAGTGAGGCTCCAGTAATTCAGTCATGTGTCTGTGTCCTTAGATAAACCTATAAAATACTACAAATTAACTTCAGTTTTGAGAACAAATTTGAAGGGAATCTTGGTAATTAAACTGTATTATTAACATATAGGCATTTTTGTTAATGAATTTTTGCTGTTGTTGCATTGTCATGTTTGTTTTCTGCACTTTGTAAATAGATGTTTCATGTTAAAACTTACCTTGATTGGCGCTTGTGCATTATCCATCACCATCACTATCTAACATCACTATTCTGTTGAATTATGGAGCACTTTGGTGCTTTCTTTTCTATTTTGTATCCAAATATCTTGGTCTTTAGGACTTTAATTTTCAGAGTTCTCTCAGTCTCATCTTTCAGTGAACACAATCTGTGTCCATACTTCATTATTCTGAATTTCTGTGATTGCAAGCTCTTAGCATTATGGATTCTTGTAATCTCTTCAGTGATTAAAAAGTTAGAGTAATAACTCTAAAGTAAATGCCAAAAACAGATTTGCATATAAGGTAAAGTAGATCTCGTCAGAATCTGTTACCTTTGCCAACTCTTAAATCTGTCTTTTCAAACTTTATCTTACAAAAACTGTTCTTTTACCTTAAATCAGCATTTAACATTAACATATCACAGTTACAGCATCTTCAAACTGACCTCTGGTGGAAGAGAAAAGGAGTGTTGTAACATTCAGATGGTGACTTACCATCAGGATGAGTGTTGTCTTTTGCTTCTAAGTTTGAGCACTTTCAAAAAGAAAACTTACTGTGCCATTTCTTTTCCCTTTGATGAGTGTGGCAACTAGCTTGACAATATATTTAACTAGTCAAAGTCCATCTTTTCTGGTTGTTTTGATAGGACTTAATGCAATACTTTAAAAATGCATATGGTGTAATTCCTCTGCCAGTACATTGTCACTTTCACTTATTAAGAAGAAATGAAATGTATTGTTCTAGCAATGAGTGAAATGAAGAGCCAGAATTTGATTGCTGATGCATTCAGATCTTAATCCAAATGCACATCTTGCGAGTGTGTATTTATTTGCTGGGCAATATATTGGGTCAGCTCTTGATAAGTTCAGGAACACTATTGGAAGCCAAAGACATCTTAGAAAAGAAAACAGCAACATGATTTCCAGATGAAAGAAAACTAGTTCACTACTTTTCCCATTTTTCCAGGAGCAACAGGGATTGAAGATCGGCTGCAAGATGGAGTGCCTGACACTATTACTGCTCTTCGAGAAGCTGGGATACAAATCTGGGTGTTGACAGGAGACAAACAGGAAACAGCAGTTAACATTGCCTACTCCTGTAAACTCCTCAACCAAAGAGACACTGTCTTCACAGTTAACACTGAAAGTAAGGTGAGTACAGGGAGATGCACAGAATTTGCTGTCTTTCCCTTTCTTTGTGTCTTGCAGTGTGGTGCTGTTTTGCTTTAGGCTGCATTCAATACAAAACAGCCAACCAAAAACCCACATAGCAGCATTAGGCCAGAAACCCTTTAGTAAGAAGGTAATATGCAGTTTAAGTGCTTAATTCATTAATAATATTGATATCTAGCTTTCCACCTTGCAATGGAAATTTCAGTTACAATGCTATTTTAACCTTAGATTATTACTATAGGAAGGCATTTGGGAAGTACTGTATTAGGCATCTTGAAAATGTATGCAGGTGTAGATTTAATTAAATGTACAACTTTCTACTCACATGTTCCCTGATAGAACTCAGCTTAATCAGAAGTTTATTAGTGAACAATTTAATCCAGCATCTTTTTGTGTAGTCAGCATTTCACCTTCTTGGAAAGCTAAATATAGTCCCTGTGGGCTGGTTAAAAACAGTCACTTTCTTGACATTCCACAGTAGCACACATCGTTGTCGACATGCAGAGATGAATTTCCACAGTCAATAAGAAGGTTAGGCAGTAGGCAAAGCAAACATACTCCAAAATGATGAAAATCACTTCAAGGACACGTCTGCCAGCTTCTGTGACTCACTAAAGTACTGTGAACAATCTGTGGTGCAATCTATGACTATTCCTGAAACTGTTTGAATGGAAAAGAGAAAACAGAGTCCTCGCTTTTGAAGATGGTAAATGCCATTAAGGATGGTGAAAGTAAAAGGCTTCAGAAAGGCAACCTTGGCTTTTACAGGTTGTGAAATGTCAGTAGGATACCAGGAAAACCATGCCTTGCTTTTTGAAAGCAGAATAACCACATTGTGCACAGCCTAACATCTCATCCCTCCAGGCATTCTGGTGGGACAGATGGCTTGTGAGATGGAATTAAGGGAGAGTGAGTTCAGGCATTATGGTTAAACCAGACCCATTTGCTAAGAAGGTCAGCCCTGATCATTTCTAAGCCCAAAAGCAGGGCACAAAATGCCAGCTGTGATGCCCTTTTTTATTTCTTACTTCTCTGGATGTGCCCTGAGATACCTCAGGCAGCAGACACTGCCCTTTTCCCAGTGTGCTGCTCTCTTCTTTCCATGCAGTGTACACTTGTGTCCCAGGCTCAGCAGTAGCAGAAGTTACCATGAGATGATCCTTTCCATGGCTGCACAAGAGGCTAAGAAGGGAAGGCAGGGCTTCTTTCTGCATCTAGGCAAGGCACTGCTCTTGGTTGCCTCATCTTCTCTCACCACAGAAGGAGGGTTACCAAAGCTTGCCTTTCTCTGTAAAGCTATTGTGCGGGTTAATTAAATACAGTTAAAATACTGACTGTTTTTCTTGTGATAGGCAATTGTAGAGAGCAGTTAGATGGCCTACTTTCTAACTGCTTTTGTCTGCAGTTAGTAGCTCTCCAAACAAGAATAAAATCCTGTGCAAATGTCTCTCTTTTAATGCCATGGAAATAGGGAAACACGCAAAGATGATATGGAATTTGGCACAGAATACATTCCTTGCTTCAATGTGTAATTTCATTTGATACGCATATCTGCTTTAACGGAAGGCAGAATGAATATATTTAGGATGGAAATTAGAAGAAGGTTTCTCTCAGAGTAGTGGTGCTGCAGGCAGGACCACCCTGACTTCAGGAAACACAGGCACACACACACACACACCTATAGCACCCTACACTGCCCTCCATCCAGATGCACACGTGTGGGCAAGTGGGCACCCAGAGCTGCTCCACAATAAGATTTGTTTCCCTCCCTTTCAAAATGAAGCCAAAGATGCTGGTTCTGAAAAAGCTTCCCAATGGCATCAGTGAGGGGAAAACAAATAATATATACAAAGCATTGAACCCATTAATTTTGCCTGTGTTAACCCTTGGAGTGGCTTCAGTAGGAAGGGACTCTCTTTACCTCCTGAGCCCAGCAGCATATTCAAACACTGAAAATTAAGTATCTTCCTGGAAGAAGCATCACAAAAGGTAGTGTGGAGGATTCATTTGGAAAGGCAAGCCAAGACAAACCAGGAATTTCCACTGCAATTTTGGGGTTGTTCTCAGAAAGATGATACTCTTCAATATTTTTTGGAGGTTTTAAGTACGCAGGCTAGATGCAGCTTTTCATTAGATGTCAGAGGTACACTTGATTCCAGAACCTCCCACTTAAGTGTAATTTAAATCTTGCAAACATCCTACACATGTACCTTATGCAACATAAAGTGAAAATAACATTTTGGAACTGAATCATCACTCAATAAAGCTGACAGAAAAGGTAGAAAAGGGAGTGATTAGCTCTTCAGGTATTCAGTGCCATGCCACAGAAGGAGGACTTTCAGTACTAACAGGCAGCAAAATAACTTTTAGATCATTCTGGGTTGTTTTCTCTGATAGTGGTGTGCCAATTTACGAGATCTCTATGGGAGAGGTAAAAATCCTTAAATCTCCCTTTGAATCTGTTTGCCAGTTGCAGTTGTTTGCATCTAAAAGGGAACTTCTGTCCAAAATGAGGCAGATTTGCTGAGAGGAAAAGAGTTTGTATTCGAGGCACAGTGCTGGGCAATATGAAGCTTTAATTCTGTCCCTGGCTGTGACACACACCTGATTTGTGACCTAGAAAAGGCCAAGCTGTCAAAGTTACTGAGTAATTTTGAAAATCTGAACCTCTTGTTTCTCTGCTGCAGTTTATTTCTGAGGGAAGCAAATGCTGCCATATCTCACATCATTTATATAAGAACTTTGTAAAAACCCCAAATTTTCTTTTTTAATTTCTGAACTCTTAGCACTGCAAATACAAATATGTACTCCTCGTGTGAAGATTATTTTCTTTTCTTTTAAAATAATTCCTAGCTACAGTTAAGAAGCTGATAAGGTGCACAGTGTTTTCATGAAGGATTTGATGACGTAATTGACATAATCTCCTATCTGATGAATCGGTGTCTTTCTCTGTCAGTTTTCCCCAGTGTTCCTCTCATAGGCTTAAACCCACTGGCATGATAACAGAAACATACCTTTGTAAGGTGCTGTGCTGTAAAGGGAGATGGAGATAACTATTTCTAGAACCACTTCTGTTTTCTCCCAGGAAACTTGTGAATCTCTTTTGAATTTAACCTTGGAAGAGGTGAGGAAGAATTATGAGGTTGAAAAACCACGGAGGAAATTTTTTGGCATTATCCCAACATCTTTCTCAGCCTCTGAGGTACCTAGCCCAGAGTTTGGACTGGTGATTGACGGGCAGACACTGAACATCATCTTCCAGGGGGGCCTGGAGAAGAAGTTCCTGGAGCTGACGAGGCACTGCCGCTCAGTGCTGTGCTGCCGCTCCACTCCTCTTCAGAAGAGCATGGTGGTCAAGCTCATCCGGAGGCAGCTTAAAGTGATGACCTTGTCAATAGGTACCTCCATTCTCAATCTCACAGGAGAAAAGAGGGAAGCGGGTTCTTTTGAGTTATGGAAATGTATGGAGTATATTGTATGAGCTTATTTATTGAGTCTTAGTGAGAAAAGAGTGTTGAAGAGTCTTTTCTGATCAAAAAACACATGAAAGTCCTTATTCAGCTCTCACAGAGCAAATATGGGCCCCATTTAGACATGAATCTCCCAGCAGTCCCTTTCATGTACACCAGTATATACGTGTGTACACATGCCCTTGCTTTGGGCATGGAAAGCAGTCAATAGTAGTCACTGTTTTGTCTTTTCATAAAGCCTTCTTCCTGTCAAGTTTTCCCAACTGGTGAAAACAGAGTTATCCCCAGAGTAGTATTAAGCACTGACTCATTTACTTTTTACCTCCAAAAATGTGAAATGTTTTGACTTTCCTGCTCCACTTTTAGTAAATGATCCCAATAAAATCCTTGAGAATTGATTTTTATGACTAAAAAACACACCTCTGTGGACCAAACAGAAAAGGAAGAGTCTAATGTATTGTAAAATGTCTTGTTTTGCCTTAGAGTTCAAAACAGAAGCTCTCAGCCTTCCATTTCATTTATTTTGCTTTACCAGCTAACCTAATTCACAATCTCCACATGGCAGGCAACAGCCATAGCTGTTCTTTCATGGAAATTTGGTTATGTATTTAACATATTGCTGCCAGTTGAAATGAACAGAATAACTCCTGAAATTGGTTTGTTACATTGTCAATTGCAATCAAATTTTTCATATGTTTTGGAGAATCAGTGAAGTAGGCTGTTACAAAGCATGATGCTGAGCATATGGAGTTCATTGAGCAGAAACATACAGAACAATGCAGATGTAGATGATGTCAGGGTATCCATGCCACCACCCAGCTGGTCCTAATGTCACACTCAGCCCTAGTGGATCCAGGTCTCCCAGGATACAACCAAGATCAGAGTCTAGAGGTCATGACTGCCTGATGCTGAGTATCAGTTACCCTAATTAAGAGGCGTGGTAGTACAGAACAACTTTTGTCAGCATAGCTAGGGTTATTTTCTTGTTCTGCTATAAGTATTTTGTGCTAAGCACCCTTTCTTGCACCTTTATTGTTCCCTCCTCTCTTCCTGTTCTAGGTGATGGTGCAAATGATGTAAGCATGATTCAAGCAGCTGATGTTGGAATTGGAATATCTGGCCAAGAAGGCATGCAGGTGTCCCTTCAATTTATTTCCTTTCCTCTTTTGTCACATGGTCTCTTGCTGCTTAATAAGTTTTATAGCAGACCTATACTCTTGAGTGTCATCTTCAAAACACAAGTTGGCATCATTACTGTCATAAATTAATATGCCGTTTGTAATTATGGGGCCAGCCAAAAAAAGAGTGCTCTGAGCCAACAATTAGCATGCATGGACAAACGTGTGTTTGCTCATAAGCCTGGAAAATTAGCAGATGCCTGTCCAGTGTTAGACTAACATCTGGTTTCTGAATTGTCTCTGCTATAGTATTTCTAGGCTTTGATTCTCTTTCTTTTTGATTTGTTTTCTGTCCCAAATTCTTTCCCACACATACCCCTTCCTTACTCCCTAAGATGAAAAGTTCTGCAGAGATAGAAAGATCCAACTATTTTCTCCAGAATTTTTTTGAGGGGGGGGTTGTCTAGATTATTCAATAATAGGAGATCATTTCAGTATCCATGTTCAAATTTCATCATATTGAACTGGGAAAAGCTATATTGTAAATAAACCTCTATTCTTTTTACCAAAGGCTGTGATGGCTAGTGACTTTGCAATATCTCGTTTTAAGCATCTCAAAAAATTGCTTCTTGTGCACGGGCATTGGTGTTACGCTCGCCTGGCAAGGATGGTCATTTACTTTTTCTACAAAAATGTGGTAAGATTATTAAAATTCTGCAAGTTTTCATCATAGCAAGATTAGGGGTGGAGAGCAGGGGTGTTTTGGTTTTGTTTTTCACAGGTTATACTCTCTTACTCTTTATGAAGTTGCAGTTCTGTTTCTTCACTTTGTAAGGTTATAATATGCTACCTCTGTCTTAGTAATATGCTGCATAAAGCATTGAAGAAAATATGGGTTCTAACATATTTTTGAAATACCATTATTCCAGAGGGAAAAAAGACTCAAAGCTTAGTAACTTCTAGGTAGACAGTGGTTCAGGAAACTTTATTAGTAATACCCATAAGCCTCAAAATAAAATTTGCATAAGGAAGAGTAGATTATTAGTGCTAGAATATAGAAGATGACTCTGCACTAAGAATTGGTTGACCATGAAACCTCTGAATTTTTGCATTTAATTTGATAGGAACCACTTGCAAGTAATGATGCAGTCATAGCTGGCATTTTTATTAAAAATTTAATGTATATGCAAATGAGCTCTGCAATGAAAAATAATGTAAAGTGGAAAAACCTGATAGTAATACAGTTTCTACAAGACTCTGCAAAAAAGCCCATTTGACATGAAATACACTCTAAGAATGAAGACTATTTACTCAGAAGTCAAAGTATCTGTTTGGATATTTCAAATAATTTTGAATAAGGATTGCTTCTTATCACAGTTAAAATTTGTAGAGGAAATGGAAACATATTTTTTTTTCTGACTGGGCATCCTTTTAGAGCCCGAAGGGCATTTATTTGCAGTGTGAAATAGCTCTCCAGACTGGGATGCTTCTGTTCTATTATCTTGCCAGTACCATTAGAGAGCAGGAGGCTTTTGATTCCACGGGGACAGCCAATTTATAAAAGGATTTTAAAATCTAGTGCTCAGAGCTGTGAAGAGTTTACTTAATTATTCTCTGATATTTTCTTAAAGAAACCTAATGGCTTTTAAAAATCTATATCACTGTGGGCTGGTGTGAATTAGACCCTTAAGACATCCTGCTTTGTGGAGTAAAATGCCAAGCTCTACTTACAGTACCTTCAGCCAAAATAATGTATTCTTGGAAGATGCAGTTAATAACCAATGTACTACACAAACCTTGTAGGTGGACCTATGAGAGACATAGACCATCTATGCATTGCAAACTAAAGGGTACAGATCAGCTGTAATAGTAGGGAAGAGCATGAGGAAAGGAAGAGGACATCAAGGGGAGGCCACAGGAAAGGCACAACTTAATGACTCCCACAACCCAAAGAGAAATAAAATGACATCAGCTGAATGGATGTGCTTCTGCACATATGGGAAGCCACAATTCAGCTTGTAACAGGGTGTTGTGTTTGTATTTGCTTCTTCACAGTGCTATGTCAACCTGCTTTTCTGGTACCAGTTCTTTTGTGGGTTCTCAGGCAGTACAATGATAGATTACTGGCAGATGATTTTCTTCAATCTCTTCTTCACCTCGATGCCCCCTCTTCTTTTTGGAGTCCTGGATAGAGATGTTTCTGCAGAAACACTTCTAGGTTTGCCTGAGTTGTACAAGAATGGACAAAATTCAGAGGTATGACTTGATTGCTGAAATAGCTGCTTAATAAGCCAAAGGCCAAAGGTTTTTTGGTTTTATGAGAAAGGAAGGCAGAGAAGAGTTAAAACTTATTTGAAACCAAATGATCCATTTATTGTTTCTAGTATAGTGATTTCCACTAAAAGAAGGTATAGTTGTAACTGTCAGAAGAACTGGTAAGGAACACATGATTGAAGATGCTTCTGGAAGTGAGACTGGGTGCTTGGTCAGAGTTGGAAGATGTAAATGGGAAGGTTTGTTCTGCCATTAAATATGTGGAGCAATCCAGTTTGGTACCAGCCTGCTGCATTTGAAGTAAAGTGATGTGCTGATGAACCAGCTCTGTGTTTGGTGTTTCTGATCTGAAGAAGATAGGATGGAAGCCAATATGTGTGTATGTTTGTGTGACACCAAGCCTGGCAGAGTTCAAGAAGTGCTCACACAGTGTTCTCAGGCACATGGTGTGATTCTTGGGGTGCCCAGTGTAGGACTAGGAGTTGGACTCGATGATCCTTATGGGTCCCTTCCAACTTGAACTATTCTATGATTCGTAACATTCAGGTTTTAAGACTCTTAGTTGACTGTGTTAGATCTACCTTATCTTCCTAATGTTTGTCTTTAGTTAACACATAGAAAATGTCTGCTCAGAGATAAGCCTTTGGGCTGAATCAGGAGGCATTTACTCATGAAGAGAGACTAGTTAAGTATAAGTAGGCTGAATAGAATAAAAACAGACAGCAATTATGTCTGCAGGACAGACTAGAGATGTTTCCCACCATAATGACTGTTATCTATAAACTCCTGCAGATATATAAGCCATCAACTTTTATTATTACAATGTTGGATGCCTTCTATCAGAGCCTCATTTGCTTCTTTGTCCCCTATTTGGTAAGTACCAGAGTCATTAAGATTCTCTTTTCCCTATACTCCTTGAAAAATAGAAAAATTCACTTCTGAATAGTCAGGATTCAGCACATTGTGTCTGCTTGTTTTCTAGATATATAAGGACTCTGACATAGATGTGTTTTCCTTTGGAAACTCCATCAATACTGTCTCCCTCCTGACCATTCTCTTGCACCAGGCTCTAGAAATGAAAACATGGGTATGTGTTTGACCTGTTCTGTTGATGTGACTGTTTTCCTTTTGTGAACATAGCATACTATGTAGACATGGCTTTGTCTTTGAGTCATTTACCTGAATTCTGGGTCACAAAAGTAACAGATGCACTGAGATTTCACAATGTGCCAGAATTATTTGCCTCAGGATAATACATTCACGTGTGCAGCAACAGAATTTGTTTCTACTGTGACTTTGGACAGGACAGTACACAATTTTTACATACTTCAGTGTATGAGGAAGTATTTTTTAACAAACAGTATTCACTGCCACTGCTGTTTTGTAAGTTAATTTCCAGGTATTTCTCCTACTGTACTTTTCAGTGGCATGATTCAGTAGCCAAACTCTGGCTTTGTATCCTCCTGTCTTACACCCAGAGCCAGGCTCTGACAAGCATCAGTGTCATTTTGTGCAATTCTGCTTACAGACCCTGTTCCACTTGTTAACCATGGTTGGCAGTGTGCTGTTTTACCTCATCTTCTCTCTGATCTACAATGCCACCTGTGTGGTCTGCAACCCTCCCACCAACCCATACTGGATTATGGAGAAACAGCTCTCAGACCCCACCTTCTACTTCCTGTGTCTGATTACCCCAGTCATGGCTCTCCTGCCAAGGTTTGAGTGATGCTCTTTTCCTCTCAGTTTTCATTTTGTGCATTTGTAGGCATTTCACTGAAATAATAACAACAATGATGTGTATAGAAATGTGATATGTCAGGCATGTGTGTTGCACAGGGGTAAGTGATCAGTGTGGAAGTCAGATGCCTGGGTTCAACTTTCCAGTTCATGAGCCATTAATTTATTCAGTTACATAACCCTCAATGAGTCACTATATATCTACTGCTTTAGTTTTTCCCATCAGGAGAACCTTTCTTTCCAAGGTGCTTCAAAGCTTGCCAGCACAAATCTCCTACCTACCTGTTCACTATCATAGAAAGCAAGTCCTTGAAATATTCCTATATGTTTTGAGAGTTACAAAATATGTTCTGTGGAAGTACATTACAGTGCATTACTAGGCCAAATTTAAGAACATATTTCTATAAGAAATCAATTTCTGCATCCAGAATTTTAGTTTTACACTGTGCAACAAATCAGATATGTTAAAGATAGTTTTAAGTGAGGCTGAATAGTATTTGGAGAGGGATAATTGTTTTGATAGGTTGGAAAAAACTGGTTTGGGAAACATAATGATTCTCTTCCCGTTGAGTTGCACCAATTAAAATCTTTATTTGTGCTTGGACAATGGAAGAAATGGGTTTGTTTGGCTATATTGCTAGTCGTCTTCTCATCCTAATTGGCACAGATTCACAGAATGTTAGGGGTTGGAAGGGCCCTAGAAAGATCATCTAGTGCANTGAAGTAGTGAAGCGCACTGGTATTGCAAGAAATAGGATAATACTTTTAGCATCTGGTTGTGTAAGTGCTTCAAGGCATTAGAATCTGAGCCTTAACTTTGTCTGAGAAGGAACTTTTCAAGAACAGATAATATTTTTCTTCAAATTGTTATTATTATTTCCCCATCTAAGTTAAGATGCTCTGGTGATTTCATGTTATATTATATAACTTCAGGTCAGGATAAACAACACAAGGTTCAGTAAGGTCTCGTGTCTTCTAGGCAAAGCATCCTTTTCCAGTCTGTTCTGTTCCTGTGTGATTTTTGTTTTCCTATCAGCCCTCATTCACTGTGTCATTTTTGACCCTGAGCTTGCTACTGAGAGCTACATCAAACATATAGTTAGAGAACTTGTATCTCCATCTTGGGAATTCAGGAAGATTAAGATCGTTAGCGCCACAGCAGGATACTGAGCTTAAAGATTTGTATCTTGATATCACCAAAGTTGGAGAATCTTCTTATTTATGCATACATTTAGCAGCAGGCCTTGAAGATGGTAGATTTCTTAATGCAATTTCAGAGAGTCTCTATGTTTGTTCTAAAATGCATACTGAGGCCATCTACATAAAGGTCACACTGCTCTGAAAGAGACTTTGGTTTTCAGACAAAACTGCCATGACAGGGAGAGATGAAGTGTGCTTTTTCACAGCACACAATATGTAGTTATATAAGTCCTCTTCCTGCAAAGGGCAGGTAGGACACATTTTATTTACTGTTCTGTGATTCAGGTTATGGAAGGAACTCCGTGGTAAGACAGTCCATTCTCTTCCTCTTCCATCAGGTTCTTTATTTTTGTTCTACGAGGGACCATTGGAGCATCTCTACTTCTGAAAGCTCAGCAACTAGATAAACTTCCTAAAGAGCAACAGGATCTTGAAATCCAGAAAATGAGATCAAGAAAACGAAGTACTTCTGGTGCACCTGTAGCACCACCTGCATCTAATGATGACCTTGACCAAAACTTCAGCCACTTATGTGTGTCACCATTTTTACATCCAGCAGCAGCAACGTCTCATGGAGACACAGAAAGCCAGGGACTTTCTACCTCTGAAGTGAATCCTCTCAGAAAATGGACACCTGAAGAAGGATACTATTTCTTTAATAGGTGGGCAGAGGAAGAATCTACTGCTACAGACTCTTCAGCAGGACATTCCTCTAGCCATTACCCCCTTGTACCCAGCAGGGTAACAACTCCTGGACAGAAAAGTGGAAAAGTGACTAAAGATAATGCTAACAATTTTAACCATGGGAGCCATCGGCGATCTGTGAGTGCAGTGACACTGTGAAGAAAGCCAGAAATGAGATCCACAGCCCATGTAGAGAAGGACACTGTAGGGAAAAGAAAAAGTCTATTTAGACTTAAGCATGATGCTCACTACAAAAGGAGAGAGGTGTGTGGAGCAGTGCAATGATATGCAACTTTTCCTAAGCATGTATATAGTTTGGGTTTGTCATTACACCACTTCTTGATCTTCCTGGTTTTGTCTTATTAGAAGAATGTTACAGGAGCATCACACAATTGCTGAGAAACATAAAATTTCTTTCACTGAAGAATAATTTTCTTTTGCAGCAATAAGGAATTACAGAAAGACAATCCATTCTATATTAAGCCAAGTCTTAGAGCAACACACATTCTACTCTAGCTTTTACTATCAAAGCCTTAATCAAGACCTTACTAACTTAAAAATTACAGACCTGCCTGGAAAAACCATTGCCTCCTGCTACTAAAGGTACTTTCATCAGAAAGAAATTAGACAATGTTCCATTTTTTTAATATATGGACTTTGTACATAGAACACTATAAGGTCTGTAGTCTCTTTTTCCCTGAGTAAGCTCAGTATTTTTATGCAGGCAGTGGTTTGACCTGATACTGTTAAGAAAAGGACAAATGAGTTTATGAAGTAGAAGAGGGATAGTACTGAACTACAAGAACTGACAGGATAACTTGGGGATAAGTGGAGTCTACTTCTTCATACCTATAAAAGTAGGCAGATATAACAAGTCAAATTCAAGGATTTATGTTCTAGAATTCTAAAGCTGTCCCTGCTTTTCATCTAGAAATACAGTTCCTTCCTTCCATTTTCTATATTATTATGTAGTGTTGCTGCATTCAATCAAGTATAAATCATGCACCTCCCCATAGTTGGTTACATTCAGTAGCTGATGAAGATCTCAATAATGGAGGCTTTGACAAGCAATATGTGAAGGTCACTAATCACATTGCAGTAAGTACGTGGTGTAGAATAACCAAAATATGCAGAATATGTTCATCCTTTTCAGTATCTCAGATGCAGAAAAAAACCCCATAAAACGTCACCATCATCACTTCCTATTGCAATGCAATGAAAGGTGACTTTGGTATTTCTTATAGAAATGTTGACTAGTAAGACCATTTCCCAAGTTTTTGTTCAGAGTGTGGGGTGAAATCCTAACTCTGTTTTTATTTAAATCCACCTGTACTTTTTGTTAATCTACCACTGGTTCTGATTTAGGTAGTTTTTTAGCATTTTTGATACATGCTATATTAATGTAGCTATTTATTACCTGTTAAAATATGTGATCTGTTTAATAACCTATGTAGGAAACACTATTTAACAGCTATGTGTTATAATAACTACTGTAACTATATGTTATGAGATGTTACTTTGAAGCAACTCAGGCAAATCTGAGTAGCATATCTTCCACTGGGATGTCTGGCAGCCAGAGTAAGAGCACTCACAGAACTGCAATTCTTAAAGCATTGTCAGCTGTAAAACAATTCAGAAAGAGATTGTGTGATCTACAAAATGAAGAGAATTAGGCATAGCTGAGATTATTGTTAATGGAGTGTGAGATTGCTCAAATGTTTGCTCACTAGCTGGGAATGGACTTTGGGTGACCAGACCTGAGATCAAACCTTTATGATTCACAGCCATGTTTTTACAGTAAATGGTCCATTTCCTTTGAACTTAAAGATGATGTCAATTTCCTATACATTTTATTACAAAATGTGAAGTGTTTTTATAGTAATAAATATAATATGGTCATGACTTGGTGTGTTGTTGAGAGGTCAAAAACAGAGGCAGAGGAATGGTTTTCATGTTGTCATCCATGAGTGGCAAGCTGGTGTATTCAGAGGCCACTCTCTTCTCTAGTAGGTCACCCTATAGCAGTGCTTATCATAGCAATTAGATAACAAATTTTTATGAATGTGCAAGGGGACTGAGTATATATGGAAAACAGCCAGACAGGATATGTTTGAAAAAATCTGGAAGACCTGTAGATATTCCTGAATTCAAAGACAAGAATTAAAGTCATGTTTTCTCATCACAGCTTCTGCAAAACTGTTCTGCCATGCATGTTGTCCTGACAGCTGGGCTTAGCTTCAGAAATGGTGTATAGTTAAGGAAGGGTCCCTTTAAGAAGGAGAATGAAGGATTGCATATGGTGTTCAGCAAAAGAGACCCTAAAAGCTCTATAGTGATGGAGACCCTGCTATGTCAGAGGACGAAAGAAGTGCAAGACAGTCCCTCACTTAAGTAGCTTCTAGGCTGTAACCAAAAATAGTTACTTCAGTTTAAAGAAAGAAAGAATTCATATTTGCACAGCTGCCTTAAATAATTCTACAGCTAGATCTACAATCTGTTCATTCTGCTCTGTGGTAGATTATAACAAACCAGTCTAATGGATTCATTTACCTGGAGAGTTTGAAACATAGAGGAAAAGCACCCCAATCCTTGAGGAGAGAGAAAGCTGAAACAGCCAGAAACAAAATGCAGCATCAGGCAAGACCTGGCCTCTGCATCCCAGCTGACTCCACAGCTTTATAAAGCTCTCCCCTGATACCTCTCCTCCTGGGTGCTAACACTATCATCACCCTTCCAGCCCAGATGCTGCTATAGTTCAGCTCCCATACTCGCTGCTAAACAGTGTGATCTCTTCTATGCTCCTGGGGAAGCAGTGATCATGAGCTACATCATGTTAAAAAGATAGTGAACAGGTGCTTCCCTTTGATCATGAGGTAAATCGGCTGAGACTATCAGTCCCTTTGGGAAGTACAATATAGAGTTTAAAAACATTATTTTTTTATGAAAGCAAACCCTCTAGTGGATTTATTTGTAAGAGGGTGAGTGAATTTACTAAATGCATTAGTTAGTCCTAACTGGATTTCCAAATTTCAAGATGTATTTCATAATACTGTCAAGCCACATGTTCCATTAGTTCTGATACGAATGCTTCACAATGGAACAGGTGTCTCACTTTTTAATGTATCCTCTGATGATATTCACCATTTCATACATTTGGACTATAAAACACTAAAATTAGTGTCTTTCTGTGAAATTAATGCATACTTTTTGTTTTGGTCTGTGACATTATTATATTAATGACACTGCTTATGCAACAGTGCTTTGAGCTATACCTACATGATCAACTGAGGGTGGTATCTCTCGTAGGGGTGACCAGGAGCTGACTTACCAGGTCTCTTGGCTGAGTAACAGAGGTAGTTGCAAGCTGCTTGCAATGGTCAGTGAAGAGTCATCCATTACGTGCTCAACAGAGGCAAAGTGTTCAGGCTTTTTTAATACAAGGTGTGGGAAATGCATGCACATGTCTACACAGTTCATACCTGTCTTAGCACAGCAAGTTGGAGGTATGGTCTTTGACAGTTACAGCTGATTATCTGCTTCATATCAGCAATAACTGTTCAGTCTAAAATCCAGAACTATTCAGGCAACATTGAGGAAGGAATCCAGTTTGTTTTCTTATGTATCTCAGAAATACAAAACTAGTTTTTAAATCTGTAGACATAGGTGTGCATTGTGCTCCAGCACAGAAACCACTTTTCTCAAGAATGAATTGTATATGTTTTGCCATTTTGTCGGCTGATGCTGCAATGTTTAATTCATTTGTTTGATTGCAGTTTGAGGTGATAGGTGCTCTTTGCTCTAGGGTAAGGTGACTACAGGAAGGATGTATTGTGATTAGGTACTTGTAAGCAGCACTGATGAGTAAAAATACAAATGTGGAGACAAGAGACCCTTGAAGATAATGATCACAGAGGGTGAGATTTAGAGAGTTGACCAAATAACACTGAAGATCTATAAAGTACTTGTGACTTTGCTAGTGATTGGAACTTATTGTAATTCTCAGTACATGAGACAACTGTGAACAGAACTTGCTGTCCAGCTCTTTAATACAACACCTTATTATTCTCAGCTACATAAACAAGACTGAGAATGAATACTCTGAACCAGTACCAGAGGGGTAGCTGTCTGTTTTCTGAAGGCATCTCCAGTGTAGGTGCTGAAGTGTGCTCTCTCATCCAGACATACTTCCTTTCAATGTTAGTACCCAAAAAACTTGTGTGGTTATCATAGCCTTCAACAGGAGAGCAGAGGTCTATAAATGATCATCACTATAACTAAAAGGTCAAGTTTTAACTCCACAGAGACAGTGTTTTGGTCAACTTCACAGAAACTAAGTGGTTAGCTGCTGCTGTGTCATTGCCATTGGTTCAAGCCCACAAAGCTCAGTCAAGATCTTTATGACGCAGGGGAGAGGAAGCAGTATAACACATCACTGCTGTCCACCCTGGGGGCTACTTCTCTGCCACAGTTTATTGCTCTTGTCGTGGCACAACAGTCACAGACAATCTCTTCACTTGCTTCAGCTAACCCTGACGAGAAAATGTTCAGAGCTCTCAGTTATGCTTTCAGTTGTTCAGCTCTTGTTTTACCGCAGTCCCTGTAAGCGTTTGAAGTCAGCCAGGAGCAAAGCTGCTGGGCTCTAAAGTTGAATGCGTTGGTTTAACAGCTGCAGTGCTTATAGTATCATGGGCAGAGTCTTCCTGGGCATTGTCCTTTGCATGAGCTGGTGGGAATCCAAAGAACTTCCAATAGAAAGAAAGTAGTATTCCCAAACACTGAAAAATAGTTAAGGTAAGTAGCCAATGCTTTGGAAGATAAGTCCAAACACAGCCAGGGTTTTTTCTTTTGTATGCTGGTATTCCTTCCTATTTTGCTAGCTTTCTTCTATTTAACCTCAAACAGATCATTTAGGGAACTTCTCTACATTTGTTGGGTTTATTAAGAAAAGGAAAAATGTGAATTAGTAGGCTTTAAGCAGGTCAATACAGGTCATTTAAAATCAGCTGGATTCAAGTGAAGCTTTATTAAAACCTATTTTTTTCTGCTAACACTTTAATTCTAAAAACTTTTGCCAGGAGGAATGAGTATGCTCGATCTGAATGGTTCCTCTTTCACAATTTTTTCAAAGGCATTTTGTGACCAATGTCATGGTCTAAATCAAGATGTGAGGCAGAATGCATATTCTTCATTCTGTTGCTGTGTACATGGGATGCAGCAGAAACTGACTAATAAGTGCCAAGAACAGGTGTGCAGCATAATGATAAAGGAAGGACATAAACGTGTCCAAGGCCTCCTGGAGATTTCCAAACAAAATTCTTAAGCTGCTTTCAAGTATTGTTCAGAGGTCACACAGGGCTTGCAGTGTCTATCTAACATGTTTTATGCAGACTATGTTTTATGAGTATGTTTTGTGCAGACTATGCACCCGTGTTTGTTCTCTATTAAGTGTGGAGGACTGTGAAGAACAGCCCTACACTTGTAGTAAGCTAAACTGATCTTGCTTTTAATCTTGTTTAGAGAGGAGGTAATGCTGTAAAGATTCAAATACGATTTCTCAAACATTTTGAATGTATATAAATCATGGGAATCTTTTCTTAAGATCCTTTGCTCCTTCTCATAATATTCAATTTCACAGTAAGGAGGGAGTATAGTCCAGAGACATCAAAGAGACAGAATTGTGCTTGCAGCTATAACTTCTCAGATGGAAAAAAATCCCAAAGCTAAGATTTATAGCCCTAAGGAATCTAACTCTCCAGTACCTTTTAATAAAGGACTCCAAGCACACACCAAATAAATATTTTAAATCTTAATATTATTTGGAAGGTAGCTTCTTTAAAAGGAATATTCTGGTACCATGTGTGCACTTGGCTTGCCCACATTTAAAATTTAGAGTGATTTGCAGTTTCTTGAGATTATTCCACCTAACTACTTATTTGTGATAGAGTTTCATGGAAATGTAAGACAACAGAGCACCTCAAGAGAGAATCTGAGCTCTTTGCAGTAAGGAGTTGCAGAAAATCCACATCAGCTATTTGTGTACCCAAGTCTTTATTAAAAATTTTTTTAAAAACCCTGCAAGAAATGAGATTAGCACTCCAGTGAGTCTTGCTCTAAGAGAACCTGCTTACTGAACTTCTGGAGATCTGTCCACTATCCATCACCAAAATAAAGGTCTTCTTTAGTTCTGCTCTATAGAAATATATCACAGTAATGGTAGGGATCCAGAGCAAACTCATATGCTGTGATAAATGACAAGGCTTCCATGGTGTTCAAAGCATTATCAGAATCCATTTCATACCTCATCTGTTATTATAAGCATAAAATCTGCAAATGTTCTCCACTGCTGTAAATGTCAGCATGCTGGGGGCAAAAGCTATGATTTTCTATCAGCAAATAATGTTAAATTATATAGTGTTTAATCACGCTTAGTGAGAGTGATGAACTTTAATGAAGGAGTTTCTTTCAAATCACTCCATCTTCAGTTCTCCTGGAAATGGACATCATCATTTATCAAATCCTAAAGGTAGCTTCCCCAGCCTGGAGGCTTCATGATGGTTCAAGGCCGATGGTAGAGCACTAAAATACAAAACCATTTAGACATCAAAATTATTTTGTCTGAGACAATCAGGTTTTTGAGCACAGAATTTGAAAGTTAACTTTGAAAACTAGAACCCTCTTATAAAATATTTCTGACATCTTTTAGGACAGTGAAGTTATTTGCATTTATCAAAGAGTCTACATTACCTGGTATGACACATCCTCAAAACTGTTAATTTCTAAATAAAGCAGTTGCATTTACCAGGCCAGATTGTAAGTGGTTGGAAGGTAGGAGTGCTTCACTAGAGTATCTAGAGGTCTGTGCCTTTATATGTGTGGAGGATCTCACCTACACTCTCCACCTGCTCTTTCTGAAAGGAAAGGTGCAAGCAAAGGTATGGATGCAATACATGGAGGAGACTTTTATGAGGTAAGAGAATATAAATCTTCAAATCCCAAAGACATAGCAAAAAGTAATACTGCTAGTATCTTAGCAACCACAGAAACTGAAAGACAAGCTGTACAGGGAAATCAGCTATAGCCCATCTTTAAGAGCTCTCTCTGGTTTATATTTGTTATGTGTTTCTGAAACTGGATTTTTAATCACAGCATTTGAAAACGCAGAAATTTTTGTTGGAGAGCTTCCTTGGGTTTGGTTTCTGCTGAGGGAAACTACACTTTTATATTTGGGTCAATCACAGTCTGAAAATCCCTTGTGGTCTCCTGTGGCCCCTGGTACGATAACTGTGCCGACAGCAGAGGGANATCACTAATTTATTAGAGCAATTTCACTAGCACATCTTAGACCTGAAGGGCAGGTTGGAAGAGGCAGAAAATTCTCCTGTGAAAGGAGAGGTGAGTGCTGTGCTGGAGGGAGCACCCCAGCACCCTCTGGGCTCAATAGTAAAGCCTCTCCTGCATTCAGCAGCACCCAGGCAGGTCCTGCATATACTAAGAAATTGAAAAGTATTTTTATATTTTCACTTTTTTTTCCTGATTAAATTGGCTACAACAGTCTAGATTTTCTGGATTTCTCTATTTCACAATAAATTTACGGTCGTCTTATGGCAAAATTTTTATCATGAGGCAGAATTAATGCGATCAGTTAATTTTCAAAACATCAGCTTTCCATACAATGCTTTTGGTGTAAAAATGCAGAAATCTTTAGGCAAAAATGGGATTTGTAGATATAAATGTCAGTATATTAAAGCTTCATCTTCACTTTGTAGCTCTTTTATTATCTGAGTTTCAGAACCTATTGCTTGTTATTACTCCTGTCATCATTAACCTTCATGATAATGACCACAAACATCAAACCTTTGAAAATTATTTCATTGCAAATACGTCTTTAGGTATGGTCTATTTGTTACATACAATAATGTTTTATTCTCCTAATGGAAAGATACAACCACCCAAACAAAAGCAAGAAATAGGTTAAAGTGCAAATTAATTTTGCTTGATAAAAAAGCAGATAGTCAAAGTCAACAGTTTATGAAGAAACCTCTGTTTTACTATTTCTTTAGACAAACTTTTCAGTGATAAATGAAAATCCTTTTAAAGGTCGATAAGGGATAGGAAATTATTCAGAATCCCCTAAATGCTCAAACTCAAGAAAAATGTGAGTACTGTTTGTTTATCTAGCTCTAATCAATTGTCTGTTGGCTTCACAAAGATTGTTCAGCTCAGAAAAGGCAAAACCAGAGAATTTATTGTAAAAACGCCAATATTAGTTTGTGTCTAGTTCTTTCTTTGTTCAGCCACTAATAGCTCAACTGTGCTAAATAATCAGATATTTGGGAAGAAGAAAGTGAACGATTTGTCTGTATTTCTGAAAAACTATACATAAGTGGTTTTAAACAACTTTTCAGTGAGATTTAAGCTCTATGTATTGGAACCATCTGCCTGTCACCAACAGCAAGGTCTTATAGGTCTTGTTATTTACTGAAGATCCATCTCTCTCCTGGCCTTTCAGGGCCTTTTGTTTTGTTACCTGACTTGGAGCTGACTCAAGGGCATTTTTAATAAGTATCTTGAGGTTGAGAATTCAACTTGCTGGCTATCCAGGCTTTCCTGAGCTAGCCCCTAGGGATGCTCTTCCTTCCGCGCAGAGGTCCCAGGGTCAGAAAGATGCAGGTGCCAGTAGCAAAATGGATGTTGTGCTGCTAAAATAGAAAGAAACCACTTTGGGAAGTGTATATTATTCTAGACCTAACTGTACTACAGATGGTTTAATAATCTCTGCTGCTGCAGCATTCTTAAACAAAACCAAAATACATAAATACCCTGATGTTCCCCCAGGGGTCTGGCCCTGGGCAGCTATCCCCTAGAAAAATAAACACACTGCCTCAGGGTTCATCAGTTGCAGGTCCCACTCGGTGATGTTGACAGAGCCAAACACCTTCCAGGAGGTAAGAAACAATCTCTCAGTGGTTGCCCTCCTCTAGTCTGTAAGTGGAAACAATCATCCTTTGTCCTACCTGGCACAAGTGATATAAGAATAAGCATGCTTTAAGTTGTCAGTGGCTGGGATGCTGGCAGAAGTGGAGAGTTGGAAGAGGCCAGGAAAAATGTTGGTGCCAACTCAAGACAGAACCCAGATTAGATTCATCAGGAGAAATCCCTGCTACTGGATGGCAATTCCTTGCAGTCTTACAAGAATCAACAGCAATTATTTCAAAGGGAAATTCATGAAGTGCAAATTTTAAAATTATTAAATTCAGTGATTAACACCTCAGAAAATAAACTGGAATTTGCCTCTTGTTTAAGCACAAATACTTATCATCACTACTTCATGTCCTGCCAGTCTAGCAGCCGACATCCATGGCACTCAAATTCCTTTAAGTCTTGCCATTCAGTATTAATGAGACACTAAATACTCACATTGCACCTGTCCATTACAGTAAATTGACTAGTTTATTGTCACAGTCTTCTGAAGAGTGATAAGCACTAGCTTTGAACAACTTCTAAGAGAAAGAATTTCTTGATTATAGTGTTTGAACCCATTCTGGGAGGTGGATGACAGCTGTCATCTCTGGTTTGGAAACAATCAAATTTGACTGCTAGCAGATGATGGGGTAGCAGATGATGCCTTGGTCCCTTTATTTCAAATGTAAGGCCAAGATTGTCAGGAGAAATTAGTAGGAGAGGTAAGTGCTGCGTTAATACCTTGAGACTTCTTAATAGCCAAGAGCAAGCTGCTCAGTATTGCAGGAGATGTTCTTAATACAGAAGACAAAAGTTTTCAGTTCAAATAATTCTCCTGCCTTTCCACTCGAGGCAGCAGGCAAGTATCAAGGGATGAAATTCAAAGCAGCATGTTGGGTTTGGCACTCCTGCAGATGCTCCTCTCTTACAGGGAAACTGTGGAGAGTCCTGGTTTTCAGGTATTACATTTGAGAGCATTTGGGGTGAGAATCTTAGCCTTGTCACACAAGGAACTGAAGGTCATCTTCTTCTGGGATCAGCTTATGAAATGAGATCCCTTTAATTGAGGGTTTGAATTGCAAAATCATGAGAATTTTTCCAGAAAGGAAATTGTCATCAGGCAGCCCCATGGGCAGCAGTGGTGTTACAAAAGGTTTTTTTCTAGGCCAGAAGCTAAGTGCTTTTATTTTTATGTATGTATATATGCAATATATATATATATATATAAAATGAATGGATAGAAGGAAAATGGCTACATAAAGAGGTTTGATAGCCCCAATAAATGTGAGAGAAGCCATGCTGAGCCCACAGCGTGGTTTCTCTGGACTCACATTCAGCCACAACCTTCTTGGTGAGTGCTGAGAGCCTGCTGCCTCTCCAGCCAGAATCTGCTGACTGGGAGGGAAAACAAGTAGGAACTTTAGAGCAGCCAAAAAGAGGGATCCTTGTTTGTGAGTGTAGGTGCACCTCAGAGGGTTTTCCAAGGCTGCCAAGTGTTGCACTTTGCCCTAAATTTTTGCGGATTTCTCTTTCTGAGTCACTGTTCCCTTGCACAGATGCAGCCTGGCTTTACATAAGCCTGGTAAAATGAGGTCTCTCCTCATTAATTTTTCACTTGCAATTCCCATCCATTCCTTTGCCTTCTGATTCTTCTGCTTGGTTGTTTTCCTTCTGCTTCTTATTTCTGAAGTAGGTATCTAGACATGAAAAGCGAGAACAGAACAGAACTCAGCTAATTAGCAGCTGCTTGAAGCTATTGTTTACCTTGTACAGGAACACAAATCAATGCCAACTCAGATCACAAAAATATTTCTCGAGAGAGTCAGGCCAAGCCTTGAAAGCCCATCTACATAGCCCCTTTGCAAACTCACAATTTTGCTGCAGACAGCCCCACTGAGACATATTTCCCAGCTCCATAGGTTCTGCCTGCAGGGAAAATGTTAGACACACATTTTTCACCAATTCCAGGTAAGTGGAAACACTTTGTGAACACTCTTGAGTCAATGCAGCATTGTTACTATTTCCAAACAGGGAGGCAAAAAATCAGAAAATTGTCATTTTAAGAAAAAAAATAATCTGAAAAAATAAAAAGGTGTTTGCTCTTTTCATCCTTTTCCCTGCCGTGAAGCTCTAATATTAGCTATTATGGTTCTAGCTACTGGGAAGGGGCTGGAAAAAAATATACATATTCTGACTAAAGGTCTGTATTGTCAGAACTGACAACTCTGTTCTAGCTTCACAAGCATATGTATACACACATATATGTTTTTATATATATATATATATATATGTGGACTGTGTGCAGGACCTTGGCTTCACTCTACAAGTGGGGTTTTAACTAGTCTTCCTGAATGTGTTACAAAAGTGCCACACTCTTCACATCAGCTATTCTTCATGTCAGTGCAGGCAGAAAAAGAAGGAATTAACAACTCGGGTTAGAAGCTGTGAAAATGTTATTTGTCTGGACTAGTCTGTGACTATCACCTCTCATGCACATAGAAGAATTTGCTCTGATTCCCCAAAAAGCAACATGGAAAGATTTGCATTGACTTTAGGAACTAATTTAGTTATGAATAAACCATAACTGGTGAAAAGTATAATTTGAGCTTGCGTGCAGCTCAGAATAAACCTACAATGATTTGAAAAGAAAAAAAAACCAAGCCTTTACGGGAAGAAAGCAGGATGTTTGGTGGAAGTCACTGCATCAATATTACAAGCTCTCATTTGCTCATCAGACTGAGGTATGACAGCGTCACCTAGCAACTTTTGAAGGGCATTCAGACTTGCTACTGAACTCTATAGAAAAGCCTATAAATAAATTAATTTACAAATTAATACTTTTTACGAGTGTCAGAAGCATCACATTTGACATTAAAAACTTAACATTGTACAGGAGGAAAAGAACCAAAAAATAATTTTCATCCTAGCACTTATGTAGTGGGAGGATCTAAACCAAGTAATCATGAACTACTGTAACCGTGGGAAGCAAAGGTGTACATTTCCAGTATCCCTGCTTTGAAATGTATATATATAAACCCATAAGATTTATATGCACATATGTATACATGTATCTATATTTTGCCCACAGTATTTAAAATTGAATACATCCCACTATGTACAATTCCTTATTCTTCTCTCCTGTCTACAAGCCCATCTATAGATTGAGGCATGGAACACCATTTCAGTCTGTAAAGCTGAAATCCAGTAACTTCCACTGAATTACTGCTGACAGAGTTGCCTGGATGGAGCAGATCATTCTCTGTTTATGGAGAAGCTTTGCCAAAAATTAACAGGAATGATGGTTAGCAAAAACTTGGGCTGCTTTTGACGGATGGATTGGCCATGGTGAGGATCCTCCTCTGCTCAGCTGAGAAGACAAGGTGTTCCTTGTAGTGATTTTCTAGGTTGGATTTGAATTATTAAAAGCTTTCACAGAAGGAAAAATTCAGGAGGGAACTTTTTCTAAGAGTTATCAGACCTCTAATGCATCAGTGCATTCGCTTAAAGTAAGGGAAATAGAACTTGCAAATATTGTAGAAAAAGAGATGAGTGGGTACATACTGTGTGTGTTGTCTGGCTATTTGTGACTTTCTCCTTAGCTATACAGCCTCTGTGGGTGAATTAATTGGTCCCTGCATATATGCTCACTGCTGCACTCGTTGGTTTGTCTTGGAGTTTACACTTTCAGCTGTTCCTCACCCTCCAGGTCACGCAAAGGGACTTCACCAAGGTGCTAATGGGATCTGCCTGCAGGCTTGTCTGAACAGGCTAATCCAAAATAGATCTAAGAAGCCTAACAGAGCTTTAAATCAAATCTGAGCCTGGAGAAGAGGAATTGGTTTGAGTGTTAGGAGAAAAAAATAAAAAGACTTTAATAGCAGCAAGAGTGGAAAAAATGTTTTACAGTTAGTTTACACTTAGTTAATGGCTCTACCCCAAAACCTTTCCTTTCTGCTTTCCTCCTGTCTTCTGTGACCCTTGGGCTTAACCTGCATTAAAACTGAGATTCAGCAGGTTGGATACTGGGCTGCTTGAAAGCAGCACAGCTCCTCTGGGCTTAGCAGGCCCCACCATTCCTACCTGTGTGGGCAGAAGCCAGTGGTGGTAACCAGAAAGTCTGGCTGTGAAGGATGCAGGACAAACAAGAGAAAAATAACGTGGTGAGGCTTTCTTCTGTTTCTGGGAGGACTCTGCTTTCCTCAGCCTCCAAGAAAACCAGTGACAGCTGGGTGACCTAAAAGCCTGGCTGGCAGTCAGCTCCAGGCTGCTCAGCCAACAAGTGGATGGGCAGGACTGAGTGGTGCCTACTGACCCAACACAAACAGACATTTTGTTAAACATCATTGGCACAGTTAGTCCTCTTTCAGCAGCCTGAAAGGAATTTCAGATTTCGTGATTTGTGCTGCAGTGTTCAGATGCTCATGGCACTGGGCTCATCCTGCTTTCACAGGGATGAGAGCATCTCACCCATGCCCCACTCTGCATTGCTCCAGGAAGCCTCAGAACCAGGAGAAAAAGGAGCAAGAAAAAGAACGAACAGACTGAGAAGCTGATTCCTCACTCAGCAGGAGGACAACACGTTGTGTTGTGCAGCACAGTCACGCAGGGTGCAGTACTCTGATGCGCCCCAGAAGGTAAGCATGGGCTCTTGTAAAGCAGCTAGGAGAGCAAACCCAAGCTCATAGCAGGACTATCTTCAGAGCAAGATGCCTCCAGGAGCAGCTTGAGGAATCACAAAATAAGCCACCAACTCCTCACACCCAGGCTCACTGCACATGAGCAGCCTGGCTCTGTGCACCTTTGGAACCCCACCAGCCTCACCCAGAGCTCCTCTCTGCTGCAGGAAGGGCTGGCAGGAACAGGCTTATAGGGTAGCCGATTTTAATCTCAGATTCACTCAGCAAACACAATTGAGAATACTGATTATTCCTTGAGTGTTACATCATTGTCAAGGGTTAGGGCTGGGCCAACCAGTGACAGATATTCTCAATTACCACCTTTTCCTCCACTCCAGGAAGTAAAATGGGAGAGAGAGAGAGAGAGAGAGACTTGTGCATTTAATGACAATAATAACAAGAAAATGAAATATATATATATATATATACACACACACACAAAACCAATACCACACCCAAAACCCCTTAATGGCAACTACATCACCATCACCACTGATTCTGTAGCAAAAGGACTCAGGAGCAGATGGGAATCAGGCTCAGGGGCTGGATCCTAGAACTGGATTCAGGACCTCTTGGATTGGGATCAAAAGCAGAACAGACAAGAGTCCTGCAACAGCAGAGCTGGGCTTCTGATGCTCACTAGGAGAGTTACCAGTCCACCACCCAAGATGGCTCAGGTACTCAACCTTCGAAGAGGGTGGAAGCCCAAAGCTCTCCTTTTTTGTATTTGCTGTTAATTAGGTGCTAAATAGCTTAATCATGCACCTGCCTTGCTTGGGTCTTAGGCCTATGTAAGAGACTCCTTAGTTCCACGCTTGATGTGAAAGTTTCAGGGACTGAATATGACATATATGGCATGGAATACCAAGTTTTGACTCAAACTAGGACAATCATTTTCATTTCTATCTTTGTCAGTCTATCATACCACAGCTGGGTGATGAGCAAAGCTGAGACAACACATTCAGCACAGAGTTGCAGCTCTGCAGGACACACCAGTGTGAGGATATACCTGCATGCCAGGCCTGGGAAGTGGGGTAAGGGTCTAGTACAAGACAGAAGCACTATTATCACAACACTGGTTAAATATGGGTAGGGGTTTTTTTCCACCTAAGAATATATATTATGTGACACCAACATATAGAAATCTATTTATGATAAAACATTCCCATAGCTTCACAAAACAAAAATTCTATTGAGCAATTTCTCTCTTACACTGGCTATAAAACAAACATACACAACCACTGATGGTAATTAAAAACTAATTCTGGCATTGCTGCAGCCAGCCAGACTATTTCCTACTCCAGAGACTAGGATGAAACCAAACCAGAACAGAGAGGCTGTTCATGCTCACATCCTGCATTTTCTCTCCTCATTCTGTCCTCAGCTCCCTTCCAGACACAAGATATTTTTGATGAGAGAGAATGAGAAAATCATTTTTACCTAAAGTTACCAAGCAATGCAGATTGCAGTGCAAAGAACTGAAAAGCAAAAGCCTTGCTGCCTCAAAACAGAGTGCAATAAAAGGCGAAGTGACAACCCCCCCTCCAACAAGAACTGTTCCCCACAGGCAATGTTTTTTTTCTGTTATCTTTTCATGCTATCTGTAGGTGGGAGCAGCCTGGGACTGAGCAGAGGGCACCAGAACAAAGCGGTTTGCAACAGACAGCAGTGGAGGGCTCCCCTTGGGATCAGCAAGAGCAAAACGTGGGATCCAGCATGAAACAGTGAAAAACACAGTTTATTTGTTGCTTTTTTTTTTTTTCTGATGAACTACTTAATGACTGAGGGAACCTAGCTGTATGGCACTTGATCTGGTTTCCTGAGTTTTTGGTTCCATCTTCCATCTGTAATATTTCTCCTTCTTATTTAAAGCAAGTGGTCCCATTCCTACCTCAGTCCTCCTTTTACTGACAAAATAAAAGACATTTTTCCATGGTTTTATCACTACATTTCTCCACAGCTACTGGAGAAAAGCAGTGTTGAAGTGAAGCTGTAACCCTACTGGACGTTCGGATTTCTTCATCAGCGGGAGCTTTCCATTTAGGAGAAATGTCTTCATTTCAGAAAAGAGTTTGATTTGTTGTATAAATACTTCACAACCCATAGGCTGATGAAGTGATGAGCTTCAGTTTAATATTTTCTCTCCTAGTTATGCCATAGCATCAGGTACTTCCATTTCATCTCACTGACAGAAGTGGCAAGTGTACAGAGAAAATACAGTATTGATAAAGCAATTGCTGGGGGGTGAGGAACAAGAAGGAACACCCTGAAATGTGCCTGCCTGACTGCACAGTGAGGTACCTCTGGGACCGGCTGGGTACCAGAGGTACCCTGTGGTGGGAAAGGAGACATCTGGAAGTCAAAGCAAGCCCAATGTACTACCTTCATCTCCAGGTGTTGTGTGCACAATGGCAACAGAAAATCTGCTTCCATTCTAAATGGCTAAAAACTCTTTGTATCGATCAAATGAATACAACTTATGTAATTTAGCCAACTGGCAGCTGCAATGGGCTGTACAAAGATACTCTGCCAGCTTAAGTAGAATTGGGAATGCAAACAACTCTCAGAGCTGAAGAGATAGCTCACAGGTTAAGAGCATTGAGACAAAGCAAACCCCATGGAGTATTTCTGGGCTCATAGTGGGGGTTAATGGGTCTTTCCAAAAGAGACCTGCTATTGATGTGTCCCCATGCCTCCTCGCTAAATGCAGGGCTGTACCTGCAAGCAGGCAGTGGCTCAGATCAGTTCTTGATCCCTGATAAATTTGGCTGCAGTGGTAGAAAAGGCTACTCCTTTGTATTCCAGATAAATCCTTCACCTAAGACTAAGAACACGTGGTCTGAAGGTCCTGCCTGCATGCTTACTCACAGCATGTCTGCTGGCATGCTGACACTGCATTTCCATCCAGAGGTACTGATGCCAGGCTGGAGCTGCAGTCAGGTAACTCAGTGGCAGAGGACAGTCACGAGTGATATTCCCCAGAGAAGGAGTTTCTCCTCACAGTTACTCCTGCTCTTACACACACTCCTGTTTGATCCAGCTCTGGGCAAAGGCACACAGGATGATTTAAGCTGCCAATGACAACAATCAAGGTCATCCTTTGACTTTGACTTGAAATGGGCTATTTATAACCCTCACAGAGGTATTCCTCTGCTTAATCAGTGTCCTGAGGGTGTGAGTCACATCGTGGATGTGTCAAGCTCCTACCAGACACCAGAGGATGAGCAGCTTTTCTGGTTCTCTTGTCTCTCCACCTTCCCGCCCATACACCTTGAGGCAGCAGGACAAAAAGGCTTCTGGAAGCACTGCCCCTCCTAGCACGGTGCGACCAGCACTGAGGTTTAACACCAGGACAGATAGAAGCGGAGGGGAATGTTTAAGGCATTAACAGAAGTAGGAGATGAGGCAAAAGGAAGAGAAGGATTGACTGCAACAACAACTCTTCAGAAGGAGGAATACAACTGTACACCATGAGCAAGCATTTTGGCCTTGTAGAGAGGACTCCCACTCTGCTCTGTTAGATAGCATCTGGGGATGAAAAGCTGAAGGAAAATAGTGTTTTATCCCAGAGAGAAATGGCTTACTTAGCCACTATCCTCACCACATACCATAAGGTGCAGAGACAGCGTCTGTCCTGTGTGCCACTCAGGATGATGACTATGATCCCCTGAAGTCTTGTTTCAGTCAAATCTTGTTGACTTAAGGACCTTCCAGAGAACAATTCTCCAATTCTAACATTCCAATATTGAGTCCAACTGAAGTGTCAGCCTGTATTTTACAGACTTCATATATGGTGAAAGGACATTCCCCACAGCACAATTTCCCTGGGGTTCTGTAATGGAATAAGGAAAACACTTTAAATACAAGAAATTACATTGCATTCAAATTAGATTAGTATTTTAATGTTGTTTAATTACTTGCAGGAGCTTTGAATACCAGTATATAATGTTGGGAAAGTGTATTTTACAACATTGCACATAAAAATAATAAATTGTGCAACACAGATGTTACCACTAATTGTAATAGCTTAAATGAAGAGGAAAACACTCTGCTTAGCTTTTAATTAGGTTTATTCCAAGCTGATAAAAGTGAAAATTTACTTGTCTTTTAAGTAAATACCATCTGCAATATATTTCTATACTACAATCTAGTGCAAAGCATATCTGCAGCCTGCTATGCTCATGCATTGTCTTTATGGTGGAAATCCTGTTGGCACAGTGAAGGTAAATCAACAGCAGTGGCTGTGACATGAAGCATGCCCCCAGCTTGGTTTAGTCAACCTCTCAGACATGTTTTGGGCTAGAGGTACCCTTGGTCTGATAGCAGGAGTGCACAGTAAATATCTGCCTGTAATCCCTGTCTGTATGTCACTTGGCACTGTGGGACAAGCAGAGAGACTGGCACACTGCAGGCCAGAGAGGGAACTATATAATGACTTACTGAACTATTCACACCCAAGTTTCATCATGATTTGGAGGGTGTGAAAGCAGTGAACACTACAGGAAGAAAGCCAAAAGCATCCCTTGCCTCTTTACAGCTGGCTTCTCTCAACGTGCTGCACAGCCAGGGAGTTTCTTCCTTTTGTGAAAATGATAAGTCTAAGTGAAATAACCCCTAATACTGCCTAATTTATTTTGCCTTTCCTGTTTTGTATTTCCAAAGCACAAAAAATACCAATGTAAATTCTTAATGCCCAAGGAATCAGGCCACATTTGCCACAGTTTACTGATGCATAATTTGCATATACAAGTTTACTCCCAGCAGCAGGGTTACAACACATGTAAAGTAAGAGGCTTAGTTCCATGTCAGACCGTTGCAAGAGTTATTTATGCCCTGGGACTAGTGGCTGGCAGACAGTGTTGGGAGGAGGGGAAGCCAGCTCCCAGGCACTCCTGGCATCAGGCTGCCTCATTACCAGAAGACTTTAAGCTCAGCCCAAGGGTGGACAAGCAGGACAGCTGCATGGCAGCTGAACAGGCCTTCAGACGAAGACAGTAGGGATCTTTCCCTCCTTGCTGTGGCAATCTAAGCCTCTCAGACACATCTAGGCCAAAAGATGTTGCTGTAGTACAACCCCCAGCAGCTTTGCAGGCTGAGCTTCTCTACTAATGCAATTGCCCCTTACCTTCACCAGCTAGTCAGACAAGTACTGACACCCTCCTCTTTGGGTTAATGTAAACTGTACTTATCAGAAGTAAAACTGCTGCAAAGGAGCCTTCTTAATCCTTCCCCCTTTGCAATGCAACAAGAAAAAAAAAATTGCCTACCACTGTTTTCTTTAAAGGGAAATTTGACATCTAAAGCCTTGTATGTGCTATTCCTACCAGACCAGTTTTAAAACATAGCCAAAGAGGCTAAAGCCATGCCTGAAGCCACCATCAGCTGGTAACCTTCAGTGGGGAAGGGAGACACGTGGCTTTCATCATCTCCTCTTGTAGTTCTAGTATTGGTTTACCTCTAAACCAATGTTTTGGGGACCAAGATGGGAGAATGAGATGAAATAATTAACTAAAGGGTTTGTGCTCTCACACAGAGTAAATCATTTTAATCTGTTTCAATCAACTGCCTCTGAAAACTTGGGGGTGGTTGTAATGCTTGGGAATATTGAGCTTGCACTTAGCTCAAGTGAGATGCATGTAGACACCTCTCCTCCCCTGGTCACCCCACATCCAAGATACAGGCATCTGCCTGCCAAACCCAAACACCTGGAGCAACCCCAGCTCTGGGGCAAGATCTTGCTCGTGGAGCCACTTGCTCTGCCAGTGAGCTCCAGCCTAGGGACATGGGGACCCAGCCTTCAGTGCCACTCAGCCAGCAGCAGCCTCTCCTGGAGGTGAACCCTCCTGAATTGCCATGCAGCGACCTGCACACAAAATAATTAGCTGACAGACACTTTCTTTATAAGAAACCTCACAGTATTCAGGTAGCTCTGCTTTTCTCATCTTATTAATTTTGCTCTGGTTAAATGAAACCTGATAAAATAGAAACTGCTATAAGACCCAGGGAAAATTAGGTTATGTAACCTCTTTTTTATTTATTTAGCATGATATCAAAGTTGTTTCTTATCATTCTTCAGGTACATTGTGCTCAGGAATAAATTAAACTGTCTATTCAACAAAGAGAAGCTGCTTTTTCTACTGCTAATTTTCTCTCTTTCTCAATTCTCACTCTATTATTAGGAAGAAACCGTACCAAGCCTAGCTGAAGCCAGAAGAGCCCTTCCAGCTTTGTGCATTCACACCCTGCGACTCCCTCGCGTAATCCAAGTGGTCCATCTATCGGTCCGGGGCCGATACGACAAGCATCAAAGTCAAAAGTACAATGATGTTTTTCTTTACATAATGACTTGCTGATGTTGACAAATGGAGTGACAGCTGTGCCCTTTTTAGGGCAAGATTTATGCAGAAATCAAAGCCTCGTAACTAATTTCCCTGGGTGTTTTTCCCCTCTCCTGTCCCCCCTGCTCTCGCCCACAGTCCCGGCTGCGTGCCCAGCTCCCGGGGAGCAGCCGCGCAGGTTGGAGCTGCAGATGGGCTCTGCTCCCCTGGGGGCTCAGTCCCCTCCTGACAGTTTCTGCCATGCCTTCAACTCCTTCCACTGCAAAGTGGATTTGGTTTCATGATACATTGTGATGGGAAGAGCCAGCAGAGACCTCTACAACCCTGAAACTGAGAGGAAGCAAGGAAGGAGAAGAAGGGGGTGGGTAGCTGAAGACAGAGCTACAACTTGGAAAATACAGCAGGTCCATAGGGTTCAGTGGGTTATGGCCCTTACCTCTGGAGAGCAGCATCCACCTACCTCTGGCTGACATTTGCAGATGAAGCTCAGTGCTCCCGTGGGGCTGGGTCTTTGCTAGAAGCATCAGGAAGGTGAAACAAGTACCAGGAGGAAACAACGTTTGGGGTACAGCCAAGAGGTCACCTTGTGGCCTCAGGCTGAGCAGTCTGTCCTCCCTGCCCCACTTCATCTGGTTCCTCTGCATCCTGGAGCCAGCAGCGACTGCTGCGTGGGAATGCTGCTGCTTCACTACCACACATGAAAAGCACAAAATTACAAAAAATGAACACCACTAAGAAAATTCACCTCTGCTCCTTAAAGAGTTCCCAGTCACCAGAGAAGGTCTTCCAGAAACCACATTGTGTTTCTAGGGATAGCAGAGTCCCAGGTGAAGGTGATTCACTCAAGGTCACCAACCCAGTGCTTACTGATGGTAACAATCACTACTAATTTAATGCAATGCCTACCTCTTGTGGAGTCATTTCATGGTTCCATTTCACCCAGAGGTAAGCATGGTCTTGAGTCACCCCATGCAGGCACAAGGAGGAGCTGGGGGCTCTGCAGGGGCAGGTTGCTGGGTCATGCTGTTGCCTGACCACACAAGGATGAGAACTGCATGCAGGTTGAGCTAAGACTACAGAGTATGGCAAAGCAGAGAGAGAAGGGGCAGCAGAGGGTGTGTGCACGTGTGTGTGTGCATGGAGAGGGGGTCAGCTCCCTGTGCACACTGAGAAGGGCAGGAAGCATAAGTAGGTCTATCCTGCGACATTGCACTGCAAATATGTAAAAGAACTAATCAGAACCTGACCTAGCAAATAGATGAGCAATTCCTGAAAGGCACCAAGGTTCAGCTCCTGTGATAATACTTTAACTGTCTATGTTAATCTCAATTAAGCAGAAAAGTCTACACTTATTAAAATTGTCAGTTTTCTATTTTGTGTGTGTAAGGGCAAGAAAGAAGTCAAGTAAATGTATGGGTGACACTGCTGACGGAAAGCACAAAGTACACAGGGACAAAAGCCTTTCTGGCTCTTTTTTTTTTCCTGAGTATGACAAGAAGCCCTTCATTATGTGCCATACTACTATTGCAGAAGCACCAGAGACAGCAGATGGTGCTGTGAGGGTCTCGCCAACCTGCCACCTCCATGGCATCATTCCAGCATTAAGATGAAGGGGAGGTGTAGTGGTGAGGGCAGGGGATTGAAGAGAAACTGTGGGCAAGGAGAGGTGGCCTGAGATACAAGGCAGGTGGCAAAATAAAACCAAATTGCTAAGAAAGGAAAGGAGGAATAGGGAAGCCAGTTATTTCCCAGCCCAAAATAAAAGATATCCCACAAAATTTTACCCAATGTATAGCAATGAAACATTACAGAACAGAAATGTTTTCTGTGTTTATCTGTGGGTGTTTACATGTGCTTTGGTGCATCAATGCACCCAGAAATGGCACTAAAAGCCAATGACTTTTTTTCATCTTACTTTCAGTACAACTTCCTTGTCCTGTTTCTTATGCTTCACACCTGCTGGCCTGAAAATGGCAGTTCATGAGTTCAGATTTCACATCAGCTTTGGTACTTATCACGTTTTCGCTTATATAAAGGCTATGAAAGACTTGAGTCCTTCTGTTTAAATAAAAAAAAAATAAAATCAATCTTTTCTTTCCCTTTTTTTTTTTTTACAAATGACAACAAAACTGTGAACACAGGTAGAAAAGTAATTGATGCATTCTAAGAAACTGTCAGGTGTGAAAAATGTTGAAGGCTCAATAACCCTATTAATGCTATGAGAAGGTGTTAGACAGCAGATTTATGTAGCAGCACCAACACAGTATAAGATATATATGACAGAAATTAAGACAACAAAATTCTGTGCAACTACTCCATTTTTTTTTTTCTTCTAGAAGCAGCACTGCAACACATGATATGAAACCCAGAGGGATTTGGGGCAGGTTCAGGAAAAAGACCCCCTTTTTCCATCCAGCTGTGGGTGACCCACTGAAGAGTATCTATCTATCTGCCGTGTTTGTCTAGAGATAAGGCACCATGACAGAAAACCAAACTTTTCTAAAATAGCCTGTGGGTTTGTTTTTTCTTTTCTTTTAATCAAAAACGAAACAAAACCCCTGAAATGCATCAATTTCCCATTAGAACTGGAAATGCTCTGACATCCAATGATATTGCCTTTGCATTTCACTGTTCTGCTGGCATTTCAGATGTGTAAAATGAAAAATTAGCTTTCAAAATGCAGGATCTTCTTGATTAGAAAAACTTGTTGAAACTGTAATGGAAAGATCAGAACAACTTCATTAGTCTTCATTAAATAAAATAAATGTTATTTCTATTCCCTTCACATACAATCATATATTACAACTATTAATATTGTAGAGATGTTTCTTTTGTCTCAGAATTTAATGTATAAAGCTGCAAACCTCCTTACATGAAAAACAACTTAGGACCACTGGAATGACATGCAGTTCATCTTTTTTACGTTCATTAATTTTCTGTAAATAGAGCACAGTCGCTTTGCATTGTTTGCACTAATGGAGAGCTCAGAGCAGTTTACCCTGTTACTACTTATCATTTATTTCAGTGATAATTTTAAAAAGCTTTTAAATTAAAATGATAAAGATGGTTGGGGGGAAAGATACAGCCTTTCAGAATGTTTCAAGTATGATCGATTATCCCAGCAAAAAAGATGGTTCTCATTTAAGAGTTGTGCCAGGGCTGCCTGCACATCTCTAGCAATTTTTCCAGCCCCCACCTCATGTTAGGCATCTTGCCCAAAGCTGGTTTAGAGCATAATAAACCTCAGCCTCCTGCTCATCCCCCTCACTAGGGACTCAGCCTCATCTAGCCTGTTCCTGGGGCACCTGCCCACATGCAAGGGTGGCTCGACCTGGGTGCCTGGGCTGTGGCAAATGACCCACCTCCTCTGCTCTGCTCCACAGCTTGGGGTGTCAGACACTGCCAGCAGGTAACACTTCCAGATGAACCCACCATAGCCTTCAGCCTCGTCGAGTCCCTGGCAGTGCTCAGAGCAGGAATCAGGGCAGTAGGAGGTGGTGCAAAGCATGGCTCCTGGCACATTAGGTCTTGTACTTGCACCCTCTGTGCACAGTGCACACACACTCTCATCGTGAGAAATACCTGTGTTTGTGATCAAGACATTGTAACCAAATTACTTGAGGAAAGGAGAGATTTTTGGTCCCTCAGCTGTTACCCTTCTGCAGTGCTCAACCAAATAGACTCCTTCCAACCCCAGATTTATTTTTTTCCCTCTAGATGTAATAATAATGAAACAACAAATCACACTTTTGAAATTCAAGCTGTAGTCACATTCCTGTTGCTCCTCAGAGCACTCCACCCCCCCAAAACCAATACAGCACTGCAGGCCAGCATGGGGCCCTGCACTGCCCTGAGCAGGGGACAGGACAGTGCTGGTGGGGACTGCAGCAATGGATGACACCCAGAAATCTGGAGTCTCACTCCAAGCTATTAAAAAGGAGACAAATAACTTCACAGCATGCAACGCTCTTGAGTAAAGCCAGCCTAGAGAAAGCTGTCTCAAGCAGCTCAATAACTATGGTCTGTTACAAGGCAGGAGATGTGCTTAACCCCACTGCCCCCAGCACCATTCCAGGGACTTTCTCTTGCTGATGTGGGGCTAACATGGAGCTAAGGGAGCTCACCTATTACACTCAAAATATGTTTATTCCCACCGTCAGCCTTTTGAGCTCCACTTAGGAAGTCATCCTGGGTCTGTGCACTGCTTCTGTCAGGGGTCCCAATGCCCATGGGAGCTTCTCAGCCACATAGTATCATCAGGTGGGAATTGTGCCACTGGCTGTGAGAGTGCTCCTCCAGAGAACTGCTGCTCAGCTGCAGAGTCGTAGAAATATAAACAAACAAAAAAATGACTCCTATATTTCTGTATTTCTGGCATTAATACGTGTTGCTTTCTAGATGTGCCTGGCGTATCAGCCCAGGCAGTTTTGAGAAGAGAAGCTTGCTTGAAACAATAGAAGTAGTGATGCCATGAGCCTCTTCAGCACACAAGGCAGGTGAGTGTGTTTTGCCATGGGCAGGAGCAAAGCCATTGATCTAACAGGTTGATCTAACCTAGATTAGAAATAAACACATTTTTGTTTGTTTATTTGGAGCTGTGTGTGACAGACGGTACTGCTTTGACTCTCGAGCTAGCATCTGCCTCTGTTCCTACAAGAGCTTCAGTTGACTGCCAGAAAATTTTGGGGTGGGTGGGAAAACCTGGCCAGCTCTGGGGAATGATTTTGTCTTATCTAATCCAGTTAGGGGCTCTGAGACAGGGAGGAGTCACAGCAGGAGCACCTAGAAGGGTTGTCCCTAGAGGGAGCTTATCTGTTTCTGCTGACTATGGAGAGACTCTTTTTAACCTGACTGTCTTAGACACAGAATTTGTGGGTCTAAAAGGAAGATAAAACAAAAAGCAGCCAATACTCCCATTCTCTCAACTGACCAGTCCCTCCAAGCCCTCCTCACGCACACGCATCAGAAAACAAGCTGCATGCATTAGAACATCTTTGCTACTAAAATCAAATCAGGTGCCTCCAGTCAAGATGCAGTGAACATCTTAACCCTGCCTGTCATCTTCAGACTTGCAGCATCCTCACCTGAGGCCAAAAGCTCAGGACTGTGGTGTGTTGACAGCCATCACACAGAGGAAAGCAGGTCCAAAACATTATTGCATTTAACTTTGCTCTTATGCCTCACTCAATATACTTTACATATTCATGTTTCCAAGCCTTCCCTGCCCATTAACTAGGACATCTTGCTCTTATGGTGAGCTGGGTCACTCATCTAAATTTACATCAGCTGTCCATCAGCAGTCATTATCTTATTACTTATATCATTATTGCAGCTTAGATTGGCAATACTAGCCAAAAAACAATTTCAGCAGAAACCCCAAACAAGTTTCCTTTAACAAAATCACTTTTGTTTTCCCTTTTTTCCCTGCTAATAAATACATGCAAGACTGCTGCAATTTCTTGTGGGCAATAGGCTTGCTTTTAGTAAGCTTCTCAGGCCTGTATATCCCTGCTTGCATTTTTTCAAAAGTTAATAACAAACATTAAAAAAAATAAATCCACTCAGTAGTGTGTCCCCTTGTCATTACTAGATGCTGGGAGAAGAGGTAGGCTCTTGTTGATCTGAAAGCACTAACACTGAGCACCATGCAGTTAGCTGAGAAAAATCCTTTATACTTATATTCTAAAATCATTGACCATTCCAGCATCTGGATGCTGAGAATGCTTCCATGCATTACATAGCCAGTGAGGCACTGCTATAAACTATAAACCTAATGTAAATTTAATACACAGTCATTATGCAGAGCAGTATTCTGAGAGCTGGGCAGAGACAAAGGACTTGGTCGCCATTCCCCATTTTTTCAGAAAACACCAAGATTGCTCTCAGACTAAAAGCAGCTCAGAGTTTTATTATCCAACATTTCTAAATCCCACTCCTTTCTCTCCTCATTTCAGAAAATTTAATAATGTACTCTCATAGAAAAAATGCAGAAGACACTTCCCAGCAGTAAGACAGTATGAACTGCATATTATTCGTTATCCGTTGCAAATTGAGTTCATCATAAAGAACTCAGGAGTAGGCTTTGCTCACAGTATTAGATTTGGGGAATGGCAGGTCAAGTGATTAGGGTTCTAAACTGTACATTTAAGGCCTTCTCATAACAAAGCTCTTGAGAATTTTTCAATTAATGGAAAAATTTGGCCCTTCATAATCTATTTAAGTAGAATATGACATGTGTCATGATAAGTTCTACAGCAAACAAGCTGTCCAGGCATTTTTGTCCCCTTGGAGCCCAAAAGCCCTCTGGAACAGGCAGGGAGGGGGAGCTGGGGGACAGTGGGGAGCAGACAGGGGAGTATCTGCACAGGTGCCAAACACTGTGAGTGAAGTGGTGTGATCCTCCCAGTGCCCACTTTCTGCAGTCTGGCAGACACCCACCACTACTGGGTGCTTTATACAACTACCAGTTTGTCTGCTCTTCAAAATGTAGTGTGACTGGCTGCACCCCAGCAACCCTGCTCCCACACAGTTATGTCCTGCTCTCTTCTTTCCAAAGGCAACTTAGAAACTCCTGAAAATAAGGAATTTTAATGGGAATGCTGATTCAGCCTGAACTTTGCTGTACCAGCACAGAGTGCTTTAAAAGGATAAAATAAAAGGACTTTACAAACTCCAGCTCTGTGTGCCTGATGGTTTTCTCTAGGGAACAACCTGGCAAGTTATCTGACAACACCCATCCAGAGAGGCTTTCGGTTTGCCCGTGTGCTGTGCATGCCAATGAGGTCTGCAATAAACAATCCATGCAGCAAAGTGGTGTATTATTTATGCATTGTCACATCCATCTATATAGAAAATTTGCTTTAAATTAAAAAAGCAGGTATCAATATTGCCTACGTGCTGGCTCCTGGGGAAAAGCTTGAGGATAGAAGGCAAAATTTCAGTAATAAGGGCTCTTTTTCCTCCTGTGGAAGTAAACAAACAGCCTGTGCCACTGGAGCAATGTTTATGCTAGCAAATACCCCGAGGTGTTTCACAGAAATCAATCTGCAGAAAAAAATTGCCTATGATAATAAAAACTGAGCAACTCCCCAACTCAAGGCCAGGCCTTGCTGCACGTTTGGAGCTGGAGGTGAAGGGTGAGGAGAGCACTGGGTCAGCTCCTAATTTTTCGGTGCATAGCTCACAAAACGATCTCCTCCGAGCCCTGAATACCACATGCATTACAGCTTGGTTCGATCAAGTTCAAGGACAGGAGAGATTGCAGGAGAGAAAGCAAGTGGAATTGTCTGCAAGCTGCAGGAATACGTGTTTAGAGAAAACTTCTGCAGTGGACTGAACTGGGAGGAGACCACTCGTACAGAAACTAAATGACTTGGCAGGTAATTTTCCACCCTTCTCCTGTGACTGCTTATTCCCATTGCAGCACAGCCAGGCCATGGCAGCCTGGAAAGAAATGTCATCCCCAGCTCTGTCACCTCAAGGAGCTTCGTGCCATGCAATGACTATGGTACAGAGGACAGAATTACAGTTTCACTGTAAAACCAAGCAGGGTAAAACCTTGCTTGCTGTAAAACCAGGCAATGAATTAAAGCAAGAGGTTTTCTGTGATGATGGTAATCTGTGTGGCTGTGATGCATCTCTGCCAGCGGAGCAGGTAAAAGCAAACAGAGTCACATAGCCTTGATTTTAACATGCGGAAAAACCCAAGCTTTGCTCTAATTTTCACCTAAAGCTTCTGGCATCCCTTCATGCCTTCTCTGTCCCAGATCTCTGAGCACAAAGGGCTTCAGGCTCCAGAAGTACAGGACTGGGGTCCCATCACTCTGTACCTCAGTCAAATGCAAATCTCTAAATTTTTCCTTAGCTACTCTTTAACTTTCCTCCCTGCCTCAAAAATTACAGCAAAGTCAAACCTCCACTGTGCAGAGAGGTTGGGCTGTTCATTGATGGCTATGAATAACCCTGAGGAGATCACTCTGAGCTGGAGCTGCTATAGGGTGCCCATTCTTCAGGATGCTCACAGTGCCAGCAAGAGCCATGAAAATCCCAAGAGTCCATTCCCCAAGTACAAACACCTCTGAAATCCCACAGACTTTCAACACTGATCTTACCACTACTGATGTCCATGAAACTTCCTGAGCAGGTGGTCTATATATGGTATAAAGGTCAGCTTGTGTATTCCCTGGGGTCTGGTGTAACAAAGCCTTGCACCACTGTACAACTGGAACAACCTGGAAGAGATCAGAGTGGAATGAAACAGAACTGAAGAGACCTCTTCTCTGACCAAGAGGGGAACGTTGCCTCTGGGGAGCCAGCTCAGATGAATGGTCCAGCTTTTTCATGGCCTTTCAGCACTTCCAACTCTGTAAATCTCAGAAGGCTTCTGATCACAACATCCTTATGAGGTTTTCAGTTATGACATGATGAAATACAACACTAGTGCTGTTTCCAGCAGTGCCAGAAACTCCATAAGAACTCATGTCCACCAGGATCCTTTTATTATCAAACTTGGTCAGAAACAGGATGTATTTATTTGGGGAGGGGAGAAGGTGTTGGATTAAAGAGAAATGACCAAAACTTTCTTTTCAAACTTCAAACTTGCTTTTTGTAGTGATTATGAATGAAGATTGAAGTAGGCTTTTATTGTATTGATTGCAAAAAGGAATGATGGGGGAAACTCATAGTGGGAAGGCCACGAGGTTTTTATAGAGGTGCTCAAATATGATTGATTCATATCACTGGGATTTAGAAGGCTAAGGAAAATCCATACAAAGGATAGGGAGGGGTTTTGAGATCTCACATACCATGAAGGCCACAAATGCACTATTGCTTTTTGAACATGAAAAACCCACACGCTGTAAGGAGCCTTTGCACTCCAGTACTTTTAGCTGAACTATTCTTACTACAGATTTTAGATTTCCCTTCACAGTATCTGTCCCTCATTTCATCTTCCTTTTCACTATAACTTCAGAACAGCAGAAAGGAGGAGACTCACTACTTACAGTCCCTCCACTCACTCCTCTTTGTAACATCTTCTGTTTATACTTATTTAGAAAGAAAGAAAAAGAGACTTTTGATAGTCAAGAAAATCTAGAAAACACAGTCCCCTGCACTTACACAGTTCTTTGGCCTTTAGTCCAGGTTTGTCCCAAGAACTGACCAGTTCCTAGCAGTCTATCAGCAGTCAGACACAATTCTCATTCATGTTCAGATCCTGACCAGATCCAATTTTAAATTCAAATGCCCCCCAGGCTTACAACTTTCATTTTTCTTATCTGAGTGCCTTTCACCTTTGACCTAGTGTGTATATATATATATAAAGAAACCAGAGTTTTCTTTGTATAGTCATTTTCCCAGCAGCCTGTTAGACTCTCATACCCACCTACACCAGGAACTGGTCCAACAAAACCTACACTGCAGAACTGCAACTGAATGCAGGCACAAGCATAGTGCAACCCTCCTGCCTGTGGATTTGCTATGCCAAGGCTGTGCCACAGCTGCCTTTCCTTTTGACCAAGTTTTGCAGCCAGCCAAGTTTTAGGACTAATTTGATTTTCTGCAAGTCTGCTATTCAGTCAGTCTTCTTGCCCTTTCCTGTGCCCTCTGAAGGTATGTGCTAAAACCAGTCAACTTTGGAAAGCAAAAAAGCAGAAGGGTTTCATAACACATTTCTCTCAGACTGGATTCACAAAATAGTCACACAGTCCTTCAGCAATTCAAAAGCTGTTTGTACCTAAAATGCAGCAATTAAACCAAATTTACAGCACAGTGCAATTCTTGGATGGGTGAGATTAGCTGGATGGGTCTTGCCCTGGCTAGCAGGCTGTAATCTAAATCTATGTCCAAGATGAGCTGAGCAAAGGCATTTGTGTCTGCAGGCATCATTCCTCTTGGTGCTTGGTGACCTCTGAGTTTAACTTGGCTGAGACACTTGGGTTTGGGGTTGGCCAAAGGAAGCTGTCAGCTGATCCTTCCATACTGATTTCTCAGATGGTTCAGTGCTACCACCTCTGAAGATCTCAAAGCATTTCACTGGCTTTGCTAAGGAGACAGTAATGGAAGAACTAGTTGGCCAACAGGCAATACCACAAGCATTTGCTCATTACTTTTGATCCTCTCTCCAAAGCAGCTTCCTTCAGATGATCTCTAACTTTCCTACCACTCACTCTTTAAACTACGTCCCTCAACAGCAATACAAAGTGTTGAGAAATGAGTGTGATAAAGCTAACTAGTCCAGCAAATGCCTGAGAATATGTTGATTTCCTTAGTCTTTAATAATAAAATTAAAACCTAAGAAGGTTTCATCCTTTCCAGCACATTTAGACTGTATTTCTTCTCTCATTACCTTGGCTATGATACAAGGCAGGTCATAAGGAGCCAAAAAGGTGTTTTTTCTGCTGCTTGGTAATCTCTGCAGCCCCATGGAGAGACCTTTCCTCTTCTCATATCTCTGGAGAAAAGTCCATGACACTGGGCAGCCTCGGGCAGCCTCTGCTTTGCCGGTCCTAACCCCACAGTGATGCAGGAGCTTTTGGGGGGCATAGCCCTTCTACAGGTAGGCAGCACAAACCTGAAAGGGAATCACAGCAATCCCCAAAAGCTTCTGGAGAATCTGGGGAGGGGCAGCACCCGCTCAGGTCCAAGAGGTGCTGCACCTCTCCCCATGCCCCAGGGAGGCCCATCAGCCTGCCCATGCATGTACAGCAGTTGTCAGCCTCCCTCAGATCCTCCCTCAGGATCTTTCACTCCAATATTTATTTGCAATATCTACCAGCTCTGACTATTTAAAGCAATCAGAGATTTACATCAGGAGACTTTAAATATAGAAGTAATTTTGTGTAAACTCTTGCCTTTATTGCAGCAAGGAGAAGGGAGGGAAAAGCCTTTCTTTTTTTAGACTTGGCAGGAAACAAGCAGTTAAATAAGTGAATACTATAAAATGAAAATCTTAAAGTGATTACAAATATGAAAGGAGTGAATACCAAATTGAAACAGCCTTTAATCAAGATAAAGTACAAAAACCCAGCTATTGGCCTCTTTCCATGATCCTGTAGAGCTGTGCAAAGGAGGCAGCTTGCTGTAGCATTACCAATCTCAGTAGCTCAGCTGCTGACTGGATACTCCAAAGTCTTCCACGCTTTCCTCATGCAAAATGCCTTCCTTTATGGATCACCCTCGATGCAAAGTGGCTTTAATTATTCAAGAACTGAAATAAAGAGGAAAATGTAATTGCATTTTAATTGCTCTAATAATTGCAGGAAGCTGCATTGTGACTTAAACACTGAAAGGTGAAGATGAATAGTGTTAAGACGCCTTTCCTTCAATAACAGCCTCTATTTTGTGCCAGTCTACCCTCACCCTATAACCTGACACACCAGTGTATGCCAGGATTATTCCTAAACTCCTGAGACAATTTGGTCTGTTGGTGATATCTAGAAATTGGAGCTTTTAACAATAAGCAATTTAAAGGTAGAGGGATTTTCTTGTAATGTGCCAATACCAGACTACTCACCTTGAGATATTTGCATACCTCAAGGATCTACAGACTGGGCTCTTTGTAGATGGGTGATGGCAGTGGGAAGTTGCAGTGATAATCACAGAATCCTAGAATCATTAAGGTTGGAAAAGACCTCTGAGATCACGGAGTCCAACTGGCCACCCAATACTACCACAACTGTGCACTAAACCATGTCCCCAGTGTCACAGGGTGGGGAAATGATGCTGTTTAATGGCCAGTTGCCACTGTCTAACAGACGTTATGGCTCTAGTGGCCCCTGCCATGGCAAAACTTGAGTTGGTTTTCCTTGTGATATGCAATCAGCACACAAACCTCCCAGGATTTTTGAGTAGGTGGGGAGGCCACTAGAGATGATTTGGTTTCTCCTAGCTGTACTTTATGTGTCCATTATGCTAAAGCGTAAGTGGGAATGAATCCAGTCAGCTGGCTGCAGTGCTGGGACACAACCTCCCAAAGGCAGCTTCAAGACCTGACCTAGGCTGACATTAGCAGCACTTTGGGAATTAGTGTGAAAGTCACTGCTTGATAGCCATGTATGAATGTCTTGATAGCTTTTCCTTCTGCATGAGAAAGTTTTCTGCTTTTGTTGCCACCTCTGTCACAACAGGAGCTTTAATTCCTTACATCAGCTTTCTACCACAAACTAGAGCACTGTCTCCTGCACACAGTTCCCCCACCATCCAGCAGTGTCAAGTCAGATAGAATAAGCTCAGGAAAGGAAAAGATGCAAGTGGAATATAGAGTGAGACTATTGACTTGGCGTGCCAGACGCAGGCTGGAGTCAACTCCAGATGTCAGCTGAACAACAACAAAAACCTTATACTTTATCACCTTTTAAAGTACATGGAGAGATGTCCAAACAATTGCTTTCAGTGAGTGATTTCAGGCAGTCATTAGCCTCATACAGAAAAAATACCACACAGAAATGCACATGCAATTTTATCACGAGCAAAAAAAAAAATTATCAAAGCAATTTTTAAGAAACAATCTAATGTAAAGGGGAAAGTGAGCTTTAGATTCATTCTCTCCCCCTCTCCCTCTTGTTCTTTGTCTTCTGTGTTTAAGTCATTATGATGCTCAGTAAAAGTTCAATACTGATGGAGGTTATGCAGCATTTTCATCAGCAATCCAAAGAGAAGCCTTGAGGTTATAAAGATGCTATTATTGGAGTAGTTTATTTTTGCTGGAAGAATCATTACATCAAATTGCAAATCAAAATGGAAGCAAATTCTTCTATTTATTAACTAATTGTTCATTTAAATCAAAGTGAAAATAAGGTATATATCAGCTATGACTCAGCTCTGTGAGTATTAGACTGCTGCAGGATGGACAGACTCAGTTTCCTCCAGGAACAAAACGAGAAGGGAACTGTAAGTTACAATCTAATTCCCTCAGGTGTCCAGGAGTCTTATGGGCCTGGTGATGCTGTTACACTGACAAGCAGAGCCCACTCCTCAGTGCAAAACTGCAATGTGAAGAACAGCACAAAAGACTGCTCTGGGATGAGAGGAAGCTCATTGAGAAGAGATTTTGCTAAGTTAGAAGCAAGAATAAATATTATAGACATTCCTCAGTCCTGTGTAATGGGAATACCACCATAGTTAAGGCTGAATTGCAATTTGCATTCAAAACTAAGAAGAAATCACTCTAGTTCACATTTCAATCAATTAAATTCATCTAATGAATTAGTATAGGTTTCTGTGAGACAATTTCCAGTTTCAGAAGAAGCCAAATTTTTTGCACAAGGCTTTAAAAATAAAATAGTTTCTGGTTTTTGCAGAAATGCTCTCAAATGCTCCTTCCTGAAAACATTGTCTCTCTTCTCTGCATGCCACTGGAGCCTCCTGCCCAGGGGAACCCCCAGATTCCTGCTGCAATATGGAAATTCTCTACAGCCTCTTAACTTTTTCTGAGCAGGGGAAAGACCAGTGAAGCCATTTGTAAGTATATCAACAGGAATGTGGAGTTGCCCTGAGGAAAGGAGCTGGTGTGGGGCCAGGCCAGGAGGAGAAGGTAGAACAGCCATGCAGGGTGAGATGAAGCCCACCACAAGCAGAGGGGCAGACTGCCACAGCCAGAAATGCTGCTGTGCTTCTCCCTAGGATGTGTGATGCCCCTGCAAGGTAGCAATGCTTTATGCGTAAAGCATCCCATAATGCTATTGCTCACTGGCTGTACCTCCATACTCCTCAGAAAGGAGCCAACCAGCAGAGCATCTTGGCAGCATGGCATGTTGTGAGCTGCTCCACACTGTGAGGACCCACAGCTTGTCCCCTCCCTCCTACCCTGCAGCAGATTCATGCTGTGCTCCCTGTAGGATAGTTTTGGGACTCTAGGTTTTCATCTCACTATTAATTGGACACATCAGACCTGAATACACCTCTCAGTAGACCAGAAGGAAATGGGAGAGATGGTGCCAACGGCCACATGATCTTGAAAACCCAACCCATGTCTCTACTCCTACAACAAATTTAGCACCTCAGTAAGATGCTTTGAGCACAGGCAAGATTTCCTCCCTCTGCATGCAGCTTAGACCCTATGGCTGGCCAGGCTTTCTCTGCTGGGCTGTGAGGATAAAGGTATAATTCACCCGTGTGCTGTGAGAGACCCTGAAGTATGTTTTTAATAACAGCTTTAAATTACAGAATCACCAAGGCTGGAAAAGACCCCCAGGATCATCAAGTCCAGCCTATGACCCAACAATAGAGCATCAGCTAAACCATGCCACTCAGTGCCACATTCAATCTCCCCTTAAACACCTCCAGGCACGGCGACTCCACCACCTCCCTGGGCAGCCTATTCCAGTGCCCAATCACCCTCTGCGTCAGGAAGTGCTTCCTAATGTCCAGCCTAAACCTCCCTTGTTGCAGTTTCAGGCCATGCCCTCTTGTCCTGTCACTAGTTTCCAGGGAGAAGAGCCCAACCCCTACCTGACTACAACTTCCTGTCAGGTAGTTGTAGAGAGCAATAATAATTGCAAAATTTTCAGGGTCACCCCAAAAAAGGGTGTTGACATGATGTGGCATGGCTGCAAAACTGGACTTAGTCTCACAAAAACAAGCTTTCTCACAAGGCATTTACGTTTTCTGCTCCTTCTTCAAATACAAATAAAATAAATACCTTACTGTTTACTATTAAAAATTCAGCACATATATTTTTTAAGCCATCAAACCTATTATGAATAAAGTGCTAACATATTTTAAAGTAATGAACCAAGCACAGTATTTAACAGCAAGGCCATTGTATTGTTCTTGGCAAGAGCAGTAGAAGGATGAAATTAAATTTGTGACAAGGGACATCACTCGATTTGAATATCAGCTCTATTAAACAGAAAATAGCAAATGCATCAGCTCTACAACACCTCTGATGATAGCATGCTGAGGAAAGTATTTGGTAGGGTCAGTAGGTAAAAACTGAACAGAATAATTCTCCTCATTGCTGCCTTCAGAGGAAGCTCCAGAAGTAATATGCATTTACAGTGAAATTTAACTGAGCCTATAGAAATTTATTCTGTGAGAATTTTCCTCTCTTCCTTGGTAGTTGTTTGGGTTTTCTTTTCAGTTTCAGATTATGAAAGTGATTATTCAGAGGGGAAAATAGCCTTGTACAGATGTCACTGTGCAAGCAATAACTTTGGGAGGAGTAAAATATTATCAGAGAACGTGGCAATTTGATTTACAAGTGAGCAAACAGGAAAATGTGACAGCAAGAGAATAAAGACTAGCTCTCACGGGCTGAAGCCACCTGTAGTGCTGACGTGGGCTGATTGTGCAGCCACTGCAGAGCCTCCTGCTGTGCTCACCAGCTTGTGCTCAGCCTCTGCCATTTGCACAAGATGTGAACCTCTATCAGGTTAACCACAGCAGATACAAAGTTAGCCCCATTTTCCCCATGGCTAAAGCTTCCTTGAGGCTATACAAAGCCTACTCTGCTAAAGGATAGTTCAAAGGGCTGTATATTACATCAATATTCCCTAATTTCAGCTCAACTGTTTTAAGAGACATTTCCATCTCTTTCTAGAGCTGGTTTCTCATCAGGTTTCCACTTCTGTGGCAGCTTCAAAACCCTGTTCCAATCCCAGGCCCCTGCTAGTGACCCTGCTCCACAGCTCACACACCAGACTAAAGCCATATTATAGCCAGCCCACAGACAATTTCAGTAAAGGCACAGGAGAGAACACTTACAGAAAGCATCATCAAACTGTCAGTGGCCTCATTAAGCAGAAGGCACCTCGGTCCCCAGATGCACAGGGAGCAGCACGTGGGCCGTTAGCAAAACCAGGGCTGCCCAGGACAGAGCACAGGCTGTTACAGGGCTTACAGCACGATGAGCCTCACTGCCCTGGCAGAGGAAATGGCAGAGAGCAGGGAGGTTAATTAGTTCATACCTTTAATTAATTTGCCATTCCTAATAGGTGCTACAGATATAGTCCTCAAGTCTTGCTTATCTGACAGGGTAGATTTATTACCTGTCAAATAGGCAGCATATGCTTTCCCAACCAACTGTGGGCACAGAGTTCCTGTGAGCTGTGTTTAACCAGGAATAGGTATTTCAGTCTCCCAGGCTCATCCTCTCCATCTCAGATTGATCATTATTCTGGTCTCAGACAGGCTTCTCTGCACTGGTCCGTGATGTGCTCTGTGTGCTGCTTTGCCTGGGTGTGCACTGCTGGCCTTTCTTGTTACTGCTGGAAACAGTCATGTTTCAGTCTGCCACCTTCTCTTCCTTTCTGCTCCCTCTTTTGCAAAGGAGGGAAGGAGTTGTTTACTGCCTGTGTTCAGACCTGACCGTGGGTAGAGCTGCTGAGGGGGCAGGAGCTGAAGCTGAGTTATTCCCAGGTCCTGCCAGCAATCCTTCCCACACTGGGCTGCCAATGCCAGTGCTCCTGCTGCCACAGTCAGACTGCAGCTCTGCTGTTCCTGCCCTCATTGCCATCCTCCTAAGGCACAGGCACTTGTTTAAAGCATGAGAGGTGTCTCACTGAACGTAAAAAGATGCACATGGATTCAAAACAGATCCTTTGGACAGTTGTCTGCAGGAGCAAGCTTCTGCTCCACAATCAACACAGCCTGAGGAGGCAGGATTTGATAGCCCCTAAGATGCCACACCCCTCCTCAGAGTTTAGCCCCAGAAATGAGCAGCTCACCACACTGAAATGTCTGCCACTCTTCCCAGCAGCTGAGGAATTGTGCTTGCCTCCAGGTAAGGCAGTGGTGCCCAAGATCTGTATTTCAGCACTAGGCATCTCCCCCCTTCACATCACTGAAATGTAAGAAATCCAATGTCAAGTGAAGAATGGTATTTCTGTTTCTTCTTTGCTGCATAAGGGGAAAGAGGAGAAAGAAGAGATGAGAGAATCAGACCTGAATGGTTCCAACAATAATTAACAGCGAATCGGGGCAGCACACACAGAGGTCTCCGTGGAATTCATACAAAGGAGCTTGTCTGAGCCAGAAAGCTGGCCCCTGAGACTATTGAATCAGCTGGGAATATTGATGTGATTAACAATGATTTGATTTGGAAATCAATGTGAAGGAGATTGTTTGCTTGCTTTGTCCAATTTAGTCCATGAAATACTGGCTTTAATACAGGGAGAAATTCAGCTGAAGCAGGAAGGGACTTTTGAGGAGGAGTGGTGTGGGGTGTGTTTGTTATTTTATCAGACATCCGTCTGGATTCTAGCTGGTGAAAACTTGAGCATTCAATCAAATATTTTATGTGTGTCTATAATAATCCCAACAAAGGAACAGCTGACAGCTCATGATCATTTAAAGACAGAGCAATTCCTGTTTAGCAGTCTTGTGACTGCATTTTCTGTATCTACGTGCAAGGCTTTCTAATCGTTATATGGGGTGTGTTGCAGATGAACCACTATGAATTTACAGGAAACCCAACACAAACACTAGGTCTTTAAGAGGAATATTAATATGCCATTCTCCTGGGTTGCAAAGCAAAGAGGCTGCATATGCACAACTATCAAAGGCTGCCAGGTATAAGTTGTTTGGCTTATTTTCTACCCTAGGAGGAGTGATAATTAATCACAGATAATTTGTATTAGAAAGGAGAGAAGCATATTTTAAACTTCAGTCATATTAAATTGTCTCTTCTACTTTAGCTCCAAGAAGCTGGTTCTGCCAATAACTCTTGGGTGAAATTTTTGTGGTGTGGGCTGGGAAGCAAACTGCTAAGTAATTGATACATGGTCTCTCATAACATTAATATGTTTTTTGAAATCTGTGAAAAGTTCAGTGATGAAATCCCAGATCTTATCTGAGGGTCTCATTCTGCCAAATTAATTTTGCTGAGTAGCCACTTGCTCCACAGAAACCACTATAAAAAAAACAACACAAGGAAATAACACACCAGAGTTGAAAGCTTGTCATCTTAGTATTGCCCTTGGGAAATCTATCCTCCTTAAAATCAGCAGCTTTGTCAGTTATGATGTAATTATTTCATCACTCACTGTGGGAAATTGAGCTTTTGTCGTCCTCCTGACATCCAACAGGTTACTCTGATTGCCACGAAATGCTTGGTCTCTCCACTTCGTTACTTCAGAGCTGCAAGGCTCTCCCTGCCTTGAATCAAGATTAGATGTCCAACACTCAATTATGAGCAAGGAAGGCTGATGAAACACGACAGCAAGCCAGCCCTGCCTTTTGTGCAGGTCTTTTCCACCGCCCGTGATCAGCACAGGCAGAGAGGCTTACAGGACATGAGCTGTACAAGGCAGCTCTGACTACAGCAGACAGAGCTGCCTGCCTGTTCCCTTCCTCCCTCACTGCTTCCAAGCAGCACTTGTACTCTTTGGGTACAAATGGAGGTGCTGGAGGCTGTGTGAGTTCTGCTGGGCAGAGAGATGAGAACAGGCTTAGCAGTGCAGAAAGGAGCAGGACTGCCTGTATAGCTTACTGGAGTCACCTATACCTTATAATCATAGAATCATTACTCTTGGAAAAACCTCTAAGGTCATCAAGTCCAACTGTCAATCTATCACCACCATGCCCACTAAACCATGTCACAAAATGCCACGTATATGTATCTTTTGAACACGTCCACAGTGACTCCACCACCTCCGTGGGCAGACTGTTCCAACACCTAACAACTCTTTCTGAGAGGAAATTTTTCCTAATATCCAATCTAAACCTCCCCTGGTGCAACTTGAGGCCATTTCCTCTTGTCCTCTCATTAGTAACCCAGAAAAATAGACTGAATCCCACCTTGCACCAACCTCCTCTCAGGTAGTTAAAAGAGTTAAGCTCTCCCCTGAGCCTCCTCTTCCTCAGACTAAACAAGCCCATTTCCCTCAGCTGCCCCTCATAAGACTTATTCTCCAGACCCTTCACCAGCTTTTTTGCCCTTCTCTAGACACAATCTAATACTTCTATGTCTTTCTTGTAATGAGAGGCCCAAAACTGAACAGAGTATCTGAGGTATGGCCTCACCAGTGCTGAGTGCAGGGGGATGATCACATTTCTGATCCTACTAGCCACACTATTTCTCGTACAAGCCAGGATGCTGTTGTCCCTCTTGGCCACCTGAGCACACTGCTAGCTCATATTCAGTTAGTTGTCAACCAACATCCTCAGGTCCTTCTCTGCCAGGCAGCTTTCCAGACACTCTGCCCCAAGGCTCTAGCATTGTTTAGGGTTGTTGTAACCAAAGTGTAGCACTTGGCACTTGGCCTTGTTAAGCTTCATAGTAGTGACCTTGGCCCATTGATCCAGCCTGGCCAGATCTTGGATACCTTCTGCTGAGATTGGTCACGGACAGTCTTGGTTAGACTTTATCCCCTTGCCCTTTCCTTCTTTAGAACAAACTTCTCCATAGTAGCTGTTCTCCTTAAAGACTAAAACTTGAGCCTCCTCAGAAAGTCCTCACCTTTCTGATCCAGTCCTTGACCTGCTAGGAACAAAGTACCTCCTTTTGACAGAGAAAATCACATCTGCAATGTTACCACTGTGATTTGGGCATGTCTCTGTGGGCCTGGATTCCTTTGATGGAAGAGTCCTACTGGCTGAAGATACCTTAATGCCTTTAAGCAGGGGACAGCTTCAGCTCTGCTTTCTGGGCCAGGACACACCTCCCCTTCAAACAGCTCAAGGAAGTTGAAATAGCTACAGACCAAAGTATGTGCCAGAATATCAGCTTATAGAAGATGCTTTGCTGCTTAGAGTAGATTAACACATTTTACATACAAAAGCACTGAATGAAAACATTGATTTACTCTATATTTGGACATCGAGCGATACTAACACAATCCAAATAAAAGTAAAAGAACAATCTTGCAGTGGAAAATGACATCAGCAGTGAGGCTGAGCCCAGATTGGAGCAGTTAGCAAGTTAAAATGATTACAGCAGTTGGGGCTGTGATCGCCTTAGACCTTAGAGGTTTTTCACTAAACTTTTTTCTGCAACTAAATTCTTCACACAATGGACAACTTCAGTAGTGATTCCATTCACTGCAGCCTCCTCTGTAAGTCATTACTGAAGCAACTCTTAAACAAAGGTTAAACATTTTAAACAAATGGCTCTGCCTTTTGAGATGGGATGTAAACCCCAGCTGGGTCACAACTAGACATTCAGACAAAAGGGACTTCAATTCTCACAGGTCAGATCCATTTACAATCACTGATGCATTTTTATTTCAGGAATTCAATGCTATCCTTCAGCCTCTTTCAGTGCAAATATTCAGTGAGGTATTTTTTCTCTCTCATGTATTTGTAATATTTATCCCCATAAAAAAAGGCCTCGATGATTTGGACAGCAGCTATAGCTCTTCAGATTCAAGAAATACCCTCTACCATTAAAATTATTAACTACTTGGAGTAGTTCTGCAGAACTGGCAGCAGGGGAAACTATTCTCTCCCCTGTGAATTGTGGAAAGGTGGCTCTACCCATGGGAGGGCAGCACCAGATGAATTGTTTCTATTTCTGTAATATGCTCTCCTAGCAAAGCACATAAAGTGCTTTCTCTTATTTCATCAGAATGGATGGAGAGTGGCAGACACATATTATTCCATACCTCCATGGCAAGAGAGCCTCTCAGCCTCTGTGTCCTGAGCCAGCTACAAGCCTTCTTTTTCCACAATACTGCACGCAAAGGTCTACGCACATAAGGATGCTCTGCACTGGTTCTCAGTTCAGACTACAGCCCTGGAGGCAACTGGATCTGCAGAGCTTCTACACAGACCGAGTTGTACTTAATTCCAACACCATTTGAAACTAATACCACCACTGCCTATACTGCAATAGCTAAGCCATATCCAAACTTTGTGCATGTGTGAGATAAACACTACACAGGCTCTTGGCTTGCCTATTAAGGTGTTTGCCCTGTTGTTCTTACCAACAGCAACACTGCTGACAAAAAGCAAGCTATGCATTTTAATAAATTTGGAGAGCTGTGTTTGGTTTCCCAAGTAGCTCTGCAGGCAGCTTGATGAAAGGGAGCTACATGCTGCTGCAAACCAGGCTTCTTCAGGGAAGGGGGAAGGAGATGAAGCAAATGTTTCTGAGGTTCAGATGAGCAATCTTCTGTGTAAACAGAAAATCCCTGAAGCAAAGGCAACTGCAGAGCTGTTTTGATGAAACAAGCCTGGGATCACTGAATTTCTTCTCTTGTAAAGTCCAGGAAAGGAATGGGACAAATTTCTGGTGGCAGTCAGTGGAAATAAAGGTTTTGAAAAGCCCATCTTACTGACTTTACCCCTTGTTCCAATACCACCTGTAAATTCTTTGCTAAAAGTAATATTCTCAAAAGAAAACACCTCTTTCACAATTTCTACCACTAAATTAACTGGAAAGATTCGTTCTATGTTTCCCCCTAAAACGCTTGACAGATACTTGGCAATCTATTTCCCTAGATGCCTCTACTGGTCCAGTTAGTACCCCGTTCCCCTTCCCTTCCGAAAAGAAGAGGCAGTGCATTAACATAGCCCCGATCCATACACTACGCGGGCTTTGCTTTCAGCGCCCAGGTTTGCCGGGACGGTGCGGTCCAGGGCACTGCAGTACAGCGCGGTGCGGTGCGGTGCGGAGCGGTGCTGCCTACTGCCCACCCCCGGGGCCCTGGGCTCTGCTCCTCTCCCCAGCGCTCGGCTCCGCGCTCTGCAAGCTCTTTGCTGTTACATCTCTGCCCCCTAATGGGTGAAACTAGCCTCGCCACTCTTCCTGCTGCTCCGCCGAGAGGGAGCAGAAAGCCCTCGCTGCCAAACCCATGGAATTGTTCCCATTCCATCTGCCCGGCTCCTCCCAGGGGCGGGCGAGGGCCAAACGCGCCGGGAAGGCTCCGGTGCCGCCGAGGCAGCAAAGGCAGATGGCAGGAGACAGATGCTAGAAGGCTCCTGTAAATCTCTTCTACCAAAATCAATGGGCATGTTTCCTGTTTCTCAGCCAGTTTTGAGGAGTTTACATCAAAGAATAGATTTTAGAACAAGATTTCCTCGAACTCAAAAGGGCTTTGTACAAGGTGGTTTTATTTAACTAGAATTTCAGAACACTTTGGATTTTTTTTTCTTTTTTCCTAAGGACTCGAGCTGCAAGATTCAGGAAAAAGACTAAAATCCTGAAGAACAGTAAAAACAAACAGTAGAAATATGAGGGCAGAGCTTACCGTGTGTCTAGCCTGGATGGAGAAATGAAACTTTAAACACTAACTAAAAAAACTATAGAAACTTTGATATGTGGTTGCACAGTGATGGAAAAATCTTACAACAAAACTGCTGAAGCCTGGATCCAGCCCACAACCCAAGCCCTGCATCATCTTGATGTCTGTTAATGCCTCTCAGCACATTGCATGCTCTAGACTAGAGGATTCCTTAAGATCCCACCCAGACTTAGTTTCTTTGATCCTTCTAATTTCTTGTCTAACCAGATATTTCCTGTTTCAGTACCAATAGAACCCTAGCCCCTTTGGCAACTTTTCCAATCTCCATTAGAGATCCACAGCCCTGAATAAAGTGCACTTGTTACAGTACAGTCAATGGACTGAGTTGTTTCCTCATTTAATTCCATCTCTCTTGCAATAGTGCGATTCCCCTTGTAGAGCCTGCCTGCCCAATAGGTGTATATTCTGGTTCTGTGCCATCTGATCACAGCAACAGTCATGACATGTGGATTAGGTACTGGATGTCCATTGTGCCAGGAGGATGGTGAAGACAAAGTCAGTCATCCAAAATGCAGAATGGGAAGGCTAGAGGGTGTTGAATGTTTCACATTCCCCTTTTTACCCCCTTTGATGTATTGTGAGAAATGTGATAAATTCCCACTCTTTTTTTCTATAGATTAGAATAAAGAAACACAGAAAACCTCTTTCAATATCTTAGTAACACCTCCTCAGGTGGCTCATCATAACCTACTGTGAGGCATTTCCAAAAATGAACATTCCTCTGTATGGGTCAGGAATAATCCCATCAGTATGGACAAATGATGCCAATGCTTAGTTACACAAATTTGTGCTAGTTGAAGAATGTGCCTGTCCTCACCTCAGGCATCTTCCAGTGCAAATCAGTAGCTTCAAACCTGCCTAGGCAAAAAGAAAGAAAACCCAAGAGTGATGGGGCAGTCATATACCTACAGCAGCTGGAGGCAAAAAACTCCATCACTAGGATGAAACTTCCCCACTGCAGCACGGGGAGCTTCCTAGCAAAAAGCCCTTGCTGTTACAGCTGTAATTACATAAATCTCTTCGATGTGTTTGTGTCAAAACCATTGATCAAGAAACAGTATTAATTAGACCTAATCCACACTTCAGAGGCATCAGAACATATCATCACGGCTCAAGGGGGTTTAGGGCAGCAGAGTGTATGCCTCAGCAAGGCTTCCTTAATTTTATCCTTATGATTTTGAAGTTATGAATGCAGAGAGAAAAAGAAGGAAGAAAACAAAAAGAAAAATAGCAGCTTTGCAGATTTAACCCTTCTGAGACGCAGCTAGCACACTGAGTTATCTGTCAGGTTAAAACCTACTGTTGACTGCACCTAGACAACTGAGCAAACCCTGAAAGTATATGCCTTGGAGAAGAAACATTGAAAGATTGTGGAGGTACTAAATAGTCTAACTGCAAAGCATATCTATTTACTTCTCTGAGCAGGCAGACACCTGGTAACTGCATGGGCAAAGGGCTAAATAAACCACCTGAGTTATTTCCTGCAGGAAGGCAAAGTCTGAGATCCCTGGCAATGCTCCAGCCCCACCAGCCCAATCCCAATACAGCTGGTTACCCTGTCCCTCCACTGTGGCACCACAAAACCAGCCATCTGCAAGAGACTATGAGGCTGGGTGCAGAGTGGAGCAGCAGGCATTTGGAAAGTGCCCCAGGTCTTAGACTCTGAAGAGTTAAAGCAGCCAGAGGAATCTTAAAGAACAACAAAAATAAAAAAAGAGCTAAGCAGCAGCTCTCACAACAAAAGTGCAGTTCCAAAATTAATGAGATTTTGATAACCCCCCTTAAAAATGGAATATTTCCATTTTAAAATGTACAAAGACTAAAATCTTCATAAATATCCTATTAAGAAACTTCTGCTGCTGTTTGAGAGTTTCAATTGAAATACAGTGCATGAAGGTTGCCATAGCTACAAGCAAATTTTTAAATAACTGTTTTTCATCAGAGCAGCTGCAGCATCACGCAGAAAGAAGGCTGAAGAGGGGAAGCTGGAAGGAGTCCGACCAACTTCAAGCTCCCAATCAAGTGACTCAGATTTTCACAAACACAGCTTAGAAACTTTTAATAGGCTTTCTGCTTTTTAAAGAAAATATTGTCCTTTGTTATTTGGCAGCACCCCAGCAAATGCTGTCAGCACTGCATGAGATCTCAGTCAGGAGAAGAACTTTGCTTTCATGCTGGAAAAGATAAAAAGTTCCATGGCTAAGACCCTCTCATGGTGCAAATTCCCAGGCACTGAAGGATGTGCTGTGGCCTCAGGTCCACTCTGAATAGCTTTCTGCATAAACTGATTGATCAGCAACAATATGCCTAAAAATACCACAAGAGTCACAGTTTCCTGTATCCAGGAAAAGCCTCTTCCTTGCCTGAGCTTGCACAGGAAAACACAGAGGAGGAAATGTGAAGCCGTAAAGTGTGAGCAGGAGGCTTTTGAAGTAGGGCTGTGATTTAGATGATCCTGCCCACAGTGGTGTTGGGTGGTTTGTGGACATCAGGAGGCATTTTCCCCTCCTGTAAGATTTCTTCCTGGCATGACTAGGCAGAATAACTTTCTAAGCAATGGTGCAACACTGTGGGCATTGTTCAGAGGAGAACTAGGCTGTGGACTAGCCTCCCTAATAGCACTGGTTGAAAGGCTTGAGTATAAACAATGGCAAAATTCCTAGAAAACTTCAAATAGATTCATTTTGTGTCCTCAGCCAAGTATGTCCCTGTGTCCCAGGCTATAAAATGAGAATAAATAAAGAATAAATTTCTCACAAGAATACCAAGAGATTTAACCTCAGCACAACAGTAATTGAATTGCTATCTATAGAAAGAGGAAATGCTTGGCTGGGTTTGGGTTTTTTCTAAACAACAAGTTAATGATCATTATTTAATACACCATTATGAATCTGAAAGAATCAAATGAAAGAATCATCCCCAGTGATGATTATTTTTCTACAAATTGGTCCATTTATCTCTGATCTGTTTTTAAGAGATACCTCCAGAGCAGAGTGGAAGTGCTGCCTGGTACTTTGGCAGCAGTGGATGAAGGCTTGTGGTACTCTGTCATCCCCTGCACAGCAGTGGCATTTACAGGCAGGCAACAGAGGTTAATGCATACAGATTAATCTTCTGAGCAATGTATTCTTATTTCAGATCTGATTTTAACATTTCCTTCACATCTGACATCAAAAAGCTTCCTTTCCTAATGACTATATAGTTGTTCCAAAACTGATAGTTTTTTCAACAGCTAGACAACAACATTTTTGTAAGGTAAAAGAGTGGCAAACAAAGGGGAGGGAAGTCAGAGAAAACCTTTTAAAAACTTAGAAAAATGAAAGTAACGAAACCCTGGCTTGGCAGATTCTTCTAACAAATGTCATTCTTTGGCTAATTCCAAGTATTCAAGGAATGTTCGAGGCCAGGCTGGATGGGGTTTGGAGCAACCCTGCCTAGTAGAAGGCATCCCTGCACAAGGCAGAAGGTTTGGAACTAGATGATCTTTAGGGTGTCTTCCAAAAGTGCTGAGGCAGTCTAAGTCCTATCTTTAGCACAGAAAATAAAACCAAAACAAAGTGGAAAAGTGCCTCATTTTAGAAACCAGATACTTAATGGCAGCCAGAAACATCTCAGTACCTCAGTGAGACAATGGCACAGTCTGCTTCAGTTGGCTCTGCCCAACACTCCTGTCCAGTTTGGCAATGAGAGGTCAGGAAATGGAATAAAAAAAAGATAACTACTAGAAAGATAACCTAACAAATAACTTTCAGAATAACTTTAACCTAATGTGAATTTTAAAAGTATCTCTTTGCCAGTGCAAAAATAGGCTAGTACAGCAGAGTAAGGAAGGGATGCCAGTGTAGAGATATTTCTATACTTGAGTACATGCATCCTGTCAAAGGGACAGACCTTCCAGGATATCTTTAGATAACAACTTTTCTGACGTAAAAAAATTTTTAAAGGAAAGAAACAGGAGCTATAAATAGCACAACCTGCTGTATGGTTGGGTTGCCAGAAAAACAGCTTGTGAGTCACTGAAAACTAGTGACCTTAGTCAGCATATTGCAGCTCCATAGCTTTTAAACCCTGCTGCTTCTGTTCCAAGGCAGATGAGAGGCTTGTCAAAGCTGTAGATTCCATATATACACATACACATTTACTCACAGTAAAGTGCTATTTCTCTCCACTGTGCAGACATCAGGATTACTGAACCTGACATAAACTCATCATTTTCATGGAAGTAAAAAGGGATGGTAGCCAAAAAGATGAGCCACAGTCAGCAACAGCTAGCTTGTCATGGGGTACAAAGGCCAGCAAGCACAGAGCCATCTCTTGAGGAGGGTGCAATGTGGAGCCACTCAACTGAAAAGGCCTGAGATCATCTGCTGAGAAGAAATGCCTGTCTGCAGCCTGCACTTATGTCTCTCATCAGCATTCACTGGACAAGGCACACAGTATAAAGAAACAACACAGAGGCTTAAGAAGGTGATGGGTGGGAGGCAGCAAAAGGCAGCAGTGCTTAATCCCACAGAGCACTTCTCACCTTACCTGCAACGCAAAATATGCAAACACCAACAGACCTGTTACTGCTGCAGCAGCTCCTCTCTGTCTGCCTCTGCTCCACTCCCCTCTCTGTGTTGCTTCAGCATTTGTTTCTATTTTGCTTTTGAAGTAGTGCATAAGCCCCTCCAGCATAAGCTTTGTTTTCTCCCACCAGATTCAAGCACTGTCTTAAAGCAGGAAGATAAGAGTCCTGGGGGATAAACTACAAAAAAATTAAATTAAATTTTTAAAAAAATACTATCCACAGTATGTAGGAGAGAAAAGCCACACAACAAATCCACAAGAGAGATGTGCCTGAGGAATCAAGGACCAAGAAGTGGGGACAGAACATCAGTCGAGGAAGGGGGCAGAAGCAAACAGCACAAACAGTGGCAGTGGGTGACACTGGGGCATGCTCATACCAGAAGGGTGTAGTTGTTTGTCCTCACTCATTTCTTGGGAACAGTAAGCAGAAAGGCACAAGAGCAACAAGCATGCAACAGAATTCAAGGCTGCTTCTCCATTTTAAGTGTTTGGACTCTCAGCTTATTCATCTGCAAAATGTAGGCAGCCTTGCTGCTCTGCCAGAGCTGTGTCAGGGGGATTCAGTCCATTGATTTATTCAGAACAAAACATACAGAAAGATCTGTGAATAAGGACCAGAAGGTGGCATAGATCAGCTTGAAAGAGTTAGAGCATACATCTTTTTAGAAAATGCTTTCTTTGCCCCTAAGTCAAGTTTCAAATCTATAGCAGCACTAACAAATTAAAGCTGAATTCACCTGAATGATTCTGCCAAGAAAAAGTACAATGAAAAGTCATAATTTCACTCCAAAACGAAACATTTAGTGGATCAAATTAAAAAGATCAGTTTTGTAAGTCAAGGAAGAGAAGATAAGAAAATCCTTCAGAAGAGATGCAGTCATCAGAGTTGTGATGCTTTCACTTCCAGTGCTTGTGCACAACGCTAGTATATTCAGTAAGGACTTGAATCAATTAACACACAGAGCACACTGTACATCTGAGAGCATCAGGAAATGAGTCACCTTCAGCAGTGTGACACTGCACTGCTTTGCTGTGCTGAGAGGCACGTATGGTTCTGCAGGCTGGCTGGGGCGGGAGCTGCAGGCAGGGGCATCCTGAGGACTGCCCTGCTGACGGTGAAGCAGAGCAAACCTCTACACTGCAAGGCAGCATAATTAGACAGGCAGAAGGAAGGGACACTGGTTGGAAAACACATGCTAAAAATACTTCCTATTCTGCTGGAAAGACACAGCACTTGCCAGTGGTACAGTCTGGGACCCAAAAAAGTACCTGGTTGCAAAATCCCAAGAACTTCCAGAAAGTTGCCTTGTCATCCAGGGCAAGCAAAGATAGAAATTAACTGCAGTAGCCTGGAACAAACGAAGATGACACTGAGTGGTCAGTCACCGTGGAGCTGAAAGGCGTGCTTGCTTCTGCTTTCAAGTTAGCTCTGTGCCATATCACGGAATCATATAAAGTTAGAGTTAGAAGGGACCCTTAAAAGTCATCCAAGTCCAACCCCCCTGCTGTAAAGCAGGGACATCTATAACCAGATCAGGTTTCTCAGAGCCCTGTCCAACTTGACCTGGAATGTTTCCAGGGATGAAGCATATACAACCTCTCCAGGCAACCTGTCCCAGTGCTTCACCACACTCAGTAAAAAAAAAAAAAAAGATTTGCTCCTTATACTTGTTTTAATCTGTTCTCTCTCACCCAAGAGCAATTGCAGAGTTTTGATAGGAAAAAAACGCTTGAGAACAATAAACTTTGGGAATGGCTCTTCACCATTTTTCACATCAACAACTATGATCAGAACATATACCTGCTGAGGACACAAAGACCAACTATGTTTTCATCACCCATGGGCTTTGCAATTTTCCTGCATGCAAGCCCAGCAGTCATGGAGAGCTGGAGCTCAAAAGCTAGACAAGATTCACTACTTTCACCTAGACACAGGCAGTCTGTGGCACTGGGGGAGGTTCAGTGCCACACAGACATACCAACCAACTATTTGGCAGTGATACTCCATTCGCAGTTCACTGAAGATGTGGTAATGTGCTGTGTGAATCTGTAGGGAGTAAAGAATTGCCCTCTGGGGGTACACAGGCTCAGCTCTGACCTGCTATGGGAAAGCCCTTGCCCTTCCTGTGAGAAGGATCACAGGAGTGAGCCATTATCAGAGTAACAACAACCCTGGATCTATTCCTCACTTACACAGTGATGACTTGTTCAACCGTCCATGTTTTCACTATTTAAGCTTAGTTTGAGATAACATCAATAGTGTTATTATTAGTTCACAATTCACTCTAGACTTCTGAGGGGGGAAAAAAAAGCACTACTTACAACATAGTTTGAAGACTGGCCTCAAAAAGATGGCACTTCAAAGACTCCTGTACCAACAACCACCTTGGTTTCAGCAGTGATCTTGTGTGGTTACCACCACGCACACATCATCTCTCTGCTGCATCCCTGGCTGGAGGCTGGGCTTCACAGTGCAGGAAGTGGAGGAAGTTTTGCACCTTCAGCCATCAGCCAACTAATATCCACCATGCTGCCTGCATTAGACTGTTCAGTCACTGTCTCTTCTTTTACAGATTTTGCTAACTCTGATCTAAAATTTTATTTCCTTTTTCGGGCAAGAATAAGACAAATAAAATAACCCCATACCTTCCATATCATTCTTAGCTTTGTGCATTCCTCCCTCTTTTTTAATGAATATTCCCACAGCAGAAGTAGAGCTCTTCCAGGAACTGTAATCCCTAGAATGGTGGGCACAAAGCATTTCAGACAGCCACAAAGAAACTCCTCAACTACTAGAATAAAAACTTATATGAAAAGAACATCAGTATGAAGGTACATCTGTATCCACAGGCAACAGTGAATGCATCTGATTATTTTTGGTGTAAATACATTTTCAGAATAAAAGGCACATGACAGTTTCAAGCTACTTAGCTGAACATGCTGCTGCTGCTCCTGCACCTGTGGGATTTTAATATTTCTATGCTTCTAAGAGCATTGCACCACAGGGATAAGATCAGTGTACGAACCACTTTACTGAGGTGGAAAAATGTAATTTAAGGAGGTGGTATTATTGCAGAAAAGAAGTGGAAAGCTCATTGGTAATGATAACTCTTTACACGCTTAAAGACCACAAATATTTTCCTGATGCCTGAATGAAAAATTTAAACATAGATCCTCCAAGTAAAAAAATGTTACCCTGTGACTTGAGTGAAACCCCCTACGAGGGGATGCTTGTGCTGCTGAACCTTCAAACAGCACACACATTGCCATCACTGATTACACTAGAAGCTTCCTAATCCAAACATTTTGGGAGCACATCACCATCTTCAGGAAAGAAAATCCGTGTATGTAAGGCTGCTGGTGGCTGGTGCAAATGCATATTCTTCACAGCCTCAACTGAGCTTATACCAAATACACATTTTTGGTGTGTGTGTGTGTATGTTTGTAAGACAAAGCAAAAGAAACAGTAACTGTACAGCAGCAGGACCAGACAGAGGAGGTTACAGCAGGTTATCTGTTAGCAAACTTGGTGTTCAGCCTGGGGAGGTCCAGGGTTTCACTGGTCCCACATAGCTCACCATAGCTGCTGTTAGGAGCACCTTGCAGTGTTTGAGGACTGTCATTCAATCAACAATATCTCAGGGATTTATATGTAACCTTGATAAAATCAAGAGGAAAAAAAACCAGAGTGAATTAAACAGAGAGCAGTGACACAGAGCCCATCAGCTCAGCAAAGATCCACGACAGAGCTATTTAACAGCAGAAAGCCTGGCCTTTGCAACAAAACCTCCTATAAAATGATTCACATCAGTTATTCTTTCTCTCCTGCTTCCTGCTATCACCATCCGAGAGTCAGCAGATGATCAAGTGCTTCTTTGATTGCCTGTGTATGTGCAGACAGAAATATCCAAGCTGAAGAACTGAGCCCCATGGGTCTGACAGGGGATTCTATTACAACCCATGGAATTCAGTTCTCAAAGCTGAGAATCCATGACCTTCACTTTAAGGCTGTTGTGCTGCACAGTAGCATGTCCCAGTGCTGCTTGCTCTCCCCAGTGCCTGGCCTTCTTCCAGCTGCTGCAAAACACAAGAGTCAAACCTTCACTGCAGTCAAAGCAGCTCTACCCAGACAGTAGGTCACATGCAGAATAATGGCTCTAGGACATATATATTGAAAAATAGGCCACTTTACATTTTCTTTTGGCACCAGAAGTGGCCACACACACAGACAGACTGTGTCCTAACACATAGCAGAACTCTTAGTAATAATAAAACCCTAGATTTATAGCCAAGGAGTGTAACAGTATAACATTTTGCATTTTTCTGGAAGCCTTAGAGAATTTCAAAGAGGTAAGTTATAAATTCCCTTCTTTTTTTTTTTAATACAGTGACACAGATACAGAAGTAAAATATTCCAGAGTTGCACAGCAATCTTTGTTAACAAAATAATCCATCCAGAAGCTCAAAAGAAGAAAATCTGGCACTGGCACAGTCCTTCAGAGTTGTCAGAGTGGCAAAAAGACAAGCAGAAGCCTTCAGTATTATTGCTGTATGGTTGTGCCCTGACACAACTTTGTCTGATGTGACAACCTCATCCCAGGGTGACAATCCCACCCAAGGGCAGGAGTTTTGAACTGCAGATAAATGCTATTCAAACCCACTGAAGATCAAAGCTGACATCTCAGACAAGAACATCTCACCCCTTCTGACAAACCTGAGAGAAATCACAAGTTCCATTAACTTCATGTGCCAAACTTGGAATTTTTGAGGAAAAATAGATTGGATAAGATGTTGGGTGATGCATTCATCTAAATTAGATTCTATGCCTGCATAGCACCAGGTAAAAACAGTGGGTGTAGTTATTTAAAAAAATCTGATTTATTTGGAGTTTTAGAAAATATTTCTTTATGTTCTAGTGAGATGAGGCATCACAAAAAATCCCTTTGCAATCAATGAAAAGAGATATTTGGTCTGTAATACAATAGTTGGAGATCAAGGGGATATCAGATTATTTGAGCCTTAAAGATTAAATTTAAATAAATTTCCTTAACAGAATGGTTCAAAGAGAATGAATTCTTTTTATTACTGCTTTCCTTAAATTATAAAGAAAAATGGGTTTTTTTTAAATAAAAACACTGAAAACTAAAAGCATCAAGGAGTTTCTAGATTTTCCATAAGTAAGTAATTTGATTCAAAGCTGCAAAATATTTCCAGGTTTTTTTTTACTAGAAAAAGCCCAACTTATTCCAAACAAAAATTTGCCTAGCCCTGGCAGGAATCCAAAGCTCCCCCAGGAAAGCTCACTAACCAAGCTGAAGTCAGGGCTACCAGTGACTGCAGCCAGCTCTGAGGGGATAGGAAAACCTTACTTTTTGTCCAGCCTATCCTAGAGCAATTACTACCTAGTTTTCTAAATCGTTTAGTTTAACTAGGAACTCACTCTTAAGTTTATCTCTAAAACCTTTGTCTCAAATGAACTACAAACATCAGAGAAAACAGCAATGAATGACTCTTGGTAACACCAAGAGTCAGCTAAATTAGTGACATGTGGAGCCACATCAGCAGAGGCTCAGCACAGAGCATGTCCTTTGGCAGGAGCTCCAACAGCTCTGCTGCTGTGGGATCCAACTGCATGCCTATGTCTTCACAGCTCTAATTGTTTTCTTAGGCTGTTGAACCACTCAACCAAACAACAGAAATTAAAAATATGCTTCTTTAACTATTTATCTTGCTGGGAGGGAAACCTCTGAACAAACATTTTTGCAAACTAAGTGCCTTGCAGTGCCCACAGCTCAGTTCAGTCCCACCCATCTGTCAGATGGTTTTGAGAGACTACTTACTACAGGAAAGGAAAAACAAATGACCAAAAGCAGCATTTTGTTAAGGCTCTCAAGCAAGATGCAATTTTATCTTACTTAAGATAAAAGAAGAAGAGGATAACATAGCAATAAATTTTGCTTGTCTGATCTTTCTGACCGGTCACTGGAGAACTGCTTCCTAAGATCTTGTTGATATTAAACATTTGCCAGCAGCCCAACCTCTCTGTTATGATCATTCTTCCAATAGCAAGCAGGAAAAAAATAATCAAATGATCATCAATAAAAACATGCTATAGTAAAACAGAGAAAGGGTCAGGAAGAATAAAGGATGGAGGTGCCCAGCTCTTGGCACAATCCCTCTGTCTGCATTAAGTGCACAGCATTTCTACAAAGTATCAGGGAGAAGTTGGGACTACCTGGGCCCCAGCGTGGTCAGCACATACAGCTGGGGATACCTGGCTTTTGCACTCATTTGCACTGTCCAGCCAAGTACACTAATGACAAGGAGAAGTATTAAACAACCCTCCACAAAACAGCAAATGGACCTGCAGTAGCTCTAAGCTAGCCAGCTTGGGAACAGCTAGGGGCCCTACCACAGCAGCCCCCAGCAGCAGCTGAGCATTGGGGTGCAGTGGGGCTTGCTCCCCAGCCCTTTGCTTATGGGAAGCTAAACCCATCTCTCCTACTTCCTGGATGAGTGCCTGTAGAGCTGCCACCTTCAGGGAGAGGAAAATGGAGAGCAGACATTCCCAAGACAGATGAATATGCTTGAAGATTACTATCAGACTTGGGAAGCAGGTCTGCTGCAGCAGGCAGCTCCACTCCCTTTTAAAGCTCTGGGATGGACCGCAAAGGTCTCCCTGGGGAGGACAGCCCAGCTGAGCTCTCTCTACCACTGCAGCTGGTGTTTTAGTGAAATCCCTAAAGGGCAGGTAAGGACTGATGCAGCCTCATAGTTCCACAGTCATTTTCAAGGTAAGTTGGCTTTAGAGGTTTTTTAACTAAGTAGGAGAAAAGGTCAAACTCTGTTTGCCTGCTGAGTTTAATATCGTCGCAGTGCATTAGTTCTCTCTAATCTTAAAAAAACACAATGACAGATTCAGCCATGTTCTGCTTTGACCCTTTATCAATTTCACATGTTCCATCCTCTGTCCTTTCAGTGTCATTCCTGGAGTACCCCCCTCCCTCTGAGAACTCATTTAGTCAAGGATTAAATTCGTGCATTAGCAAACAAGAGGACAGGCCATAAAATTCCATTGTTGTGCCTTTGCAAGAACAGTGAGGAGGTGAGTTGTTTCAACAAGATATAAATCTACTTTTTGAAGAAACATTATTTTTACCTATTCCAGCAAGGTCACTTAGTACCTCATAGCTTGGAGATCTTATTACACCAGAATTAGCTATTCCTACAGGACAGATACTTAATAGACAATCATCACAAAGTTTTACTGCTACAGCAAAAGGCAAACCTTTTTAGAGTGATTAAGTAATGTTAAGTGCCTGAAGACTATTCTTCCATAAGTTTTATTCTGAATTAAATATGTTTTAATAGGAAAAGAACAAAGATCTTAAAGCCATCCAGTTAATGGAATGTGTAAATTCTCTGCATTATCCTTATCATCCCCTACTTTCATTCTCTGTGTTGCCATTACTAACTTTCTTTTTGATACACCTACATTTATCTGAAGATACAACTGAAGAGTAAGATTTTAATGCTTCTTAACCAGTCAATGAGCTACTGCAACTTCACATTAAATCCAGATACTATTCAAATGAGCTCATCATGGGTGGTAATTAATTAGCACCGATGGGGAACCTGAAATAAAATATGACTCCGGTCACATTTCATTAGGAACATAACATATATTCTTCACCCTTACTTAGTTAAATACATTTTTCCCACAGCTAGTGGAAAAATACTTGTCTCAGAGGCATCTGGTTAGCTGAAACGAGGGCAAAATGGAAGATGAAGTCATTCTCGAGATGTTGAGATTAAAAAAGGGAAAACTCACAACCAGAAAGGACCACAGTGATACCAGAGGTAGCCGTACACTCAAACTCACCAGAAGCTTTCAGGATAAAACTGGCCCACTGTGCCTCAGGGTGTGAGAGCTGAGGGTTTCAGGAGTAGGGCTGTAAGCTGCCTGCTCTGCTAGCAGGGTGCTTTGCATGGTGAGCAGATCTTGTTCATCCCCTGTGACAGCACTGCCAGGTGCAGCTGCAGACTGGCCTCACACCCACCTGTGTGTTTACTGGTAGGGCACTGGTCAGTGACAAACTTGTGCTCAGCATGATTAGTCCAGATTCCTACATTTCAAATCGAGTCCATCAACTTTTAAAACCCTTACCTAACCCTTCTTGTTTCTCCATCTTACTCTCCATTTCTTTGACTTTTCTTTCCCATATTTCTTGAACTTTCCTGACCTTCCTGGTCTTCTCCATTGAAGAATTCCCCATTTCTGGACTGTCCCTCTTTCCTATGCTTCTTGAACTTTTCCACTGAGAAAACATCTCCACGTTTCCAGCCAGGCTGGCTTCTTGTGCTGGCCCATCTGACCCTCAGCCAGGGGCAGGAGCCTCCTTTGCTCTCCACAGTAATTCAGATTTCTTCCCTGCCACTCTGCTCTATAGGAGCTACATAGTGTGCTGGGCCTTGGGGAGCCTGACTTGTCCCCACCCGGGGTTGCTCCACACCAAAAACAATCAAGCCTTTAATATTTAATCAAGCAATTAATCTTTCCTTGCTCTATAATGTTCATGTCCACCACTTAAAAAACAAGACTGAGGTTTTGGTGCAGGCTTAAAAAAAAAAAGCACACTCAAGCTAGCTCTTAGACCAAACAATTCACATCAGACATAGACACATTGGTGCTAAGCACACCCTGCTCCACAAGTGCATCCTAGGCTCTCACCACAGCATTGAAGCCTATTGGAACTGCCTGTAGGTATTCCTTCTCTTCAACACTTCAGGATGACAAATGCATCAGACCCATCAGCCCAGCAACTACATAGACACTTCCCACCAAAAAGAAAGGAGGAAAAAAAAAAAAGAAGACAGAAAAGTAAAAAGTCTGGAGTGGTTAATTTGTATCTGAAAAAAAAAATTCACATCTCCTGATGAGCCAGTATTAGCCCAAGGACATTTTCTGGGCTTGGCAGGAGCAAGTGCATTTGTTCCCAATATGATTTCTGAAAGGCCCAGTTATTTTCTGGATGCATTTTTAATTTCAAGTGGTTGTTATATTTCTACTGCCAATGTGTATGCCATGAATAACAAGCATTCCATTTCCTCTCCTGTAGAATTATTCCACTCTGCCTTATCTGGAGGTTTGATTCTGTTGTCTCTATTTTAATCACATTTTCCAAAAAACACAGTACTTTTTGCAACAGATCATTTTCCTTCAAGAAAGACAAAAATGATTGCATATTCCATTTCATCATTTAACCTAAAACTTACTAATAGTTTTTGTATTTTTTCACTAATTTAAAGAAAAAAATCCATGGCAAAATACATCCCAGGCATTACTCACTAAGAAAAGCTATTTACACCTACTTGACCATCTTTATACATTGCAGTTGAGTAAAACAGTAATAGGGAAAAGTGCATAACAGAAAATGTTATTTTATAATTTTTTTAATTCTGGCCATCAGCAATAATAATAAAGACTTCTGATAGTTGTTTTTTTTAACCTCTACAGCATATACTTACATTGTAGTTACAATATGGTATAGTTTCAGTTATCCTGACAGTAAACCATAATAGGTCACAGCCCTGGAGACAATTTCAGTAAGTTTTTGGCATTGAAAAATACAAACATTTATGGATTCTCCAATTAATATTTTATATGTATTGTCAGACAACAGGATGAAACACCATACAGGAATGTAAACAGTCTAAAGCACATCTTTTGCAAGTTGATACAACTGCAGTAACAGCTGTATTAACAGTGCCCAGATGTTGCGAGAAACAGGAGGGATAGCTGGAAAGGCAATTTTCAGCGCGCTAATGAAGGGTAATGGGAACTGAGAAGTTAAAAGCCCTTGCAATTCTGTCAAACTCCATCTCTATCTCTTCTTTACAATTGCAGCAATACATTTTTACTCTAAACAAAAAGAAGTTTCATACCAGCTGACTAATGAAGACAAAGGAATAGGTCTACCTCTTCGAATATGGAGCTGTCTCCCAAGGCAGCAATCCTTCCTCCTTTGGTTTGGATATTTGATCACTGTGCCCACAGCAGATGCTGCAGGTGACACACATGCTGTCTCACAGCCTGTGAAGAGGCAGGCAGGGTGGAAAGATGAACTGCTCATCTGAACCAATTCCTGGTACACGTAATGGAACAGAGTGAGCTCAAAATGACTGGTCAATCCATACATTTCAGATGTGACCTAAACACCAAAAAAATATAGGAAGAGAGATGAAAATAAACAGGAGAGAGTAGATGACCATTTCTTGTTCCCTTCCAATTTCCTTATTTATAGTAATTCAAAGGAACTAGAAACATTTCAACAGCCTTAAGTACACAAACATTTACAATTTTTGTCACTGCTATACTATACACTACTAACCCAAAACAGTTAGACTCTGTATAAGCAGTTAAAATCCAAACAGGCAAGCAACAATCAATTACCTTTTTGTAACCCTCCCATTATTTAAAAAATAAAGGAATATGATGATCACCCAGCAAAGGAGTTGATTTGGAAAAGCACACTAATAAATAACTGTAATGTTAGTAACCCATAAGCTAGACTTTTTTTTTCTTCAAACAGGTTCAATATATAACTACTTGGCATAGAGAAGATTGCTGTATTTGTATTTTATAGTGTAACTATACTGCATTATTGCAAACAGTCATCTATGCATAGCAAACAAACTTCAATACATACATGGTCTGTTTTGGTATTAATTCACTGAAATAAACCAGTGTAATATTAGAATAATGAAACAGCTCAAGCACTGAGATCTGGCCGTAGCTCAATTCAGACAAAGGTACAGGACAGTTAAATAGTCTGAGAGCAATGAATTGTGACCTGGTTAAGGACCCTAAGCCCTGGAAGCCTTTTCAATAACATTCCTCAACCTGTGGGCTGTGGACCACTGCTGTCAAACACCAGAAAGTGGTCCATGAACAATCTCCTTTAGAAGCTAAACCCCCACACATGTATCCCCGCACAGCTGGCAGCGATGCACAAGCACAAGCAGACAGGGTTGGGAGCCAGTTGCTGGATGCTGCCAAGGACTGCCTGCAGGTGCAGACAGCCCCTCTCTTCAGGCATGTCAAATGGGCCAAGATTTTTGTTTCCAAGGGACTCCTTTGGAAAAGGCTGAGAAATGCTGATACAGCTATCCTGCAGCCCTGCTGCCGCATTCCTTCTGGGATACACTGGCTTCCTGGTCAGGGCTTTAAATTTTGAGCTCACCAGATCTGATTTTGAAGAGAATAAGTTTAAGTGTTATTTGGATTCAACATAATCACATCTAGATTTAGTTAAGTATGTTGACTACAACTAATGATTACAGTGAAAAGTAAAGACATTCTTTGATACACACACAGACTATTAGCATTAAGATCACTATTGTTGCCAGTATGGCCTTGGCTATCCAGTATCTACCAAGGGGTTAAATGCAGCCTAAAAAGATTTTTCAGTCTTCTCCTTAATCAATCCTCCCAAAAAGGGGATAGTCAGTCACTGGTGTATTTGAAACCTCTGTCTTGCAAAAGAGTCTCTGTTGCAACCTCAGGACCTTGATTCAAAAAATGATAGATAAAATCCATTTTAGTAATGAAAACTGACTTTTCCTCTTTCTTTTTTTAAGAGAAGATAGATAATATAATTAATTTGACCCATAAAAAGACATTAAGGTATACATTTTTAGCATCAAAATAATTCACTTTTTCATCACCATTTCCTACAGAAAATAAAATCTCAACATTGTCCCAGATGACTGAAATATGACCAGTAATGGTCTGCCCCAAAGCTATGGCAATTTTTTTCTTTCACTAGCCAAAAACAAAACAAAACAAAAAAAGAAAAATGTCATTTGGCCAAACCAGGAATGAATTTTTAAAAACATTTTCTGAAGAAAAACCATATTCATTTTAGGTACAGTACAAGGTATTTTTTGGCCTTAACCAAAAAATGTTGGTTTTTTTTTTCTAGTATTATTACATGAGAGCAATTAAGAAAATGAAACAGTATTTTTAAAGAAAAAAATGCAAGTTTAATTCTGAAAATGTTGAAATGTTACCTGATCCTATTTGCTGCACTTAGTTGAGCATTTATATCATTACTATTCATTGAATACTGTATTTTCCATCAAGCAAAGTATTCAGAAAAAGAAAAGAGTAACTGCCTGTCTCTGATAGATGGAGGGATGAGAGATGCCTTATCCTGCAGACTCCAGAAACTCATCTCTGCATCTTTCCAACCTAGCAGGGAATTTGGTGGAAGTTCCACCACAGAAAACTGCAGCGTTTCCTCCATCCCTTTCTTCCACACTGAAAAACAAACTTTTGGATGCCTAAATAAGCTCAGAGCACACAGAGACAAAAATAAATACCCCATCCTTAAAAAAGTAAAGGATTAATGTGAAAGAAAACCAGGTACAGCCAGTCAAAACCCTTGGCTACCATCAAACATAGTACTTTCAAAACAGCTGGGATTTGATGAAGAGAAAGAAATACATACATCAATTAACTCATCTTCTCACTGTTTAAACAGTTGCTACAGATTTAAGAGAAAAAATGAACACACATAAATCATAGTGCAAAGAAAATATCAATGCACATAATGCTACCATCACCTCTTGTTTCTGAATTGCCATTGGATTTAGAATAAAGTCATCTCAGCACTGGGAGGGCAGTAGCAAAATATCCCTACCAGCGAAGAGAAGCATTAGAAGTGTAGATTCCCTGACAGAACAGTATTTAAAAGTCATTCTAAACTTCTCATTGCTTTAGCATGAATATAAATGATATGATTTCAAACACTTGATCTTGATTCTGCTGCTGTTGAAAAGTAAATCCACTGAAGCTGATGGAATTACTCAGGTTTAAAGCTGGAGAAATTGAGGAAGAATTTGGTGTTTTGATTCAATCTTTACCGTGCAATTTACCTGTCACGTGTACACCACACACTGGCTCACAGGCAGAAGATAAACATGTAATAAATCAGCTTACAGTTTTTTCAGCTTTTACTCACAGTGGAATCCCCAACATTCATTTTATTTTATCTTTTTCCCCACTCTTCAGCTTTTTCTCTTTCCTTTTCCTTCCTCCTCTTCAATCACCACAGGTTTGCATTTCTCATTTTCTATTTTACACCACTCCGCTTTGTTGTCTACAATGGAAAACAGGGAGAAAGACAGACAGACAGACAGCAGGGAGAGAGATACAGCCAGTCCAAGGTAACAATCTCAGACACCCACATTCTGCAGGATCTGTTCCTCTCTCAAAAACATTTTAACTTTATAAAGGGAAGGGACTCAAAACTCATTTGCATATGGGTTCATTCCATCTATTCAGCTCACATGTTTATAGCTCTGGAAAGTCCCTTTCTGATTCCCTGCTTGATAAAGAGCCAGGAAGGTAACACAGTAGCAGGGAGAGGTGAGAACTGTTTTGCTGACCTTGCAAGCGAGGCTTGAGTGAAGTCCTTCATTCACCTAGCGCAGAGGACCCAACTGGGAGATTTGGGTGCTTTTTATCTTTTAGATTTCAAGGCTCAGACCATGCGTGTAGAGCTAAAGATTCAAGACAGAAACCCCCACTCTTGCACAGGAGGAAGCTCTGGTCAGGCGCTCAATACTTCAGCTTCCTGTCTGTACACTCCGCGGTCTAATCTGGGGAAATCCTGAAAACATTATCAGATGCCTGATAAGCTCTTTAGCTTTCAAGTACATAGTGATTCAGTTTCAGTCAAAACCTCATTTGAATACAGTTTTTTAAATCTAAATAAAAAGTAAGACCCTAACGGAGAAGAGATTAGACTTGTAGTCTAACATAGCTGGTATCCAAAATAACGTGACTCAAGTTTAAAACTGGCATTAAAAAAACCCTACTTTTCCAAACCTGCAGCAAGATGCTCAGTGTATGTAATTCAAGCTTATTAAAAAGAGGTGAATTACAGGTCTGGTTAATGAAATGTCTTTAATCAAACAAACAATGCAGCAAAATCAGCAGCATGGATTGCTTACTTCATCTCAACATCGTTCACCACTGACTTGAGGCAGATTGTTTCTGAGAGAAGGGGATTGCTTGAAACTCTGGTGCCCACTCATCCCCCAGGCTTCTTCAGCAAAGCTGGCAAGTGTGGCAATCCTTGTTTTGTTCAATGTAGACATTGTTTACCAGGCATTAGATGTTTCCAAACCCATTTCACAGCCACTCATCACAGGCTTTTATCTATGGATTTAGCCCTGGAAGAGTAAAACTCCACTAACACAGTCTGAGTCCCCAACATTTTCCAGTTCAAATGGATACTGAATTAGGATTCACCCACAGGAAAATCACTCCAACACCACTAATGTCCTTCATTTTAGTCAGGCCATGGAGCTTTTCTAGGACACATTCTAGGAGGCTGTCCGTCACACAAAACTTCCAAAGATCTTTGAGAAACTTACTCCATCTACAAGTTTGGAAGGAACTAGGAATGTCTTCCTAGGTATTGCAGGTCTGCAAACAGTCAGAGCTTAATCTGTTTTCCACTGCCAGATCACAAAACTTACTGAAAGCTTTTCATGAGAGCTCTGATATTTTCTGCTGCACTCACCCTAAGTGTAACGACAAAATCAAGTTTATGTATGGACCAGTTACTTTGGAGAAGAGAAGTTTATTGTTAATAACCACATTCTTTCAAGTCATTACAAAGGTTCACATTGTCTATACTCAGGAAAAAAGTATGTATTGTCTGTTGTTTCAGCCCAAGAACTGTTTTACAGATCTCCAGCTAGGCTAATACACAAGATGAGTATCACAAGACCAGAGGTTTCAGACACAAAACCACTCACCTTTTTAATATCATGTTAAAATAAGTAATAACAGTATTTAACACTGGAAGGTTGATCCATTGAGGCTGAGTCCAGATCAGATATTATTCCAAACTTTTGAAAACATATTTCTTTTCAGCAACATAAGAGACCTGGTTGCTGGCTAGTAAAATACCATGTCTGAGCTCTCAGACACTGACCTGGGTCAAGTTTGGATATGGAGATGCAAAGGACCTAGTAGGACTTACTAATAAGGATGCTTAAATGAATTTGCATGAGTCATTGCACAGGAAGAAAGGAACAGTCATATTTCAGGCTGGGATTCAGCTGTATTGGCAATACTCACTGGCACAACTTTTAAAAAGCATCCTGCTCTAGCCCCAGGTTTAAAAACCTCTTTCTAAAAGATGCTGAGCAACGTTAATCTGTTCCCTGCTGACCAATACATCTTTGCTGGTTCTTTAAGTAAAGATTATTCAAGTTTCCTGGATCCCAAAAGGGAGGTTCCATTACGTGTGTGTGTCACAGCTTGATAACCTGAAGCAAAAAGCAGCTGAAGAGGAGCCAAGTGCCACAGTGAGAGGATCATATTCCTCAGTCCTCAGCACACCCTCCAAGCAAAAGCAGGAAAGCATTTAACAATAAGCTTGTACACAGTGACTGATAAGGGAAGAGACAAAATATGCTGTGCACTGCTTTGGTCAGCTGACAGCAGTCAGGACAGTTATTATCATCTTAGCATCTCATCTGGAAAGTTTTGACTAACTGAATTTGTTTTTTGACAGGAAGTCTAGACCTTACCCTAATTCAATGGCTGGAATTTGTTGAGGCAACTTTGTGTTAGGCCAAACAAGGTAACCCTACAGCCCTGAGTGCAGCACTATCAGAAACAGTGCATGGTCATGCAGTGCTTTCTAAAGGCACGGAATCACAGCCCAGGTGCCAGTATTATCACTACCAGGTAGTTCCAGCTTCTCTGTTTTTTTTTATTGCTGTTCACTCTATTCTGTATAAATATAAAGGGCTGACTTCCTTCTTTCTCCAGGGAGGAAGGGAAGGTCCTCTCAGAAGGATCTTTCCTGAGCTAGTGAAAATGTTTACAACAGTATAAAAAAAATAGACATTAGAGATAAATCACATCCTGTGTATAAAATAGCTTCTACAGAAATATAGCCTTCAGAAAGCACAGTAGACATTCAGTCACTTCTTGCATGGTTTCATACATCTTCCATCACTGCTTACAGTATTTCTCTGTGGCAGACAGGTAACACCATGAGTTACAATTTCCAATAGGAACTGGAACTTGGTCTCATTGAAAAAGGCAAAATCCACATTACTTTTGAATAAACTGGAATTTCTCCCTCAATACTGTTAGAAACACACTTTCACTTTGTTCCATTGAGAGGTGAGTTCTGTGGGTCTTTTTCTACAATATAGAACCCTATATTGTTTGCAGATGACACCAAGCTATGGGGTGCTGTTGATAAGTTGGAGGGGCAGGATGTCATCCAGAAGGACCTGGACAAGCTGGAGAGGTGGGCCCAGGTGAACCTCATGAGCTTCAACGAGACCAAGTGCAGGGTCCTACACCTGGGTCAGAACAATGCCCACTATCAATACAGGCTGGGNTGGTACCTAAAAGGGACTTACACGAAGGCTGCAGAGGGCCTGTTTGCAAAGGCCTGGAGTGAAAGGACAAGGAGCAATGGTTTTAAATTGGAGAGGAGTAGATTTAGACTGGATATTAGGAAAAAGTTCCTCCCCATGAGGGTGGTGGAACACTGGAACAGGTTGCCCAGGGAGGTGGTTGAGTTCCCATCCCTGGAGGCATTCAAGATGAGGCTTGCCAGGGCTCTGGGCAAGCTGATCTAGTTGGGGATGTTCCTGCCCACTGCAGGGGGGTTGGACTAGATGACCTCCAGAGGTCCCTTCCAACCCAAATGACAGTATGATTGTATGATATAAATATATTGTTTACTTTGTGCATCAGGTTTTTTCAGGCTAAATTGACTTACAAATTTTGAGAGTGCCCCCCCCCCAATACCTGTCTGTGCTTTAATATCCAACAAGCTGATTTAAAAGAGATTGGGCTGAGAGATGAACCTAGGAAATACTTTATAAATCATGGACCTTGACTACTTTGCATATTTACAAAGGCTATGGTCATACCATAAGCCAGGTATGATTTGATTAGCCAGTTCTTATTTTGCACCATGATGGGCATATAAATTAGCACATCTCTTACGCAAGCAGTGAAGAGCTATGTCAAGCATGCTTGGGAAGCAGAGTAGAGAGGATGGTAGAAACAGTCCTTCTACATGCTCCTGATGATCTGTGCAGCCTCCAGAAGCCACAGAACTCTGCTCATGAATAAGGCTTGCAAAGGGCAAGAACATGCCAAGACAGGAGAGATGCAGCTATCCTCTATGATATGTTTTTCTAAACTGGGAAGCATTCCCAGTAGGAAATGCCTGCACAGATTCACACAGGGGCATTCACCTTCCCCCTAGAGTGAGTTTGTACCTGAGTGCATGTCCATGCACATACTTCATATCCTTAATCCTGCAGTTGCACAGAGGGCTCAGATGTGACTAGAATGGTCCACAGCCCCTGCATTTTTGCTCAGGGTCCCCCAGAACAGCCAGATTGTCTGTCCTCTCTTAATCTCTGCCAGGGATATTCTACTCAAGTTTACTATTCTCTTAATCATTTTGCTGTGAGTGACTTTGACATCTGTGAAAGCAAGACAGAGCTAATATACCACAGTCAGAGCCCACACAAGCTACAGTGCACCCACAGATCTGCAGTGTACCTCAGCCCTGGCCTGCAGCAGCTCTGCTGCCTCACTCCAGCCTGTGACAGGCCCTGGGCTTGCATGCACCCTGGGCTTGGGACAAATGGCTCTTGCTAAGATGAATGCAGCATTTCAATGGATAAAAAATAATCTGCCTTATCAACCAGCCTGAGTGAAAAGAAATGATGCAAAGCAGTATCGGGCAGCACAGCACAGTTTCTGTAACAAGCTTCATAGATGGCTTCACTTGATGCTTTGCAGTCAGAAGTTAAAGAAAACAGGAAGGTTTCAAACAGTTATGAAGGCAGGAAGTGAGTCAGCCCTGAGCAGGAGGGACAGCAAACAGCAATCCCTTCCACTGCAGACACCCAGCCATGGGACACAGAGCCAGCCATCCAGAACCAGAGCAAATGAGCCTGAGAGCAGACAGCACCAGCAGGGCAGGAACAGGAAAAAGGACTCTTCTGCACTGACCACAGCCCAAAGGAGGGAAGGTTTTCTCCATGCATAGTACTATCTTCTAACTGGTTTTCCTTACCCTTGTAGATGTAGCTTAACCACCAAGCCACCAGCTCATGCCCTCCCTGCCCAGGCACATGAATGTCTCCTGCACAGTTCTGTTCAAGAAAGGATGACAAGAGTCCTCCAGAATAACTCAGCTGGGATCTGGATTTCCAGTCTCCTTGAGCATCTTGAAATTTGATTACTGGCCTCTCACAGGCTCAGATGAGTACTGTGCTATTGGAAATAGAAACACCAACACCTCCTCCCCAGTTACCATCCTACTCTGCCCGCATGCCACATAAGAAATTGCTTTGAAAACACTGTCTCATCAGCCTCCACAAAACAAGTAGGCCAAGGAACATCTTAACAGTGCTTAGGCATAAACAAGACTCTAGCTGCTTGCCTAGAAATAGATGCTTAGCAGAGAATTCTTCTGGAGTAAACAGAAGAGCCATAAGCCATTAGTGCTACTGCAGCTCAGCAGCATTATGGCAGGAGTTCTGAGAAGCTGCATTTTGGGAGTAGGTACAAGAGATGCCCAGGTCCTTTTGTAGCTGTACCTCCAGGCATGACAATTGCATCTAAAGATACAATCTGGGTTCTGAAGTTACACAGACAGCTCTGAAAATTGGACTCTAGGTATTTGACATCACAAAAAAATGTTGCATTTCCAGTACCAGGAAACAACACTCAGCCCTTCAGCCTGGGCAGTCACACAAGCACCAAGACCCTAGACTGCTAACAAATTCCCAACTTCTGAAGGCTTCCATATAGGGAAAAAAATAGTTAAAGAATTAGCTGTTCCACAGGCAATACATCAGGTTCCTGAAGTGCTAGGCTGCTTCAAGGAAATTGTTGAAGCCATTAGGAGGAAAATCATTTCTCAGTCTCTGTATTAATCAAAAAATAGGATGCTAGTTCCAAATGAAAGAAATCTGAAGAAGGACAGACAGTTCCAGTGCTAGAAAAAAGGCCCTTGCTCCCTCTGCTTCTTCTGAGAATAATCTTCTATGAAGCAACAAAACCACTGGAGCAAAAGGCTTTGGAGCCATAACATGATCACACACACCAGCTTGGGGAACAAGGACACAACTGAAGCATAATGTAAGCTTCCTTGAGACAACTAGATTTCAAAGCAAAGGATTTCCAGATCCTTCCTAGTCTCAAGAGAAACTCTGAATAATGCATGGGAAGATAGGCACAGAACAAACCACTCCAAAGGAAGGTTTACTAGCACTGAAAGAAGCTGTTGAGAACTTACTGGAAAAAAAAGGCTGGAGCAAGACTAGGTACAAGATATAATCAGATACTGATTTTTGTTTTTAAGTTGCAAGTTTTGACCATCTTCCAGTGGAAGAATTGTTAGAAAAGCACTGTGCTGTTGGAATCAGTTTCCCACAGGAATGTTTCCAGTTTCATTTTTACTTTTTTCTCTCACATTTTGATAGATCAGCATGCTTCTGGAACCAGGGGACACTGCATTTACAAAATGAGGTTTCATTCTTAATGTTTACACAGTAGGATTTCACAAGTCAGCTTTGGAATCTTTGGAATTACAAGCCTGTCTCATAAGAGTGGGACACTTGGACAATTTGAAATACCTAAAAAGAATGTAAGCTCCTTCACAAAATCCAGGAAATAAAACATAATAGGCTCCACTCCAAGCAAGTGATCATGCTGCTGCTAAAAACAGCTCCCAAAGGTTGTGTATTTAAGGAAGGTGATGGGCAAGGACAAGGCAACACCTAAACAGCCTTAGGAGGAGAACTGCATGGACAAAGATCTCAAGCTGAAAAAAGGTTCAGAGCAAAGACTGTCAGTTGCTGTTTGCTGCTGGATATATTTAGACCAACAGAACTTGGTACATTCCCTGAAAATATACAGGATCCATCAAAGAATCCCAACTTATTTCTCCTGTCTGGAGTTTCCACAAGCAGCAGCTACAGAGAACCCCAGTTCCAGCCAAGCAGATTTCTAAAAGGAGGGTGCTACCATGCTGAACCAAATGCAAAACCTTCTGAACTGAAACTCCAAACAAACACTTTGTATTTAAGTAACAAGATGACAGGTTAGCTAAACATGATCTTAGTTTATGGATTCCTGAAGCTGGAATGATTTTGCTCACCTGGTTTACAGAAAACTAAAGCCAAACAATAAGCAATTCAAGCTTGGTTTCATTGGGGATTTTTTTGCCCATTCCAAACCTGAGTCATACAGACTTTTCAGAACCTGCACTGGATCAACAGCCAAAGAAAATATTCCTGTTGAGGAAACAGTTCCACTGAAAGCTGATATCCCCTGATGGGGATATCCCAGCACAGAGGGTGTTTGTGCCTGCTCTGATCTGCCACATGCCACAGCCCATCCCTCTCAAGCCAGATGATTTACCAGCACATGGAGCAGCCATTCTATCACTGCCCCACACAGGTATTCAGCCCTTCAGAGCTCTTCACCACATGCACTTCTCACATCTGCCCAAGCTGCTTCAGAAGGAAGCCTGGCCCTGTTATCCATCCCACAGGCTGGAGACTGCATATTGCCCTGGGGAGCAGCAAGAGCCTGCAAAGCCCCACAGCTGGGATTTCCCTGCAACAGTCCCAGGGGCATCCCTCACTGCACACATTGGCTTTGTGTCTCTGTGGATAGCTCGGAATGTACCAGAGAACAAAAACCAGGATGACTTGTACTTCATGTCCCCTCTGCTCATTCTCCTTTGCACTCCTGCTGAGGCACAGGTCATCTCTCCATCTTCTGAGGTGCATGCTCACACTGCACCTAGAAAAGTCACTGGGAGAAATTGAAACATTTCCAGGGATTTTTGCTTAAATCCAGTAACATCCGGTATCCCATTTGGCAAATTATGGAAGATTAATACCAGCATCTTGCTCGGATGTCAGAAAAGATCTGAGCAGCAGCAGGGAGAAAAGTGACAGTGAAATCATAAAAGGCACTTGTTGCACAGGAATCACACTGTCACAGTTCACAAGAAAATGTTTGTGTTTTGAAGCCAGGTTAACCTCTGCCCTCTGGGAGACAAAGAGCTGTAATTCAGGATCAAGAAGTCTCCTCCTCACTGGGATCCATGTCATACGCACAGACTGCTGTGGTCACAGGAAACACAGGGAAGCCCTGCTGGGAGCTGTAGCTGCAAGGCTGGCCAAACACAAAGAGGAGCAAATCAATAAGGTAGAGGCTGTCCTTGCCCTACCTGTCTCAGTGCTGGTCCCTGCACAGCACCTGCATCCCACAGAGGCTGGGACTGAGGCCTCAGAGGTACAGCCCAAAAGCAAGAGGGATTCAGGAAACATTGGAGCAAAACCCACAGGGTTGTTGATCACCCACATGAAGACAGGGCTCAGCTGAGGCTGCAGTGCTGTAAAAGGCTGGATTTACAGCATGCACCCCCATTTATCAATTTTTGCCTTTTTTGTATACTTTGCAGAGTTATATGCAAAAATACATGCTTGCAGTCAGATTCCAAACAAGTTACTAAGTCTTCATCCTGTATATAAACCTCAGTATAGACACATTGTTCTGATCAGTGATTGTGTCTTTTGGAGCACCACTTTGGGGCTTGCTAGGACATTATTGTATTTCTATACAGTACCTTGCTAACACTAATAAAACTATAGTGAAATTAAGAGTTACAAGATTCATGACTTTGCTAACCCTATAGAGACCAATTGCCTCCAGGCTTCTAATTGCTGTTCTTTTTCAACAAAAGGCAAAAATACCCTTGGCTAATATACTATTCCCTGTAGTCACAGGATGAAGGCACACCAAATTCCTTAGTGCAGACTCTTCTCCTCCATTTCACATTAATGAAGCAATGAAACCCATTAGAGATGCCTGCACTGTGCATGATGTACCAAAGGCAAACATCATCACACCACAGCTGTCAGGATGCAGGAGTGAGAAGCTGTAATACATGCTGTTACCATGGTGCCACCCACTGCCAGAACAGTACAAATAGGATGAATTATCCGATGTGCACTGAAGTAATTTTATTCAGCCTGCTGAGATATTATAAGAATCTCCAAGTTCTCCTTACAGAAATTCATGTAAGGATTTAATGTGATTCTCTCAGCCAGAATACTGTCAAAGAAGATGCTTTACAAGAGTGGTAACCAGCTAAAAAGGTACCTGCTCTGTGTACTTGGTTACAATCCAGATTCCCCAATCTTTGCAGTCACACTGGCCTGTTAAGGCTGATTCAAACTGAGAACCAGCCACCAAGCAAGCACTCATTTTCATCACAGCCAGGCATTTAAAACCCCAAATATCCAAGATCTTCAAAGGAAGCACAAACTGGTTAAGCAAGTAAACCAAAACATGGTATTGCTGGATAAAGGTTTATTCCACACACAGGATTTCTAGCAGCACTCCTGTTTTGGCTCAGAGATGGGCTACAGGGTCAAGCATTTACAGAAAAAATCTTGGAAAATTTTGCTTGCTTCTTCCTCAGACTTAACTGAGTGGCTTGTGCTGCTTGCCAACAGCTATAGAGGCAGTAAAAGGATCCTACAGAAAATGTTCCTCTGCACCCAGAACACCCTTTCATAATTTTATGGAAAAAACAGGTGTTGGTGAAGGAAAGGACAAAACCTATGACTTTTTTCCCTGACTTTGAAAGGGGTTAATAATTTAAGTAACACTAGTGTGAGCTCATTTATTCTAGTATTGCCTTATGTTTTACACTGCAGCAGCATCCATTCTTATTCAGACAGACCAGCAACATTCCCAAGCAATTCACAGCCTTTCTGCACACCCATTCCATTGCCCCACAAGTAACAAGTTCTTGGGCATAAAGATTAAAGTCTGTCAGTACCAAGAGGCCTACCTGAACCATTTAATGATCACACCTTTACAAACATTATGCAACTACTTAGGATTTCATACCAGAATTGACAACTAGCAAGCAGGTTTTAAGTGTGTTTTGACATGTGTGCATGTATATACATGTGGACATGGCATAAAAAGCTTTTTTCTGGAGGTTCAAGTAAATCTAGAGGCCTGATCACAGCAAATACTTCAAATGAACCAAAAAATCTTTACCATAAGCTTTCACAACACAAAGCACTACTGTCTCTCCAGACAAGACACCTGTTTACACATACAAAAAGTTATAACTTACCTTTGTTAGGTGTCATATCCTTATGGTCTTATATCACATTATCTGGTGTTTTGCATGCCAGTGATTTTTTACTTGCACACAAGCAGCAGCCAGATGATGGCACTGTGGAACCAGTTTCAGTGCCTTAGTTACAAGTGCTTTACTCTAAAATCAGGCTGGGACTGCTTTCTCCCAGCTCATTTGAACTGGTAAAGACAACAAGTCAAAGGAAGATGCATTTTGTTACTTTCTTTTCTAGTTACTACAGGTTAACTCCTGTGGCTGGTAGACTATTACCAAACTTCAATCTTGGCTAAGACATTCAAGTTATTTTTTTTTATTCTGAAACCTACTAAAAGGCAATTAAGGATCAGCCAAAACCTGAAATCTCTATATAGAAGTTCCTTAATCATACCTTTTCTTCCTGTTTAGTATGATATTCCTCTGAATTATTCAAAGTTTCAAGCCAAAGACAAGAAACTGGAGATAAAGTAAAACACAGCAATTGTGTAGTTCGTTACAATTTAACACAGGCTGATAAACTGACAAGTTTGAGGAAGAAAGAGTAAATCCATTCTCACTTCATCAGATCATCCAATAATTCAGAAGCAGCAACAGCAAACTTTTAGTGCTAGCAGACTGAAGGTCAATTTACAACAGGACAATTCCCAAAAGGCCCATCTACCTCCTGAGGAGTAAAAAGCATTAAGGAAGTGAAAAGTCTTGAGGAAACATCCAAAACAACACATGGTTCACAACAGTATTAGTCTTGCTCAGAAACTGATCAGATAGCCTCATTTTCAACATGCAGCTTTAGCACCTACAACTCAGGTCTACTGAAAACAGAGCAGACCAGCATTATGGAGGTGAGATTAGCCTTTATTAAAATACAGAACTGTAGGAAAATTGAACTCATTAAAAGCTTCTGAATATATATTACAGGTCACCATTTGGGAGATGGCATGTCAACAATTTCATCGAGGGTAGCAAGAAAGTCAGCAGTTGATTGGAGCAAGTCTGAAAGTTAGAAATAGAGCAAATCAGTTTTTCAGCAAACCCAGAATTTATGTTAACAACTAGCTCTCAGCAGATTAGCATAAGCCTCCTGAATGACTAGGGAAAATATTTTGATTGCACAATCCAAATCCACTTAACTGATCATTTGGCAATGCACTCCAAGAGATTGCTCAGTGACATAACCTTGAGAGCACTACCTGCACTAGAAGCATTGCCCAGTTAAATTTAGTTTTAACTTTCTGCTATTTGGACAGCAGTGACAGTTTACTACAGCAGCCAACTAGCTTCCCTCTCAAACCACTAATAAGCACTTTATGTACTTAAGAAAATCAGTTTCTACTTACTAGACTCCCATGAAGGCTCTTCCATCTTCACAGGTGAAGGAACCATGTTCACACACCTGTCATATGGTCTCTCAAATACCATGAGGGGAACACCACACAGGTTGATATTGCTGACTTCATGCTCTTCATCAAGAGCAAAGCTCTCAAACTCTATTTGAGAAAGACATACTGGAGTTTAGGAACAGTAGCCTGGGAAGCTGCAAATTCTTCTAGGTAAAATGAAATGGAAGCAAGTCGAAAACACCACTATTCAACAGTCCTCTCTTACAGGATATTTATTTGCAGTTACACCTTGGTTGTCCATAGTATCCCATACTCTAACTCCTATCAAAAGCCTAGAGTGCTTAACAACTGCTAATGAAAAGCAGGAGCTTTTAGTAATTTGTTTCTAATCACTATACTCAGTCAACTTCAAGCACAGCATATATTTCAACAACACTGAAGTAGTCTTTGGTATGGCACTTTTGCACACATTTCCACATGACCTTGATGGTTTACAGGTGTACTCTGAAGGACAGAGATAACACAGCCTACTCTAAGAACAGCTTTAGAGGTTTCATCTTCAACTACACCCTACAGCAGTAGCAATCTCCTAATTTAAAAATTATCCTCTTGGAAACAGTAGAAGTCTACTCTTCAGTATTGCTTAAGTATGCCTTTCAATACTTGTCTACTAGTTGCCATTTAATGAATTAAGAGACAGTTATTTGGTACTAGTTTCCTGCCAATATAATAATGGACTCAGGCTACTACATATCTAGAGCACAGCTATTACAGTTAAATATTTAAACAAGAATGAGATGGTATTTCAGAAGTAGCAAGCAGCCTTATGTTTAAGAAAAGACTCCAGAGAAAAGCAATGCCGGCTTGTTTGCTACAATAGCTTGACCCAAGTCTTACAACAATATCAACACTCATGAAAGCCTGGTTGTTAGTTTTAATTACACCAATAGTTCTTACCCCAAGGATCAAAAGGAACCATATTTTCTATTTCTGGACAGTCTTCATCCACTGCATCACAGCTTCCTAAACCAGCAGTCTTCTCAGTAATCTTAAAACCAGAAAAGTCACATTATTTGAACTACTGTAGTTTCCCATTGTATTGTCTTTCCTGTGCTATCCTGACAAGAATGCCTGCCAACAATCCTCAGTATGCCTCAACTCTAACACCTACACAAATAAACTGGAGATGGGGAAATGCTTCAATTGAGTTTATGTAGTATAGTACTATATATGGCAGCAACAGATCACTGCATTAAAACTTTTAAGTTCATTATATTAGACTCCTGCTACTCAACATGTGAACAAGACATTAACTCAGGCTATTTCCTCTAAAGCAACTTCTTTGCCATTAAGTATCCCCTAAACTGTTGCACTCCTCCTGCCTAGGTCTGTATGTGCAGGTTTTGGCTAGGACTGAACTATTGTTTTCTCTAGCAGCTCATATGATGCCATGTTTTGGATTCAAGGTGAAAACAGTGTTGATAACACAGCTAGTTTAACTATTGCTGAACAGTACTTAGACAGTATCAAGGCCATTTCTGCTTCTTAACTCCACCAGTAAGTAAGCTGGGGGAAGCACACAGCTAGGACAGCTGGCCCCAAACTAACTAAAGGGATTTTCCATACCATATGATAACATGCTAAGCAATGAAAATTGATGGGAAAGCTTGCTAGGGACTGGCAAGGCATTAGTCAGTCAATAGTAAGAAGAAATTAGATGTTTCTTTGAAAATTTTACTTTTTTCAGTTGTCAATCTCAAACCCATGAGCTCACTCGCTTTTACCTTTCAATTTCCTCCTCCATCCCACTGAGAGATGAGTGAGCAAGCAGCTGTGTGGTGCTTTAGCTGCCTGCCAGGGTTAAGCCACAACAGTTTTGAACTATGTCTTTCCCTCCCCCCCCGCAAAGGGTGTTGTACTCACTTTGTTTGCGGTGTAAGGCTGATTTTTCTCCCTTGTCTTTTCCATCTTGCTTGTAACTCCTCCAGATCTATTCACATTTCCAAGAGCCTTTCTGACAGAGTGAGATGTGGCTGGAGATGGATTGACTGTTTTTTTAGTAAGTGGAGTATTAACATGTGTTTTTTCAGAGAAGACTTTTGCTGGAGTGAGAGGGGAAAAAAGGCAAATTTTAGCACCATATCAACCCAAAAGCTTGCTTCAGTAAGTGTATGTGGTGGAAAACTAGTTGTCATAAACATCATAGTTCACCATTTATGTAACTGAGAAGCAAAAGGCCCTCTATCACAAAAGCACAGTTACTTTCATAAAAGTTAATGAGCTTAGCAGAACTGGTTTGAAAAGTAGCTATAAGAATAGAAAACTATTACTGTTCAAACCAGGGAATAACAAAACCTAGTTATGCTCTTCCCTTGATCTCTTACTGGCCTAGGGCAGCATATACACACAAGATCCTGAAGGCAACTGGAGCAGCTTCTTAGCAGGACCAACTTCATTGTTCTCCTTATCAATACAGATCATCATTGCCATCTTCAGGTGATGAAACTACTCTGGAAAGCCTATACAGACAAAAGAAAACAGTCTTATTTCTTCTAACACAGCACACTCTATAAACAAACCATTTTAAAGACAATGCAGCTGACATGCGCTGGTCCCTAGAGGACCAAGAACAAACCCATACTGCACATCCTTTCATAATAGTTTAGCTACAGGCCCTTATGTTTATTATGCATTGTTAGTGCATATTGTAGGCTCATAGTCCAAAAAGAGCTTGGAGCAAGGTCTTAGTCTCACTTACAATCCTACACAGGATGATCTAATGCTCTTCCTCATACAGGAAAAAAGTACGCATCCTAGTTTAGCAATCCAGTCCTCAGCTCAGCTAGTAGCACTTCAACAGCCATGCTAGTTAGTTCACTAGCGCAGACATCTATTCACCAGAAAAAAACCTATTAGAGTACATCTCATACAAATAGATTACTTCACTACTGTTTTTCATCCCTGAGACAACAGATCAGAGCACTCCCTTGCAGTGATAAAAGCAACCAGGCAGCTCCCACCTACAGCTTATCACTACCATTACATAGGCAGGCAAATGATTGATAGAATCATAGAACAGTTACAGTGGAAGAGACCTTGAAAATCACCGAGTCCAGGGTTTGTCCCAGCCTTATCAACCTGCTAAACGATGCCCCCCAATGCAATATCCATCCTCATTCAAGAGAAGCCTACAATAAAAGTTATTTTTAAATTTGCACAGCTTGAAGTCAAAAGATTAAGGGAAGTCAAAGCAAGACCTAACAGCCACAGGTCTCAGCACTTCCCTCATTCAAGCCACCTCCCCTCCTTGTGATAGCTGCGGAAGCCCTCTCCTCCGGTACCCGCAGGAGGCCTCACCTTTAACCAGCTAGCACCGAAGCCCTCACCAGTCCACCGAGCCGAGGACCCACCTCAAGAACTACCAGCAGCTCCGAGCTCTAAGGCAGCACAGCACCACCTACACAGAGACAGCCAGACCTATCTGGAAATCACACAAGTAGCAACGCAAAACACAACCACCGCAAAAAACCACAGCACTTCCACCGCCGGCAGGTCTTTAAATCACATCCACACCGCCCATTGGCTGCTTCGAATTGCACTCAAGCAGCCGATTGGCTCAGCAGTGCCGCTATGCGCGCCGGGCCGGCTCCGTCCGCAGCGTTCCGGAAGTGGGGCAGGCCCGGGCAGAGGTGGGGCCTGCAACCTCCTGCCGGCACTCTGTTGCTATGGTGACGGCGTAGCACCGCCTTTCGGTGCGACGGATGTTATAAACAGAGGGGCCGCGGTGCATTGTGGGGCGGCAGAACGACAGGTAAACAAGGGCAGTTGAGGGTGGAGGTGGCTGGGGTTTGGTCGTTTGGGGGCGGTGGGGCTTACTGAGCAGCTGCATTGGGCTGTGGGCAAGTATCCGCACCCTTGTGGTTCGGGCCGGGGTCTTGGCGGGGCGCTGCTTCCTGCTAGTCACTCTTAATCTCACTTTCGGGGTTCGCATAGGCCCAGGTTTGCGCGTTGTGCGGGGTCCCGGCGAGACCGCGGGGCCTTCCGGCAGCCTCGGTGAGCACACAGGGTCTGCGCATCCCGCAGCAGTGGGGAGTCGCTGGCCCCCGTTGCTTGGGTGGGAAAGGCCCGGTTGTGCGTGCGCTGATGCTGTGTGCTGTTCTTCCCCATCATGTGTTGAATGGTTAGAGGAACATCAATAAGGTATTTTCTTTTCAGCAGTGATGCTTTTTGTTGTGGCTGGACATATATCAAGAATGCATAATATGGTGCTACTGGTTTCACTGAATGATACAAAACCACATTGAAGAACTGTGCTGTCCAATGATAATGACCTGTAAGAATATTTTCTGTTCCAAGGGAACAAACAAAATGGCATCAGGGACAGGAACAAACACCACTCCTTCAGGAGGACCAAGTGATGTGAGCCTAGAGGAGCCAAAGAAGATGACAAGGGAAGACTGGAGGAAAAAGAAGGAATTAGAAGAGCAGAGAAAACTAGGAAATGCACCTGCTGAGGTGGATGAGGAAGGAAAGTAAGTTTTATTAAAATGATGGTTATTCTAAAGGTACTGGTTAGAAAGGTCTTTTTTTTTTCCTGTTGTGATTGCAGAATAATTATGAGGGCAATACATGATTTCTGCCTGAATCATTAGAGAACTAAGTAGTTGAACTTTGTGAATTCATTTATAACATTCCAGTCACCCTCAGTAAGAGATGTTTTCCCAGAAATGTAGGTTCAGTGTTTTATGTAGTGTGATCCATTGACAATGCTGCTAAAAAGTCTCATCTATGTGGCTACTTAAAAGCGGTATTTTAAAAGTGATCAAAACATTGTACTGGGGAACTTTACTGCTTACCTGATCTGTTCCTTCTGTCTTGCTCCTACAAGGCTTGTTGCTTCTCACAAGATAAATATTACTGGTTTTGAGTTCAGTAACATTGCATAGAATAAGGTATTTGATTTGAAGTCAGGAGTTTAGGTAATTAGATGATAAAATCTCAACGTCTGTGTTTATCTAGTTAAATTAGTGTCTATTTTGCAGTGCATTGTAACCATTTCATTACTTTATCATCACTCTTAAAGCACTGAATTTTAATGTGAGAGTTATTTGTTAGGCTAAGTTGTTGTGGGAGTTTTTTCCCCCCTATGCCATGTATTTCTTACACAACGTCTTTTACAGGGATATCAATCCTCATATTCCTCAGTACATATCATCAGTACCATGGTACATAGATCCTTCTAAAAGACCTACACTAAAGCATCAGAGACCTCAGCCAGAGAAGCAGAAACAGTATAGCTCTTCTGGAGAATGGTACAAACGAGGAGTTCAAGAGGTATGCAAGATGTTTCTTTCTCAAAAAATTTGGGTTGATTCCACAAGGAAATAATTTGTTACATGTTTTTGAGGGAGACAGGATCTGGGCAGTTCTTATTCAGTAGGCAGGTTGCAGTGTTTGGTCATAATCAAAATAAGTGTTCTGGGTTTGAGTACACTTTAGTTATATTGAAAAAAATGAATTAGTTATTGGGAATACATATCTGAACCTTGGCAAAATTTTGTACAACACTCTTTTTTTTGTTGTTTAGCATGCAACAGCAACTAGATACCGTAAAGGAGCTTGTGAGAACTGTGGTGCATTGACACATAAAAAGAAAGACTGCATGGAGGTAAACTTGACTTTTGTTGATGTTTGAATGGTTTTGAAAACCATGTGAATTACTGTTGAGGATGTTGTTCATTGATTCATCGATTTACAGTTCACAGGCTTATAGTGCTGAGTGTAACTGGCTTTAGAGGAGCTTGGCTGATGCTGTTTTTAAAGGGATATCTGAGTGAGAAATGTTTTTCAGTCTAATGAATTGATCCAGCCATTTCTTTTTTTCTCTTTTCAGAGACCCAGGAAAGTTGGGGCAAAATACACAGGTGTGAATATTGCCCCAGATGAGCATATGCAGCCTCAACTGATGTTTGATTATGATGGAAAGCGAGATCGTTGGAATGGTTATAACCCAGAAGAGCACATGAAGATTGTAGAGGAATATTCCAAGGTTGATTTGGTACGTAGATGCTGCGTTTTACTGGGGAAAGGTTTAATATTTGGTTTGGCTGGGAGAAGAAACATTTGTTTTATGCACAGTTAATATTAGACCTTGTGCTGTGTTCATAATGAAAAAGCCTTGTGGATTCTGTGTTTGATAGCAAACTTCAATTAAACTGAAAATTTAGATCAGAACTGGCAAATGAGTATGGGTCTGTACAATAAAGGGTATTTTAAATAGATAAGCCTTAGAACTTATTACCCAAGGTACAGACTGAATGGCAGGTAAGAAAGGAATTTGTTATCTGGCTGTATTAGAGCCAATAAATGTATATCTAGTTTGTAACTTCATTCATGTTACCTTACTTACGAATCTTTTTTGTTACTGTAAGGGAGCAATGGAGTGTTTGTACATGTCTCTATGCAGATTGGCACCTTGCTGTTGCAGTTAACTTTCTGTATGCACCAAAAGCTTGTGGACACTTAACTTTTTAGCAGGAAAAAAAATAGTTCACTATCTTGGCTGGATGTGGGATACATGTTCCAAAAGATAGTTAGCCTAATTCCCTTCAGTGTGTGGTCCTCACTGTTCTCCTGTAGCACATAGGAAGGCTAATGCTAAATGTGATCAATCAGGTGTATAAATGTCTAAGGGAATGTGTTAAAGACAGAGCCAGACCCTTCTCAGTAGTGTCTAGTGACAGGACAAGAAGCAGTGGGCACAAATCAAACTACAAGAAATTCTGTTTAAACATAAGAAAAACAATGCACTGTATAAATGACCAAACAGTGGCACAGCTTGTGCAGTAAGGCTGAGGAGTTTCCATTCATGGAGGTAATCAAAATCTGTCTGGACATGGTACTGGGAAACCTGTTGTAGGCAAGCCTGCTTTGAGCAGGAGGATTGCTCTTGGCAGTCTTCAGAGCTACCTCCAGTATCAACTATTCTGTAGTTCTGTGATGTCAAAACACATACCAAAATTCACTATATGCTGCTTTAAAAATCTCACTTTAGATGCTAGGCTTTGGTGCTTCCTTGGATGAGCCATAAGGATTGCAGTGTTTAACCTCTGAAGTTTATAATTAGATTATGAGGACACAATATACAGTATTGAACTAAAATAAGCTATCTCCTTCTTGAAGTAGGATGAGTGTAGTAATGATATAGCTGCCTAAACTCCAGTATAAACTGTTTTATTTAACAGTGTAAGATAAATAGTAAAATGGTTAGTGTACGTAATTTCCTTTCCTTGAGGCTCCAAAAACAATGTGGTAAAGCATAGAAGCAGTAGAGACAAGCTCTAGGCTGCTGATTTTTTACAAGCACCCAGAGAATTAAAAAAAAAAAGAAAACAAAAAAACCACAACTTTTTTTTTATAATAGCACATTTTAAATGGCAGCAGTCAGAAGTGATGATTATGATAATTATTACTACACACTTGCTATTAAAAAGAAATAGTAAACCAAATGCATTTTCATGATACACAGGCCAAACGTACACTGAAAGCTCAGAAGCTTCAGGAAGAGTTAGCATCAGGAAAGCTGGAGCAAGTGGTAAGTAGACTAAACCCTTATTTATTTTTGTTTAGGCTGAATAGAAATAAAACAGCTTACTTTTGCTCTCTGATGCTTTCACATTTTATAATTTGTTCATATACAGAGATGCTTTTTTGTATTTAAAGATCGTTACATCTGAATAATATTAAGGTAGTGACTACATCTGAATAATATTAAGGTAGTGACTATTACATGACTGTGGATTGTTTTAGTAATGCTTAGTATAAATTGGAACAAGAAGGTATTTCTTTAATCTTAAACCAATCTTATTTCTCCTTTGGTTGTTGCTATGATTATTTGCAGTGTCTGGTTGTTTGAAGGCAAAGAAAATGCATTTCTCTCTGCCTTATTT
>VWZO01021311.1:0-43675 GCA_013396975.1 Bucco capensis
CTCACCACCCACTAATTCCACACTACCATGCCGCAGTGGGCACTCACAACCCACTAATTCCATAGCACCATGCTGCAGTGGGCACTCACCACCCACTAATTCCATAGCACCATGCTGCTGTGGGCACTCACCACCCACTAATTCCATAGCACCATGCTGCTGTGGGCACTCACCACCCACTAATTCCATAGCACCATGCTGCTGTGGGCACTCACCACCCACTAATTCCATAGCACCATGCTGCTGTGGGCACTCACCACCCACTAATTCCATAGCACCATGCTGCTGTGGGCACTCACCACCCACTAATTCCATAGCACCATGCTGCTGTGGGCACTCACCACCCACTAATTCCATAGCACCATGCTGCAGTGGGCACTCACCACCCACCAGTCCCACATCACCAGGCTGAGGTGGGCACCCACCACCTCCCCAGTCCCTTCCCATTGCACCTCATCCAGGCAGCATCCCGGGGAGAGCTGCACTCATGTAAGATGATAGATGACCAAGTTAGGAAATGCTGTCTAACAATTTTGACCAGCTGTTTTTCTCCTGCTGCTGTGTCAGTGCCTGTGTCCCAGGCTTGCTCAGGTTCCACAGGGCTCAGCTCCTCCCTGAGCATCTCCCCATCCTCCTCCTCTCTCCCCCACCAACCTTCTCTTGTGCTGGCAAGAGAGGGCTGAGGAGCATCCTTGTCAGCTGGAGAGCAAAGTCACCCACCTAGTGGATCTGCATCACGAGTTCCAGGCTGCAAAATAAATATATTTGTATTTTTTTTCCTGAAATGAGGGCAGGAGGCAAGGTTTTGCAATGGTGTGTGGAGGAAGAGGCTGGAGATAGCTCCTGCAGCGTAGCTAAAATATTTCCCTTTGGACAAAATCGCTTGGATTTGGTTGTGATTTTTGACTTCAAGCAAACTAATTCCTCATGTAAAATTAATACAGAAGACAACAGTTATCCTGCAAAAACACCAACCCTCATGTGATAAATAATGAAAATATTGAAATACAAGCTGTTCCAGAATTAAAAATTGAAATGATTTGATATGAGAATGTCACACAGGATGCTGCAGCCTGGTTGGATTCTTTTTTTCCAGCTTTCCCCCTCCTCAAACAAAACTCTGCCAAAATCCAGGCAGTTCCACACAGCACTGGGGTGCTGGGGGTCAGGAAGGAGCCACCCTGTCACAGATCAGGGTGCTCTCAAGTGATAGAACAGTCCTGTGGGACATGGAGGCAGCCTGGTCCTGGTGTGCTCAGGGATGCAGAGGACAGCAGGGCCTGCTACCCTCTGGCTCCCATCCCCATCTCTCTGCAGCAGGGGCTGAGAGTGTTGTGAATATTTCTTCTTGCTTTCACACACCAAGCTGCAGTGACCTCCCAAACATGGCTCAGAAGAGGAGGATACTCCAGGGAGGAAGATGAGAGCTCACTTTCTGGCTGTCCCCTCAGGCCCTGGGCATTCTTGTGCCCTTTGCACAGTGCCTCCTGGAGCTCAAAATACTCCAACCTGAGCAGCAGCCTGGGAGGAAACAAACAGGGTGCTGAGAGAAGGCTAATTAAAGGGTTTCCATCAAAAGGCAGGCTGGGGAAAGGTTCCCAATTATCCCGACAGGGATGGGGATTTTAATGGGCACCAGCACGTCCAACAAAAGTCTGCACACTGCTCTGACACAATCCATTCAGCCTTTGTGCAGCAGAGAGGGGCAGGATTTGGGAAAGCCACCATCCCTCAGGACAGAGGACACAGAGGTGGCTTTGCCTTCAGGGGGAGGCTCTGGAGTAGAGAGGCACTCAATGTCCTCCTGCCTTTCCAGGTGCTGGACACAGCACCCAAGGGACACAGCAACCCATCCAAGGGATGATGACACCCTTGGAGACTTGGACACCAAGGAAGTGCCAACTGTCACACTGCCCTTTCCTGGGAAGCTTTGCCTGCAGTGCCAGAGTCCAGCCTGGTGCCAGCTCACCACCTGGACACAGCCCCTACCCACCAAGTCCCAGCTGATGGCCCTGGCACAGGCAGTGGTGGCATGGGGATGATGGAGATGATGGGGATGATGGGGATGGGCACAGCATGGTGACTCAGCCAGCAGGAATGTGGGAGTTCTAGCAGGCTGGGAGCTGAAAAGCCCTTTTAATTCCAGCCTGGTGATGAATGGGCAAGGCCTGCAATGAAACGTTGGGAGGCTCAGTGTACCAGGCCTCCCGCTTGTAATTATTTTTGTACAGAATATGTCAAGTGTCGTGCTTCACAAGAACTCGTTTAGCATGCAAACATTTTGTGATTAAGTGAGGCTTACTTAATTAAGCACTTTGTAATGACTCTTAAACCAAAGAGTAGTGGATTAGTGCGTCCTATTTGTGTCTATCATGTTAAAGGCGCCGTAATAACAGGTTGCTGCAGACAATTAGGGTTAGAATACAGAGTGGAGAGAGGGAGGATCAGCAGGCACCCGGGGCCCTGCCACTGGCTGATGTCCTGGTTTAAAGCTGCTTCTATGGAGACAATGCAGATCCAGTCCCTGCATCTGCCACTGCATCCAGCCCCATGCCTGCCACTGAGCCCTGGCACTGTGTACAGCAAGCAGGTGGCTGGACAGGGTGGCCATCACCCCAGGATAGGGTCCCCACTCCCAAAAAGATCATGGGCACATCATTCCCAGGGCAGGAGGCTCCAAACCACAGCGCTGACATTGATCAGTCAGGGGCATACTCCTATGTGCTGGCACATATGCTCCCCTAAGTGTAGTCTGGGCTTGGGACCTTCTTGCATGTAAGGGTGCAAATCCCTAGGGATGCAGTGTGCAGCCAATTGCCTCTGTATGCCCAAAGCACCATCTGGCTCCATGCTCAGAGGGCAGCAAAAAATACCCTAACTCCCTCTAAGTCAGCCCAGCCCATAGGGGTGCAGGGCTGCACCAGAGTGCCTTCTGCTTCCAAGTGGAGGAAGAGGAGTGCTACCAAGGAGATGTGGCTCCTGAGGTTTCTGGCAGCTATCAACACCAATGGGGATGCCACCAGACCTACATACTGCCCAGTCCAGGTCATTCTACATCACTGCTTTCAATGAAATGATAACAGATTAACATGTCCTTCTGCCTTCAGTGCACCCACCAGGCTGGATGATAGTTACTTGGGGCTGTCACAGCACATTGACACCTCTTGGTCTCCAGCAAGGTGTTGTTTGATGTCTCAGCTTCAGGCCATGGATGGTGTAAACCATCTCCTCCTGTGGCCATCTGTAATGTTTTAGAGACACCACAAGTCATGTTCAGGAGCTGATAGGTTGGAAGATGCAGAGCAGGACAACTCAGCCCTGACTTGTCTGTCCTAATGCTGTTCATCATGAGCCTGGTGAGCTCATCAGCAAGCCAGCTCTGGGGAGCCCCCAGTTCTTCTGCCCCATTGGGATGCTTACTTAGGAGGAGTTATTGATTCTTGCTAGCATAGAGGCAGAAGTACACAAAACCAGAGTAAATACGAGTCTCCTGGGCACTCAGGGGGAAGGAAAGCAGCAGCAGTGATCTTCTGTGCTAGAGTAAGCCCTTTCATTCTCTGAATGCAGGGGAAGGTGCACACATCAAGCACAGGTGGAGGACTCTGATACCATCCCAGTATTGGAGGGGTGGCAGGTCCCTGGCAGCACAGTCCTGAGCTTTCCTTTCCTCCTCATTCCCTAGATCAAGACCTGCAGAGCCAGGGTGGCAGAAACCTTTCCCTGCCCAGGGTTCACCCACAACTGTGGGCACCACCAAAGCCCATGGTGGGGGTTGCCAGCCCTGCATCCAAAATACAGAGGAAAGTGGAGATGGAGCAGGGTCCAGCCTCTTGAGGAGGTGCAGGTGCCCAGGGTGGTCCTGCATCCCTGCCCTGCATCCATATGGTCCCACCCAAACTGCTTATACACCCAACTGCATGGGAGAGGCTTCCTGGGCTGTGGAGCTTGATATTCCATGGTAACCAGCCTAACAACAAGCCCAGGAATGGCAACTTGTTTGGAAAACAAGACAGCACTCAGCCTCCTCACTGCTTCTCCCAGCCTGGTGGGTGGCACATACGTTTATCACAGGTGACACCAACCCCCCCCTGCCATGCATCACGTGGAGAAAGGACAAATTATCTCATTACTCCCCAACAACTAATTCATTTAAAGGACAAAAGCAAGCAGCACATCAATCCAGCAAGTACAGTGAAGGTGAGAGGCAGAGCTGTCTCGACATACATATTACACACCAGAAACCATGTTAGGTGAGCAAAACAGAGCACCCTGGAGATGGGGGAGGCAAGGACTAAGAGGATTGACATGGCTCAGGTTTGCCATTGAGCCCTGAGCAGCATAGAATCATCCATCACAGAATTGTTTGGGTTGGAAGAGACCTCTCAGATCATTAAGCCCAATTTTTAACCCAGCACTGCCAGCTCACCACTAAACCATGGTGCTCAGCACCACATCTCCATGGCTTTTCAACCCCTCCAGGGATAGTGATTCCATCACTGCCCTGGGCAGCCTGGGCCAGGGTTTAACAACCCTTCTGGGGAATATTCTTCTCCCAGTGCCCACCAGCACCCTGGGAGAACATGCAGAGGCAGAGCCCAGTCAGCGAGGCAGTAGCTCAGCCCCAGCAGCAGGACCACTGAGCATGAAGCTTACCAGGGCTGTTTGGAGAGCAGAATTCTTTTATCAGAGTCCATGATTTCTCTAATCTGCCTTTTTGTTTTTAATCCCTGGCATCCTTTCTTCATCCTGTAAGGGAAGGAGCAGCTCAGGGGCAGGCTGGGTGCCATGGCCCAGAGCAGAGGGTCTCATTCCTCCAGTTCTAACCCTACAGGCTGCTCCTTCATTAGTAGTGTTAATAAAGCCAAGGCTGTAATTTCCTGGGTTTGCTTTTCTGGTCACCTTTGAAAGAGGACAAAAAGCAGGAGGCACCTCTCTTGGAAAACCTTTCCCTTTGAGCAGAGAAAAAAACCTCTGAGTTCAGCAAATAAACATCCCTGGCTGTGTGTGCATGGGGCAGGGGAGCCCAGAGCTGGCAGCCTCCTGCATTAAGATCAATTCACATTTTTATCTCCAAAAGCACAAAACTCGATGATTTTTTTCCTCTTTTGATAACACAGTGCCAGGAGCAGGCAATGCCCTTGGAGCAGAAGGCAGCCCAGGAGCCATGGGAGGGCCAAGGGACTCAGAGCTTCGATACCCACTTGCCCCCCAGCTCCCCACTTCCAAATGCTCAGAAGACAACAGGTTATAAATCTGGATATTTTACACTTTTTCATTTCCTCTTACCTCACACTTAATGAGATTTTGCCCTTAACAAAGGTACTATTGAAGCTGGCTCTTAAACAAGGCCAGACAGGGGCTGAAATACCTGGGGGATGGGCTGGGGAGGAGGAGGAGGAATGCTAGAGGGATAGGGGAGGAGGAAAGGGGAGCTTAGAGAAGGGTCAGCCTGGCTTTAGCTCAGGCTCTGAGTGAAGGTTTACAAGTGATTTTATCTCACCTCCACTGGGCTCACCAGAGTTGAGCTTGGTTTTAGCAAGCCCCAAGCAGCAGAGGCACCCAAAATCTAGTCCTGCCGTGACCACAGCTCCATCACCAAGGGTGAAATCCATACTGGTAGAAGAGTCTCCAGCTGAATCCTTTCATTGAACATCAGCAAGGGGATAAAAAGGGGGACTGACATTAGCATAGTTCCAACAAGATTCATTTGGAGTGAATTCCTTTGGAGCAAAGCCTCACAGTGGAGAGGCAGCAAGCAGTGAGTGGCAATGTGCTAGTCACACCTACACATGGGATGGGCACTGTTGCCTGAGATATGTGGTGGCTCTTCAGACTCTGCCTGGAGCTACCTGGCTCTTTGAACCCTTCCTAGATTTACCTGGGTCTACTTAGCCCTTCCTGGGGTTACCCTGGCTCTTTAGACCTTTCCTGGGCTCTCCTGGCTCTTTGGTGGGGACAAACCTGTCATTTTTTTTCCCCATCCTGAACAAGAAACAAACCCAGCAGATGTAAAACTAGAGGAGGAAAACTCTGCAACTCCAACTGTGGCTTTGAACTCGGAGAAGCCAAAATATTTTGCAGAAACCTCCCACTCCAGGAGGTTTTCCCAGCCCTAAATACCTGATCTTTCAGTAGCTGTTGTATTTCAGAGGTTCAGTGTTGCAACTGAAGGCGATTAAGGAGGGGAGGAGAGGAAAGGAAGGAATCAAAGCTCCCAGACCTGTGAGTGCTCTCAGAGGAGGTTTCAGGTAGAAGTGATCCTTTTGCTGTCTCTGTGATCACACAGCCTCTGTCAGATGCTGCAGTGATGGCTCAGCTCCACTTGCACTCCCCTCTCTCCCTCTCCCTTTTGTTCCTGTTGCCATTTCCTTCCTACAGCTCCTCTTTTTTTGTGTCACATATTTAAAAAATAAAAAAAGGGGGGGGGAAGGATATTTTAATCTGCTTTGCAGTCCTTCAAAGATCAAGGGACCTGCTGCTTGGTCCCCTCCCTGCTCACCCACCCACAATCCATGCTGCTCAGAGGGTGCAGGTCAGCAGCAGCAGACCCCAGCAGCACCATGACCACAGAGCCTGGCTCCCATGGGGAAGGATGCTGCCAGCTGATGGGAGAGAACTCCTCCATAGGGTTATCCTTCCCCACCATTCCCTTTCCCTCAGGAAAAGGTTTCTCTGCTCATAAACTACACCAGTGAACACAGCCAGCCAGGACAATCAAGGGGAAGAGCAAAGAGCACATATGATCACCAGAGGGAAGAGCAAAACTCCTGGGGAGCATCCCTGGCTGCAGAGTCAGTCCTTTGCAAGCAGAGTGCCTGACATCTGCTGGGGCTGCAATGTTGAGCTCCAGCCCACAGGGTCTGGAAAAATGCTGCTGCTCTCTTTGAGGAGCTGTGGGCAGTTGGCAGTTTGGCTCTGAATTGCAGCGTTAATCAGAAACACATTGTCCACATTGTCAACACCTCGTTTAACCACTTCTATAAATTCAGTATTAGTGTTAAAAAGATTCTGATTTGATGGATGGAATAGTCCTCCTCGTGCGAGCCAAACCCAATAAAAGAGAGCTAATAATTCAAGGAAATAAGGCAGAAGATCCTGGACACAAAGGGGTGAGATTTCCCTTCCTTCCCATCCAGTTTCGCAGGAGCAGTTGGCGATGGCAGAGAGGAGAGAGGAGAGCAGAGCCCTGCAGGCTGCCTCCATGGAGCTGCTTCCCCACTGTGCTAGGTGGAAGGGTCAGGTGAGAGCATGGGAACCCCCAAACTACACATCAACATGTTGGGTGACACCATGAATATTTCCACCTTTGAAGATGGCATGAGCTGGTTTTCAGTGGCAAGGCAAGCTGAGACTTTCCCACATCCCAACAGACACAGCTAGGCATGAACACTTCACCTCCAGGATGGAGCTTGTCTTCTTCCTAGGAGAGTTTTCCCTCTCCACCCTGGACTCTGGGTGCTCCTGGGTGCTGGTGGGGTGCACCAAGATGTTGGAGTGAGAAGGGGGGTAGGTCTCTTCTCCTGGGTTAACAGTGTGAGGACAAGAGGAAATGGCCTCAAGTTGCAGCAGGGGAGGTTTAGATTGGATGTCAGGAGGAATTTCTTCATTGCAAGGGTTGTTAAGCATTGGCCCAGGCTGCCCAGGGAGGTGCTGGAGTCACCATCCCTGGAGGGGTTTAAGAAACATCTAGATGTTCTTCTTAGGGCCATGGTTTAGAGGCATGAGGGTGATAGGTAGATGTTTGGACTTGATGATCTTAGAGGTCTCTTCCAACCTTAATGACTCTGTGATTCTGTGTGAAGATGGAAGCTGCAATGCCAGGAAGCTAGTTTGGGGCATTGCCTGCACCCTGGGACTCTGCCTTCACACCTCTCAGGCTTGGCCAAGACTTTCTCAGAGGTATCTGCAAGATCAGCCCACGAAGCTCTGCCATGACCTGAATTTCCTAGACCTCTGCTCCTTACTCACGGAGCCTCCTGAAACCTCTTCTTGAAAAATCTATGAGCCAGGTCCCAGATTCCAACTGCATTTGCACAAAACCAGAGGCTTTCAGCACTTCTCATCCTACACAAATACTTTCCATTTTGATCCCCAATTGACTTCACAAAGTATTTGAAAGTTGCTGTTTTTACTGCAATGTGAGGATGAAAAAAAAACCCTAACCCAACAGCTTCACTCAGTGAACTTGGAAGTCATGGAATAATAATCCAACAGCACAAGCCTTCTTGGAAAACTCTTCTGAGGATAACAGTACCCTTGGGCATGTCTAGAGCCTTGTTTATTAAAACAATATCGTTTGAGAATTAATGCATTTATGAAGCAGGAGTTATTACATGAGGATATTGTGCTTCTTTCATCCTCACAAAGGATCCAGTTACTAAATTAATGTAACCCATTTTAAAGGTTTTCCTCTTAATCTTGTTTGGATTTAGGTAGCTGGTTTGGAGAAAAACAGAGAGGAGGGGATAAAAGAGAACCTTTCCACAAACACTCCTGTCAGCCAAACTCTTCACGGGTTCTGCTTCTTAAGCTGAAAAATGCAAGAAGAGATCAAAATTAGGGGAAATAAATCACATTTCCAGAAAAAAAAAACACCACCCAAATCTGTATTTGTGTTGGAGCAGAGAAGGTCTGAGAGAGCAGGGAGATGTTGGGGCACTAGGCAAGTTGGGAAGAATTAAAAGCAAAGGAAGGTTCCAATTCTGCAAAGCCTTTTGCAGATGGCTAACTGGTGTGTGCCATGATTCTGATTCTATGATTCAAGCCCATGGGTAACCATGGAACAATAGCACTAAGCATAATCTTTTGGGTCAAGCAGAGCTGAAGGAATGGTGCCAAGTGAGACCCTGAGTGCTGCAGCTCCAGGCCTTGCTGGAAACACAAGGAGAAAGATGCCCACCAGGAAGGGATGGCCACAACCAGGACCCCTCTCCATTCCTCTGCCAAGGGTCTTGGGAGGAGCAGCAAGAATCCATCACACTGCTCCATGCCAGCCCTGCACTGTGCTGGTTCATTCCCTGCTTCCCAAAGGTCTCCAAGGATTGCTGTGCTGCTCTGGGTTGGGTTGGTTGTCCTTCTTTCCTTCCAGGAACTTGGGGTGACAGATGAAGGGAGAAGAGCCCTGCAGCTGGCAGCAGCTGTAGTGAGCCAGCCAAGGACTGGCTCTGCCTTGTAGGAGTCTCCTGGCTCTCAGGGGGCCAGGCATGGAGAAGGGATGGGATGGGATGGGGTTGGAAGTGTGGCTTATTTTTGAAGTCCCTTTTGGCTCAGAAAATCTGGATTTCATATGCCCTTTGCAGTGTGAATTTTCTGCAGGTTTTCACAGTGATGTCACTTTAAGGTTTTCCATAGCCTTAGAATTTCTTCCAATTAATGGAAAAAACATTCATGTCTGTTTAGGAAAATAACTTTTCCATTGCTGAAGGATCTCTTTGGATATACCTCCTGCAGCAGAAGCCTCTGGGTGAGCACATCCCAGAGAGCTCCAGCCCCACAGCCTGGAGGAACCAGGCCTTGCCAGCAAGGCAGGCTACCCAACCCTAGTTCCCTCAGCTGCTCCTCACAACACTTGTACTCTAGACCCTTCACCACCTTCACTGCCATTCTCTGGACACACTTTCCCCCGCCAAAAAAAAGGAAAATAAGCCAAAAAAAGACCTTGTGTGTTGTTCCTGATGTTTCCATCATTCCTGCTGGCATGATGCTCAGGAAGAACAAGGCAGAGGCACTCAGGGAGTTACCCACTGCTGTGTCCCTCAGATATAGACATGTTCTCTGGTGTATTTTAGATAACAAATCACAGTATGTCAGGGGTTGGAAGGGCCCTAGAAAGATCATCTAGTGCAACTCCCCTGCCAGAGCAGGAGCACCTAGACCAGCTCACACAGCAATGTGTCCAGGCAGCTCTGCAATGGCTCCAGACAAGGAGACTCCACAGCCTCCTGGGCAGCCTGGGCCAGTGCTCTGGCACCTGCACTGCAAACAAGTTCCTCCTCGTGTTAATACTAAACCTCCTGTGGTCCAACTTGCTCCCATTCCCTCTTGTCCTAACACTGGATGCCATTGAGCAGAGCCTGGCTCTCTCCTCCTCACACTCACCCTTAACATATTTCTAACCATTCCTGAGGTCTCCTCTCAGTCTCCTCTTGTCCAGGCTGAAGAGACCCAGCTCTCTCAGCCTGTCCTCCTAGGGCACATGCTCCACTCCTTTCAGGATCTTGCTGGCCCTGTGCTGGACTCTCTCCAGCAGGAGAGAGTGGCAGGAGCCTGATTTTACTGATTTATTCCTGCATACTCCACCCCTACCTGGTAAAGGGATAGCAGCATCTTCAGGGATGTTATTTGGAGAAGATAAATATCTGCTGGGTGAAGAACAACTTTTATAAGAAATGTTGTCATTGCAAAGCTACCTGAAGAGCTTGCACTCACTGGACAGGCTGAAGCAGGCACAGACACACAGCTCTTGGGCATGTGAGGTTGTGGTGAGAACATCAGACTGCTCCTCCTCATTCTATGGAATAAAAAAGAAATGATGGGTTGTTTTTTTTTCAACCTCTGATACCTTCAGTCAGTCTCCAGGACAGTTAGCAGAATTTGTAAACAGAATATGCTTTAAGAGGACTGTAAATGAGATTTATGGCTGCTGGAACTTGCAGCATCCAGACCAAGAGACTCATTTAAAAACACATGTGGCTTTTTCTTATTTAGAGATTTTACCATTTGATCCCCTTTCAATTTTTAAAGGATACTGGAATTTCTGTGATGCTGAAGAGCATTTTGGTGACCTGCACCTGCTTCAGTATCCCATGCCATGTGCTGTGGCTTTCTGCATCCTCTGTTCAAAAACACAGCATTTTGGGGAGGACAGAATTGAAGTTGATTTCCATCCTATGTGCTGGGAAGGACCAGGGATTGACCTCCCAGGAGGAGCATTCCCAATCAGGGCTCTACCTTGAAATCAATTCACTTTCTCTACTCTCTTGAGTGCCAGCATGCAAGTTCTGTGTCCCAGAATCAGTCTTTCATACACCAAGACAAAGCACTTGGGGGGAAATATGGAGGGAAAATGAAGAGGAAAACCCAGCAGAACAACCACAAAAGGACCACCCAGCACATTGCTGAAGGGGTTCCCTTGTTTCCCTTTCCCAGGGATTCTCCAGCTGTTCCTCTCCAGCCTGTGCTGGGAGCAGAGTTGCAGGCAGGAGGGAAAGCCATGGTTGGCTCTACCACCCTGCTGCAGCCCCAGCAGCCCCAGCCAGCTCCAGGCTGTCCAGCTGGGCTGAGAGGGTGGAAATTTCACTCCTTTCCAGCCTCACTTTTTCAGTTCAAACTCTTGGCAAGGTTTCTGTTTTGCTTGGGATCAAGTTCCACCTTCTCCCTATGGTGCAAGAGCTTGGCCCTGGTCTAAGAGGTCCTTGGCATTGGCAGCACGCTCCAGAGCAAGTGGAAACTCTCCCAGTTACCCAAGATGCTGCACGGTGCTGTCAACACATCAGCTCTGCTGGGGCTCTGGGATGCTGGCAGCCACCACCTCATCTTGAGGGGGACAGCAAACCCCCTTGGAGACAGCAAACTGAGCAAAAAGCTCCTCCTGTTATTGCTGAGAGCAGGCAGTGAGGATGGCTGGGGAACTAGAAAAGTCAGAGAGAGGAGGTGGACCTGGGAGGTGACTTGCTGAGGTAGCCTGGCTTTGCAATTTGGGGTGCCAGGACATCACCATGGTGCTGCTTGGAACAGTGATGGGAAGGAATTCCACCATGGTTCTGCTTGGAACAGTGATGAGATGAAATCCCACCATGGTTCTGCTTGGAACAGTGATGAGATGAAATCCCACCATGGTTCTGCTTGGAACAGTGATGAGATGAAATCCCACCATGGTTCTGCTTGGAACAGTGATGAGATGAAATCCCACCATGGTTCTGTTTGGAACAGTGATGAGATGAAATCCCACTGTGCTGCTGCCTGGCCCAGTGATGAGATGAAATCCCCTAGGACAGGAACCCACAGGACCTTTTATCCTGACACTGTCCTCCCAAACCTGAGAGATGATATCTACAAGGAGGAGTTTTCTCTCAGGCAAGCCTTGAAAGGTTTTAAAGACTTAACAAAAATAGCTTTTGAGTGATGTCTGACATGGTCTGGCTCTGGGGTTCCAGGCTTGGAGCAGCATTATTAGGAAATTTTCGGATGGAGCATTTCCCTTGGAAATGGCAATTTCACAGGAATATATTGATTTCAAGTAGATTTGTACATGGATTTCTTTTTTGCTGCTGCTGGTACATTTCATTTGGGGTTTATCTTTGTGTTTCATCAAATATTTATCTAGTAACGAGTAATATTTACCAAGAATATCAAATTACTGAAAACTTTCAAGCATGACTTTCTCAACTCAAAATGCTGCTTTCAAAAGGCAGTTTCTGCTGGAGACACATCCTGCTTCCTAACTGGTTTTAATTTCAAACTAAAAAGCTTTGCTATTACCATGACTGTGAATGACAATGGATCCTGATGATGAAAGCTCTAGAGATTACATCTGCTCTTTGGCCACAGGAAGATCTTGCCCTTAGTGGCATGAAGGCACACAGCAACATGACCACATAAAGCAAGCCAAGGGATTGAGAAGCCATGGAGATGTGGTGCTGAGGGACATGGTGGATGTGATGACCTGGCAGTGCCTGTTAACAGCTGGACTTGATGATCTGAAAGGCCTCTTCCAACCAGAAGGATTCCATAATTCCATGACAGAAGGAGGATGCACCAATGACACCTTGTTGGCTGTTCATTCTTGCTTTTCAGGTCATGACCATGCACTGTGAGCCAAAGGAGCAGTAGGAGAAGCCAAGGGAAAGCCAAGCTGCTGGGAATCCACCCAAAGGTCTCCATTCCCTCAGGGACAGGCTCTGGAGCAGTCCCAGGGCAGTGTGGCAGGAGGACCCACAATCTTGGACTCGAATCTTGTCTTGTTGGATGGTTCCTTTGCCATTGACTGATGAGCCAGGACCTTAACTGATATGAACAGAGGCAATGTGGCTGAAGGAGCCAGAGAAAGGGAGACATCATTTAGGTATGCACTTTGTGCAGGCAAAAGAGGTAGGGAGGACAGTTCAAGAAACCTCTATTCAAGAAGAAGTTGGCTGGAAAACTTCTGGATGCCCCATCCCTGGAAGTGTTCAAGGCCAGGTTGCATAGGGCTGCTCTAGTGAAACATGTCCCTGCCCACAGCAGATGGGCTGGATTTGATCATCTTTAAGCTCCTTTCCAAGCCAAAGCATTTTATGATTCTATGAGAAGTCCTTTTTTGGTCAGAAAGCTCCTTCTCCATGTGGCTGCAGGTCCAAGGCACCTGGAGGCACCCTGAGCAGAGGAACAGAGTCACTGTGTAGACCTTGAGTCCCACAGACACACACAACCAGCCTATTCAACTCCTCCATGGATTTGTAAGCAGCCTGATAAGGGTAGAGATAGCAGAGAGCCATCAGAGCTGATGGGTATCAGGCAGGGAGGCTGAAAGGAACCTGGGGCTCTGAGAATGCTTTGAGCTTTCCTTCAGAGCCTGAAGGAAATAAAGCCCTTGGTAAAATAAGCGGATCAGATAAGGCAGGAGGAAAATGGAATTGCATAAAGTAAAAATAACTAATCTGTCTGGTTTGCACCAGATACAAAAAAAAAAGCAAAAGCTGATCCCAAAAGATAGCAGATGGATGTGTGCTCCGTGGCTCAGAGGAAAGGTTTCTTCCTTGCTTTGAAGGGAAACAGGGAGATCTGCAGCTGGGGCCAAGCGATCGCACAGCACAGTCCTTTCAACCAGCGTGGCAAAGGCTATCAGACTGGAGAGCCTTTAAACCCAGGAAAGGCTAATGCTGTATTTGATGACATTTAAAAAGAGACAAAAGCCCTTTGGCCCAATTCTGCTAGGCAAAAAACAAGCAGTGTTTTCCTGTCTGAAGCAGGCACCTCGGGTGCTGAGCGGTGGCTGTAACACAACGCGGCTCCGCGGGGCCCCTGTGGGACCCTGGGGAAGGAGCTGGGTTCACATAACCCTGGCTTAAAAAAGAGAGACTGGCACATTTTTTTGCTTTATCAAACTCTATTTGCGAAAGGCTAGGGCTAAATGATCTGAAAAGGTTATTTTCAAGCAGGGTCAGCCTTGCTGCCACAGGTCTAATAAAACAAAACTGTAGCCAAATGAGAAACATATTTCATCTAATAGGGGAAAATATAATTGGTGAATCTGTCTGGGGTTTGACCTGCAGTATTTATGCTAAATGAAAGTTTAAATATATCACAATGCAGCATGAGCAAGAAAAGCTGCATTCACTATACATGCTGTGGTCTGGTCCCTTCCCCTTAACCCTTAGCTTCACCTGAAAGCCAACACCAGCACTAGCTTTGGCCACGTTGCACAGATGTTTTTAGTGGCATGGTAGTGATAGGTACATGGTTGGACTTGATGATCTTAGAGGTCTTTTCCACCCTTAATGATTCTGTGATGCCATGAAATAAAATGATGGCCAAGATTTGTAGCAGTGATAAGTGATTCAGAGTAAGAATCTGGGAAACCAAAAAAAAAAGGGTTCAGAAAATGCTGTCCCTCTAAAATTTAGGCCTCACAGGGCAAGGAGTTTGACATCCAAGCTCTGATGGTCTCAAGGTGTCAAGTCAGATTTGAAGCTGGTGCTGGGGAAGGGGCTCAACAAGAGGAGGACAGGAGGCTGCTGGGCAGTAGGTCCTGGCACTGCAGCCCTAGTAGGCACACAGAGCATGGAGTAGGCACAATAAAAATGTGGATTCTGCATCTTCAGAGCTAAAATACCATGCCCTGGTCATAAACATGCAGAGCAGACTGAGCCCCTAGGGCTCCCCTCACTCAGACCCCAGTCCAGATGCCCCACAAGCTGCTCCTGGAACCCCAAACTCTTCCAGAGCTGTTCCACACTGGACATGTTCACTGATGATGCAAGAGGTGTGATTTGTGGTCAGCCAGCTGTTGGCAATTCCCATCCCCTCTAGAGCTCCTCCTCCTGCCCCCAATTATTGATGTTCTGCATAAGAGGGAGAGGATCCTTGAGCAGCAAGTGATGGATGAAGGAGATTATTAACAGGGATATCATTTTAAGAGAGTCTGTCTTTTGGTTCCTCACAGTTACCTAACATTTCATAAATCCCATAACAAATTGCTTCCCAACTCATTAGCCTGACAGCAGGCACCTCAACCAGCCCTGCTAGGGGATTCCAGAGCTCCTGGGCTCCATCCACATGGATCTGCTCTCCATGGATCATGCAGGTCCTGCTCCAGGTGGTCCTGGGCCTGACTCCATCTGCAGCCCCTGTCCCACCACAGCTCTGCCTTCCCTCTGATCCAGAGCAGCTTTTTGGGGGGTACCAGCTCCCCTTTCCATGGTGGGAAAGTGGGATGGGACCACAGCTCCCAGTCTGAGGAAGCCTCTAGGCAGGGATTTACGGTATCCTTTAGGAGAGGAGGGAGATGTGCCAACCCCTGCACTCCTCAACATCCATGTGTTCCAGCAAAAGCCCAGCATGCTCAGCCAGGCTCATGGAGCTGTGATTCATCTCTCACAGGAGTCCAGACTGAAAACAAGACTCCCAACCAAACAATCCTTTAAACTCCAAGTCCCAGTAAATCCACTCCTCTGGCTCGAGGAGGAGGAGGGATGCACAGCTCCTTCCACTGGAATTCCTGGGAAGAGCTTGGTGCACAGGCAGGACCAGGCTCTGCTCCTTTTGGTATAAGCTTTCCCAGCCAGAGATATACCAAAATCCCAAACAGAACAGCAAGGCTACAACAATGCTCTGAGAAGATGGACTTGGGAGACAGGGAGCTTTTCTCTTTTTCCTTTTCTCCCTTTTTTTCCTCTTAAAAAGCTTCACGTGGAAGAGAAAGAGGCTAATTAAATTCTTTTGCTGAACATATTTAGCAAGTCTTTCAGAGAAGTGATTGTGGTTGGCCACTGTCCAACGGTGAGGAGATAGGATTGTGCTCAGGAAAAAAGGGAGAGCAGAGCACTGATTTAGGAGGATCCAGGCAGAGGAGCAGCTGACAGGGTCTGGCCTGGCTCTGACACCAAGGGAGGATGGATAAGAGTGGCCAAGGTGGCTTTCTGGAATTCCTAGTGGGGGAGGTTAACCTGGATCTTGTCTCCACTACTTCCTCTGGTGCTGGCAGCCTGTGCTTCCAAGGATACAGGCATTGTTATTTATTCAGAACCAAGCATCCCATGCATCCAAACCCAGAGAAAGCTCTTTGTTGCATCAGCAGTCCAAGGGCACCACCACAAACATCTACTGCTATTTCCAGCCTCCTTCATGCTCAGAAAGCATCACCTCTGAAGCTCATGATGCTGATGCACCTCAGAATCCACCTCTGAACTTGGCTGCTGCTCTGAGATGAATTTCCAGGCTCTTTTTGCCCAGCTCTGGCTCTCCAGGCACAAGGTTGGGACCATGCAAGGATGTGTGGCACCCACTGCAAATGCTCCCACCTAGGGGCACAGCAGCACACACCTCTCCAGAGCCTCAAGGGCACAGTGAGGTGCTCAGGACCCTGGTGGGGAGGTCACAGCAGCAGCACTCTCCAGGTGAAGATGGGGTACAAGACAGCCCAGCCCCTAAATCCCTGTGCATCCCAGTGATGTGCAGCCAGCTCCCACAGAATCACAGTATGTTAGGGGTTGGAAGGGACCTAGAAAGATCATCTAGTGCAACCCCCCTGCCAGAGCAGGAGCACCTAGACCAGCTCACACAGCAATNGGTAGCTAGGGCCCATGGCCCTGCCCTGAGGGCTCAGGCTCCTGGAGGTGCCCAGTGCCAAGTCTCCACCACATTTGCATCTCTTCACCTCTTTCCGGGGCACATTTCCTGGGTTTATGGTTCCTGAGCAGCTCCCTCGGGGACAGCATTAAGCAGGCAGTTAGTGAACCACGACAGGAGGTTTGGATTTTCCCACAAGGTTCCTGTGAGAAAGCCTTTCCCCCTCCTCTCTCCCCCTGCATTTATCTTATCTCCAAGGGTGGCTGAGCTCAGTCTCCTGACCCTTGGGTGCTGGGGAGCCCTGGGGAGCTCCAGAGCATCCACCAGTATCATCCTCATCCTTGGTGGCTGCTTCCCAGTGCTCAGCTGCTCCCTCAAGCAGCTTTTCCCTTGGATTGGGGTTGTTCAGCCTGGAGAAGAGAAGGCTCCAGGGAGACCTTCCTGCAGCCTTCTAGTAATCCAAAGGGTCTGTAAGAGAGATGGGGAGAGACTTTTCAGCAGGGCCTGTTGTGACAAGGCAAGGGGTGATGGTTTGAAACTAAAAGAAGGAGATTTAGACTAGACATAAGGAAGAAATTTTTTACACTGAGTCACTGGCTCAGGTTGCCCAGAGAGATGGTAAATGTCTCATCCTTGCAACCATTCCAGGTCAGGTTGGTTGGGGCTCTGAGCAACCTGATCTAGTGGCAGATGTCCCTGCTGACTGCAGGGGGGTTGGACTTAATGACCTTTAAAGGTCCCTTCCATGCAAACCACTCCATGACTCCATGATTCTGACATCAGCTCTTTGGTACAAACAGGTTTTGGGGCAATAGGAGCCTAGGAATGGTTTTAAAGCCTGAGACACCCCAGATATGAGTTCTCCTTTAGCTCAGAGCATCAGCAGCCTCACAGACACTGGAGCCTCTGCTGACACTTGGGTCCAGCAGCTAGCACCACACCATTCCCAGCAGCAGGAAAGGGCCACAGGACCCCTAGCCCAGCCCTGCTTGGACCACATTTTGCTCTAGTGGTGGTGGCTGTGCCAGCCAGCAGCATTCCTGGGAGCACTGGGGATCCCAGGGAGGTCACAGCCCCAGCATGACCAGTCGATGGCAGTCCAAGTCCCAGGCAGCCTCCTGCACACATTCCTCAGTGCTGGGGCTCCCACCCCCACCTCCCCTTCCTCACACAAAGCACTTCACTGGGAAAGCCTTAGCAGAGAGACAGTCTCACCCCAAGCAGATGTTTCAGATTTGTTGCTAACCCATATTTATTTGGACTGATAATAGCAGGCAGCCCTCCAGTCGTGCTGGGAGTTCTGACAATAAACTCAGGCTCACACTATCAAAAGAAAATCAATTAACAGGCACTATCAGGCCCCATCCCTCCCTGTCATTCCCACCAGGCAGCATCAGTGTACCCAGGTCTTTCCCAGAGGTGGGAACTCCCTGCGGCACTCATCCCAAACTCAACCAACCTCCTCAGAGTCCCTGCAGTGCCACAGGCTCCCTGTTCCCCCCTCCCCACATAAAGCTTCTTATTAAGTGACTTCAGAGAGAGGAGCAGTGATGCTCTCTGAGGGGAGGCTTGATTCAGACAGGCAGTTTTCTCCACAGACATTGCAAATGGTTGTAACAAGGTCACAGAGAAAAACAATTTTATCCTCTGATTACTGTAACATGATATGAGCTTGGAATTGCATCCCCCTTGCCTCGTTCTGTAGGCTTTGCTTGCCTGCTCCCTGAAGGAATCCCCAGTGCAGGAAGCACATGTGGACAGGCCCAGGATTGCTCCCAGTGCTCCCCAAGCATCTGCAGTGGAGCTGCTGCAGCTCCCAGCATCAGTCAAGCTCAGCACAGCCCTAACCATGAGAAAATGGGGTGCTAGGTGGTCTCTGAGTGAAGAACATCTTTCTCCATCCTTTTATTTCTGGCCTGTTTAGAATCTGCAGCAGGGAAAGCATGTGGCACACCAAGCTAAACCCATCCCAAGAAATGAACCCAGCAGCTGTGCATAGCTCACATTGGGAGAAGGCTCATCCAGAGTGAAATACTACAAATACTCAGTGAATTGTCAAAATAATGGGAACAGAACAAGGTCAAAATACTAAACCATCTGATGGTAATCAACCCTAATTCCAGCAAAGCCATGCTTAAAGGAGATTGTTTTGTCAAAGGCTTTTCATGGCCCGATGGCTTTGTAGCACAAGGTTGTTTGGATCAAGCCATTTCTGATGAACATTTATTATGGTGAGGAAATGTCACATTCATTTTATGCTGTGAAAGTTCATAAACTTTCTCAGATAATTTAGGGACTGCTCAGCCCATAACCTGTTGCCCTAGGAATGATGTAAAGGCAGAGGACAGGCAGAGCATGAGGCAGGGACATTGGTCATAGCACCTCTGGGACCAGAGGACATGAGTCCTGCAGGAATCCTGGGAATGCCCACCTGGCATAGCCATCACCAAGCCATCACCACCACCCCTGGGCATGGACAATGCAACCAGCACAGCCCAGAGCTTGGTGTGGAAAAGCAGCCACTGGTTTAGTCAGTGTAGACACTACTGCTCAGGAGTGAGCTCAGAGGATGGAGATGGCCTGCTGGTGCCCAGGATGCTGGCAGAGCAGGGTGGGTGCAAAAAGCTGGGTGCTGCTGTGGGATCAGCACCCTGAGGTGATGATGGGCAAGCAGCAACCTGATGGGAGAGGAACCAGCAGCCCACGCACAGCTCCTCCACCTGGGTTGGGATGTCCCTGGCTGCAAGGGTTAACTCTCCCACAGCAGTGGTGGAGGTTTTGCTGACTTTCTGCTCTTACATCATGGCTGAGCTATGAGGCCTGGCAGGGGTCCGGGATTCAGCACTGCAGCTCCCAGCTCTCTGTGATTTTTGGCACAGGAGAAGGGAGCCTGGGACAGGGCAGAGGCAGCCAACGTGCCCATCCCCTCACTGGGGCTGGCAGGGGCTAACACCCTGAGCTCTGTGCCTGGAGGGAGGTCTCCCTTTGAGGGAAGGAAGGTGCCAAAAAATGCTCGTGCAGCTCCCCATTGTTAACTGGGCTGGGGAGGCTTGCTCTGCTCAGCACAGCTCTGCATGGCAAGGTGGCATGGCACAGCATGGCCAGGCATGGGAAAACACAGCAAAACACAGCATCTTGCAGCATGGCATCACACAGCACAGGCACATGGCAAGCACAGTGTGGGATGGCATAACACTGCAAGGCACAGAATGATGCAGTGTGGCATGGTACAGCACAGCAAGGCACATCATGATGCAGCATAGCATGGCATGGCACAACACAGCATAGCAAGACACAGCCCAGTGCAGCATGGCACAGCAAGGTATGCTCCTCAGGATGCCCCTGCTCCATCAAGGCAAACCTCATATCAGGGCATATCCACAGGACCAGGCAGAGCTGCATCTGCCCCAGCCTGGCTGGAGGTGCCCAGCTCCAGCTCCCTCACTCCGACAGCAAGGCACCAACCTCCCAGCTCCAGGCTGCAGGAATGAACTGACAGAGCAAATCCAGCAGCCTGAGTCAACTACTCCCTAAAATCATCAATTTCACTCTGACAGCCCAGAAGAGGAGGAAGAGGAGGAGGGGAAGTCAGGGCCATGCTGTGCAGGGGAGGTGAGGCCAGGAGGAGAGAGCAGCAGTTAAAGCCCAGGGCTGTGAGTCCAGAGGCAGCAATCGTATTTCCAGATGCAGAAAGACTTGGCTGAGTGTGGAATGGCTCCAGAGCTGCCCTGCAGCACCAGCCCTGCTCACATGCAGGGTCAATGGATGTATGGGGAGCAGGGACCATTCATACTGCTCCTCCAGCCCTGCACAGGCTCCAGCAGAGCCAAAGCAGAGCAGTGGCACAAGCATCATGGGGGGAACAGGGTAGGTGAGGTGCCAGCAGGCACTGGGACTGCTGTGGCTTGTAAGAACCATCAGTACTCTGAATGAGAATAAAATCACTACCAGTAGAGTTTGCTCAGCTGGGATAAGCTGGGAACAGCACCACTAGCAAAAAGACACAGGACTTGGGAGAACTGAGGAAGTGCAGAAGACAACCAAGAGAAACATGACTGGGGCACAGCAGAGCCGAGACACGAGGGAGTGAGAGGGAGGAGACAGGAATATCTGGATGATGTTCTGAGCAGAGACAAAAAAAAGATTCCAGACAGCAAAGCTGGGATGAGTCTGCAATGATGGATGAGAGCAAGGATTCTTTCCAACCCTACTATCATTCCAGTCCATGGAAACATGCTGGACCCTGTCAGTGACTGGAGCAAAGCTGGACACTGTGTGTAGGTCAGGACTCCTCCATGGCAGGAAGAGCAACCAGGCACCAAACCAACAGCCTTCCTGCTCCTCTGAGCAAGGACAGGAGAAGGGGGGAGGTGGGGTGCTGTGCCAATGTTCTATGGGGGTGTAAAGCCTTGGACACAAGCACAGTTCTAGTATTCCAAATTTTGTCCCTTTTCCTGGCAGAAGGATGTAGGAAACATCCAAGGGAAGCAGAAGAACCTTTCATTTTGTGTGCTGAAAGCCAAACAAACACATGAATAAGAAGATAGACTGAGCACATCCTCGAGTGCAATCTCACCAGTTGACCTAGCAGATCTTCATCAATGCCTCTGGGTCTAGGAAACAAGGAGGCCAGTTGTGAATTTACTTATTATTCAGCACAAAAGAATTAATTGGAACATGGGAAAACCATCATCATCAACTTCCTTTCAAAACATTTGGAAGGGGGGGGGGGAGTAATACAAATAGTCCATAGAAAAATAAAACACAAGCATGCAAGGAGCTGGTGTTGAATTACCTCAGGTTTATCATATCTGAGCTGAGAGGGGAAGGTAAGGACATCTGGACAAGCCATTAACAGCAAGAGGCTTAGCATTCCACCTGAGGGTCACTGCAGCCCTTCCTTCCAGAGCCCCAGCCCTGCTGGTCCAGGCTGGAGCACAGGGATCATGTTTCCCACACCAGAGCTTTCTGACCTTCCCAGGAGGAAGAGCTGGATTCAGAGAGCACTGCACCAGGGAGAGGAGAAGGAGGAACAGGCCACCAGGCTGGAAATCATTCCTAACTGGTTTCTTCTTCCCCAAAAGTAGATTACTTCCCCATGGCTATGAGGACAGGCTGAGAATGTTGGGATTATTCAGTCTGGAGAAGAGGAGGCTCCCAGGAGACCTTCTTGTGGTCTGCCAATATCTGCAGGGGCTACAAGAGGGCTGGGGAAGGACTTGTTAGGCAGAGATAGGACTAGGGGGGATGGACACAAGCTTGAGGAGGGGAGATTTAGGTTGGATATTAGGAGGAAGTTGTTGGCCAGGAGGGTGCTGAGCCACTGTGCCAGGTTGCCCAGAGAGGTGGTAGCAGCCCCATCCATCCCTGGCAGTGTTGCAGGCCAGGCTGGCTGGGGCTGGGAGCAAGCTGCTCTAGTGCCAGGTGTCCCTGCCCATGGCAGGCACAGGGGTTGGACCTAGAGGAGCTTGAAGGTCCCTTCCAACCCTGACAATTCTATGATTCTAACACCATTGTCACCTTCTGTGTGCCTTAGAAATCCACAGACTTGATGGATTCAGAGCAAAACTGAGATGAAATGCTAGGAGGTAATGGTCTCCTGGCACTTCTTTGCTTTCCCCCATGCCTGAGCTGGAAGCTTTGTAAGGTTCACAAGCCCTGGAGCACCTTGTCCTGCCTGTGGAGCAGCCTCAGAAACACCCCAGCACCATCACTGTGGGCACAGGAGCCAGACTGGGCACTGGGAGAAGGTTTGGGGTTAGAAAAGAAGGAAGGAAAATCAAGTGTAGTTCCTGTTGATGAAAACAATCACTTTTCACAACAGGTGCATGAAAAAGCCCTCTTCCCATTCTCTGCACAGGAGCCAACTCCTTCATACCCAGGAGGAGAGAGGACTCTGTGGGGACCCATATGAGTCCCTCCTTCCATAGCAAGGCAGAGGAGATTGCACCATCCCAGGGCCAATTCCTTACAGCCAGAGAAGCTCAAGATACAACCAGCAGCACGACTTCATCACACTCAGCAGAAGCTACCAACATCCTGTTTGATGCCATGACACCTGCAGAGACTGCCCATGGCCTGCTTTGTCCCAGCACTCTGCTGTGAGAAACATTTCTTCCCAGAAAGGATTGTCAAGCCCTGGCAAAGGCTTGGAGTCATCATCCCTGGAGGGGTTGAAAAGCCATGGAGATGAGGTGCTGAGGGACATGGTTTAGTGGTGAGCTGGCAGTGCTGGTTAACAAGTTGGACTTGATGATTCTTAAGGTCTCTTCCAATCAAAAGGATTCTGTGATTCTATGATTCTAACCAATAAAAACTGATGCAGCACTAGCAGCCAAGGGCATAATGACAGCAAAGAACAGCTTGTGGTGGTTGGTGCTGGGATGAGCTCTGCAGAGCAGGAGCATCACCAACACCACATCACACCACATCCCAGCACAGGATCCATCCCGTGGTGCCAGATCCACCAAGGACATTTGGTTTGCAGCTGTGTGAGGCTCTGTGTTCATCTTTCCATTTAAAACACAAAAAACACCCAAGAAGAACCTTCAAGCTTTCCCTCAACTTAACATCTGGAACATAAATAAAAGATGGCCAGAGAAGAGGATTTCTTTGGAGAGCAGGAAACAAAAGTACCTTGCCACTAACTTATTTCAGCAGCTTTCTGTAAAAGGATTTCCAGCTCATTTGGTTATCAGGATCACTGATGATTTCCAGGCTGAAAAGGTGATTTCAATGCCCAGCACAGTAGGTCTCACGTTTGGGATTCTGTGTTGGTTTTTTGATATCCACTAATTTCTCCATGCTGAGGCAAATTTGTCACAGGCATGGGTCTGTTTGATTTCATTAAACAGAATATTTAAGCATAAAAATTGTTTAATCGCCTTGTGTCATTACGAGATGAATTTCATTTTGCATACATTTGCATATTTCATCAAAATTAAGGCTGCTGATATGCAAATGGGAAGCAGGTTGCAGCAGAGGTGTTTGTTGTAATAGCTGCAGGCTGTTCCACTTGAAAAGCTTCTGGGTGGTGGGGTGGAAAGGGGTGCAGAGACCTCTCTGAACACCTCCTAAAATCACTTTGCTGGTGGTTTTGCCTCCTCATGTCCCATCCAGAATATCCCCAGGTTTGGGGTGGAGGTTTGGTCCCTCTCTACCCAGTGCCTCCTCTATCAGAGCTGGGAAGTCACTGTGTTTTCTCTCCACTACAGCAATACAGAATCCTAGAATGGTTAGGGTTGGAAGGGACCTCTGGAGCTCATCTAGTCCAACCCCCCTGCAGTGGGCAGGGACAGCCCCAACTAGAGCAGCTTGCCCAGAGCCCTGGCAAGCCTCACCTGGAATGCCTCCAGGGATGGCAACTCAACCACCTCCCTGGGCAACCTGTGCCAGTGTTCCACCACCCTCGTGGGGAGGAACTTTTTTCCTAATATCCAGTCTAAATCTACTCATCTCCAATTTTAAACCATTGCCCCTTGTCCTTTCACTGCAGGCCTTTGCAAACAGGCCCTCTGCAGCCTGCTTGGAAGTTCCCTTTAGGTACTGGAAGGAATATATAAATAGCCCCCAGCCTCAAAACCACAGTGAGCAGCAGGGTGGGAGAGCAGAACCCCCCAAGGAATGTTCCTGCAGTGGGGATGAGCTCCAGAAATGGAGGATTCNGGGGTAGGAGTCTCAGAAAGGAGGGCACCCCCCCCCCCCCCCAGAGATAGGGGAGCAAGCAGTCTCCCCTCTCTCATTGAGCACAGTGAAGGTCAAGCACCAAGTTCCTCCAGACCCATTTGAGAGCTCCAGACAGACAAATCACACCAAAAAAATCAATCCACAGTGGCTAATTAATGCAGACTTCATTAGCAGGCAGCAGCTGAATGAGCTGCATCCGGCAGTTATTGTGCTTTGTGGTGGTCCCAATAAATCCGAATGGATCCAGCTATCCCAGGCACTGCTCAACTTTTATTCTCTGATCAATGCCAAAGCCTCTCCAGCTTGTCACAGTCAGCACTTTGACTGCTTGGAGCACAGGGCTCCAGAAGTGTTCTATCAGATGGCATCACTCCCTTGCATTTTATTTATTTTTAAATATATTCTTTGCTTGTTATTTACCAGGAAAGATATTTCACACTTTTAACCTGCTCTGCAGCCCAACATTCAGCAGCTCTTGTCTTTCAGAAGCCAAAGTAATATAGAATCCTAGAATGGTTTGGGTTGGAAGGGACNATTATAATAGCTCATGAGCTATTAGTTACTTCAACTTGTGGACAGTAATCAAGCCCAAGCCAAGGGTAAGCAGCATCTATCCCTCCCTCCCTCCACTTACCCTTCTCAGGAGCCCTTCTGCTGACTCTACACACAGCTCCCAGTGCAGAGGCACAACCTGAACCTTTGCTAGGGCCTATGGACCATGGCTGAGCAGCACAAAGGAAAGAGCTCATGGGAGTTTGTAAAAGCTTTTGGAACCAAAGTTCAAAGCACAATGGGCTTTTTTTTTTTCTTTTTCCCAGCACTTATGACTCAAACCCAAAAGTTCTATCATAAATTATATCATCCCTTCTCCAAAAAAAGCTCTCCTGGTGTCTTCACTATAGAGAAATGCTTTCTGTGTGTTACAAAGTGGGTATTCTCAGTTTTTTAGGGGTTTTTTTTTGTAACCCTTAGCCCTGAATGGCCACTCCACAGGGACTAATAAGGGAAGGTAACCCTGCACTCCCACAGCACAATTGCAGAGGAATGCAAATCCCAGTGTTATTCTGAGCATATCTCTTTGCACAGAGGAAGGAGAATGGGACCACCTTAAGTCCTTCTGAAAGGCTAAGGCTCAGAGGTATGTATTTGCTTAAAAAAAAAAAAAAAGTGTAGTGATTGCAGAGAAAAAGAGAAACCTGAGAGCTTATTCTTGAGCAGTCAGACAGGGTCACCAAAACCAGACTAAATAGTCTGACTGCAGGGCAAGGCATTGGGGCTGTCTGAAAAATGATCCTCAGGATGGAGGGAACAGCAAGCAAAAGCAGGGAAGGAGAGCTGGGTGGGAATGCAGAGCTGCTAGGGACACAGCTAACGGAACAGCAGTATGACAGCAAGCCTGGGGCACAGCAGAGCCCCTGTCCATAGAAGGACCTCCAAGGGCTTAGTGGGACATCAAGTCCAACATTTCTTATTTCTGAAGTTGCCCTTTCAATAGCTACAATGTTGGAGTGGAATATGAAGAAGAGATGTTCTCCTAATCTCACCCACAGAGCAAGCCCAGCTCTTCCAGCATCGAGCAGGAAGCAACCAACCCTGCAGCAGGAACCAGCCCTGAGCACTCAGCATTTACACCACCTCCACCCACAGCCTTCTGGGCAAGCACCTTGAAGCAGATGTCGACCCTGGCAAAGGCAAACTCTAAAGCTCTGCAGTGTCTGAGAGACAGAAACAACTCAGAGAGATCATAACTCATCCTTATTTCACAAAGATTGAGCTTAACCCATGAACCACTTGAGAGTTCACTGTGTTAGGGCTAGGTGGAAAGTCCATGTTCTCTTTATTGCTCACATCTCACCAGTGCACTGCTACTACTTCATGACTTCTTTTCCCCCCAAAAAGGTAAGGTAAGGTAAGTTTTACCTTACCTTAAGTTCAGTCCAGAAAGATCTTTCCACAGAGAATAGCTGCAGGACAAGAGCTCTTAAGGACAATAAGCAGAAGCTTGACTCTTCAGCTAAAGCTGTGTCCCAGCCTCTGTTAGCAGAGCTGCACAGCAGCACCTCACAGAGCAGAGCTTCTTGTTTCACAAAAAGCTAAACTAAACTCACACATGTTCTTTATCTTAAGACCAGCCCCCTCCCAAATTTACTCACATCCATGTTCTCCCAGGGTTGATGCCCTCACCCTTATATATGCTTCCCCTCTGTGGGGATTCCACATGTGAGGAGCAGGCTGGCAGGAGCACATCACCCCAAAAGCCTTTAAAAGCCACCTGCAAGCACTCAGGAAGGTGAGGAGTTATGACTAGGCTGTGGAGCTACAGTTGGAGGTGGGAAGTGTCCCTGCTACATCCTGCCATGTGCTGGGTTAGTCCATGCTGGGTCATCTCTGGTGCCACCATATTGCTAAAGGTACTTGTTCTCTGCATCTTTGTAGCCTGCTGTCCTTCAGGCTGTGGGGTTTTGCTGTTTTGGAGCTGTTTAACAATTCTTTTTGCTCTTTTGACCTCCTATAAACTTTTCCTGCTCTTCACTTTCTGTTCTCCTACAGTATGGAAGCTCCTTGCTATTTTTCTCTTTGGTACCTGCTCTCAGCACCTCATCCTTGCCTCTTTCCTGTGCTCTGCTCCAGCATCCCCACCCAGCTGCCCCTTTCCCAGCAACCTATCACAAATTGTTAGTGTTTTTCTCTTGGCTTTTGTTTTCCTAGAGAAATGTGTATTTTTGTTTGCTCATATCTGAGCCTGAACTCAGTTTCTTGTGGTGCTAGCTGGGAAAAGCCAGCTGCCCTTCAGAGTGTACCTGTGTGCATAGCTTGGAGCTGCCTCTGGCCAATGTTCTTCAGAGCACAGAGACTTTGGGAGGCAAAGGGCATCCCAAAAATCCCCATGTGTCTGCAGCCAGGACAAAGGGAGCACAGAGTGGGTTAGAAAAATCTCCTCAATTAGTTGTAGATGACTGAGTAAACAGGAGGTGTTTGCCAGATACTGGGCAAGCAAGAAACACACCTTCAATTCTTTTAACTTAGGACTGCACTGAATTACTGCTTTTTCCTTCCTCTATCCACTGCATCTGGGATTAATAATAAAGCTGACTCAGCTCTGCTCTCTTGCTCACCAACAAACACAAGCCAGTAACAATGAGCAAAGGAAGCTCTAATGAGGTAAAATACCTCATATTGTAGGGAGAAAACAGAAAGCTGCTTTAGATTTTTTATGAGGGGTTGGTGATCCCAGAGAAGTCAAGTTGGCCAGCCTGTGCCCTGCTTCCCTGCCTGCAGAGCAGCTACCTGCTGCTGGGTACTTCTGGTGCCAGCACCAAGAAATGGAAAGACTGAGGGATCTGGGCCTGTTGAGCCTGGAAAAGAGGAGATTGAGGGGAGATCTCATTGCTCTCTATAACTACCTGAAGGGAGGTTGTAGAGAGGCAGGGATTGGTCTATTCTCCCTAGTGGAGAGTGATAGGACAAGGGGAAATGGATGGGAATTGTGCCAGGGGAGGTTCAGACTAGATATTAGGAGGAATTTCTTTGCTGCAAGGGTTGTCAGCCATTGGAACAGGCTGCCCAGGGAGGGGCTTGAGTCCCCATCCCTGGAGGTGTTTAAGAGACAGGTAGATGTTGCATTGGGAGGCATCATTTAGCAGGTTGCTAGGGCTAGGACAAAGGCTGCACTGATGATCTTCAAGGTCTCTTCCAGCTGTAACTGCTCCATGATTCTATGATTCTATAAGTGCTGTGGGTGTCCATGGCTCTGTGTCAAAGCAGCCAAGAGTTGGAGCCCAGGGCCACAGGCTGGGCACAAGCAGGATGGTCCTTATCTTGCAGACTGTGTGAAGTGAAGCTTTGTGACCACTGCAGGATAAAGACATCTACATGCTGGAGTTACTCAAAATGAGCCTGGAGAGAATCCTGGAGAACATCTCCCAGCCTCAACTAGAGGCAAGTAGACAAGTCATCACACCAAGTATCTCCTCTGCTGGACACAGTGCATGGTGCTGGTGCTTAGTGCTGGTATAGGCATGTGGGGAAGGGGCTGAGGTCTTGGCTGTCCAGTGGTTCAAGCTGGTGAAATAGTGATTTAACTGGATGAAGTAATGAGAAAGAGTCAAACCTAAGGAAGCAAAGCATTGGTTACAAGTGTTGATACTCCAGCAGCTCCTCCCACAGGGTTGTTTGCTCCTGATGGAGATACTGAGGCCCTGAAGGCACAGTGGTGCTGGTGGGTTGGTTTAGCTGGGAACTGGGGGAGAAAGAGCCTCCCTCCTGCATTCCACTCCTCTCCATTGATTATTATGGGCTCTCTGTCTGGGCATGCCAGCAGGAGCAGCACTCAGGGACACTTGAAGAAAGGGAAAATCTCTTTCCAAGAGCTCAAACTATGTGCTAGGCTGTCTGTGACTGTTTACCTGCTAATGTTTGCCAACTGCTATCTCATTAGCTGTACAGGAAATAGAATTGATATTTCTGTAGAGACATGACACTTGTGCCTCTGCTGAAACAGGAAGGTTTTCTCAGTGCTTCATATCACTCCTGTTTGCTGCTTCCCAGAAGTGATACTGCCTCATTTTGGGAAGGAATCCAAGAAATAAGAGCTTACCAGAGAGGCCTCTTGAAAGCACGGGCAGCTTTATGTCAGCCTGGGAGCTCCCTCGGACACAAATCTTCTGGTGGAGAGAGTGGCTTCTCTGCTGTTTGCAAAAAGGGCCACAAATGGGAAATAAAATGTGTGTGCAGCTCTTTAATGTGAAAAACATCCATTTTGGAGCACAGATTCTGTGTCTGGTCTGAGCAGGCTGTGTGTAAGGGGCTGGCTAGAGGGAGGTGAGTGGCTGTTGGCAGAGACCTGCAGCCCTGACTGCTGAGACAGGGCATGGAGTAGACTGAGCTCTGATGGCTGGGATGCTCCCGGCTGGGATTGGGATGCTCCCGGCTGGGATGTTCCCAGTCAGGGCTGGGATGTTCCCGGCAGGGGCTGGGATGTTCCCAGTTGGGGCTGGGATGCAACACTCTCATCTGTAGTAGTACATATCTCCACATCTGACCCCTGACGTGGTGTGACAGAGCCTGTGTAATGCAGAAGGGTGCTGCTGGTGGGGATGTAGAAGACCCTCTCCTGCTCTTTCCCTCTCCCCATCCATCCCCCTAGGCACTGATGAGAAGCAGGGCAAGCCTGCAGCTTTAATTCCTGCAGGGATAACTCCTACCAGCTAATTACTGACAAGGCTGCATCCAAAATCTGACTTCAGGCAGTGTCATTGCATACCTTTGGTCATGAGAAGGTATTTTTGCCACTTGCAGGCTTTCTCTTCCCCACATCCAGGCAGTGGTGTCCACCAGCAAACTGCTTTCCTTGGAAGAGGACCCAAGGCTGAAAGTATCCTATGTGGCACTGGGGTGAAGGACACCTCAACTGGACCTGTGGAGCTACACAACAGGGGTTAGCCACAAAGAACATGAGCAGGATTCCTGCCAGCAGAAAAAAAGTGAGTATTTAGGGGAGTATACCCTCTGAGGTGCCATCCTCAACCCTTTCCCAGCCTGAGTTAAACAGATATTCCTGTCTGCAAGAGGAGCTTTCCCCTCAGGACACACTGCAAATCGACAGGAAAGAAGAATTTCTGGTGTGGTGGCTGTGTCCCCTCATGCTTTTCTGTTCTTCCTTATTTTGGGTAAATATTGGGCTCCACTAAAGGGAGGAAATCTGTGCAGTGCATGGCTGTGTGTCAGGGATGCTGTGAAAAATGGCTCTGCTGGCATGGCAGCTCCTCCTTCCACTGAGGCTGATTCCTGGTGTCATTTCTGGCCACAAAGCCCCATCACCTCTCTTTGGAAATTTGCATATAGTTCATACATAACAAGGCTTTTATTTTTTTTTTTCCCCTGGCATGAAACCTCTTGAAGTCTGATCCATGAACACATCTAAACAGTAGCACTAACAGGAAACTCGGAGATATGGAAATGGAAATGATTCCCCCAATCAATAAAGATAATTATAGTGAGAGAGAGAGACTGACATGCAGTATCTTGATGCTTTTTTTTTTCCTTGTCTTCCAAGGGGCTCCCCAGGGGCACCACAGACACTGGTGAATGTCTTTCCAAGGCTTACTATGGTTGGGGAAAATTGTTCCCTGGAACTGGTGCAGGAGTGATGGTGCCAAGTGAACAATGAGTGTGTTGCAGCTGAAGCCAAACTTCTCCAGCAGACTAGGGGCAAGCAAGAGGAGTGAAGTCATTAATGGGGGATCTTCAATTCTCTGCTTCAGTTTCTCATTGACATCCTATTTTTTCTTGTTGTAATTATAGACAGGATGATAGAGAGAGCAACATTATTCAACTTTTTTCAAGAACATCCTACCTTTTAAAAGATGTCACTAATTTTGCCCAATTAGCCTTGGGTTTTAGCAGGCTCTAAATGCAAACTGCTGTCAACTTTTGCAGAACTCAGGAGAAGAGAGAGAGAGAGGTTGATTTCCACCCTCCTTCCCCCCCTCCCCAGCTTGTTGCCTGCCTGTCACTGAACACCTCATGTGCATGTGTCTGGAAGGGCTGATGGAGCAGGTCACACAGAATCTTCCAGTATGGCCAGCTGGTCTCCCTTGTGGCACTGGGAGCAAGACAGTGGCATGTCCTTGCAAGAAAAGCCTCAGATGGGAAGGCTGGAGAAGAATCAGTTAAACACAGAGCAGCTTTGTTTGAGTCAAGAGCATCCTCACTCCTGGGGTGTGAGCGGATGCTCTCGAAGCTTGCTTGGAGCACCACAGACCTTGCTGTATGGGACCAGGCTCTGCCTCATGGGTGTTGTTCAGGGTCAGCTCTGTGCCCTGGCATCCTCTTTGCACGTTCTGGGGTGCAGGAGAGGCTATGCCCCATCCTGCTCCCGACTGGCTCCAGCCCCACAGGGGCTGTGATCCGATGTGCTCATAGCCTGCTGATAGCAGCTGATAACTCAGAGCACACCCCAGTGCTGGCACCAGCCTTGCGCTATTCCTGACTCCAAAGTACAGATGGCTCTGGGGTGGCTTTTCTTGGCTCCTCCCTGCAGAACCTAGAGAGGGCATCTGCTGAAAACAACTGCTCGAAGTCGCTGCTTCCTGGCCCCATCCCTCCCGGGTGCTCCCATCTGGATCTCCCAGTGACCTCGCAGGCTGCCCTGCGCAGGGTTAAACGCGTTCCCTTTGCTTCTCCACCTCCAACAGCTCCAGGCAACAAACGGATTGCAGGCTCGGTCCTCCTGTACCTCTCCTTGATGTTCTAAGGCAATGAGAAAGAAGTGTTAAATTTGTTCTTGGCTACTTTTCCTTGCAACTCCCAAAGGCACCGGTTACAAACTGAATCAGTTATCAGCTAGTTAGGCTGGCAGTTCCCGGAGGTACTGCATGAATACTGATAGGGACCCATGCATTATTCAGTGCGAAGAGCAGAGGAAAATGAGCAACACGTCCAAAACAAGAACAGCAGTGGCAGTAAGGGAATAATTAGCGAGCTGTCACTTGTCCCTGTCAGTATTCCCTCCCTTAACACAGGAGGGAAAAATAATAAAAAAGGGTAAGATCATCTTGCAAGCTCTGCTCTTAAATATGCAGCTGGTAGGTTAAAATACAATGATAAAGGGGAGAGGATAGAGAGCTCTGATACAGTTTTCAAAAGATATGGCCTCCATTTCCATGGAGACTATATTTTTTTACTAATTTTTTTCCCTGTAATCCCACAGGCACTGGGTTATACAATAACTCCCTGCCTTAAATATATCAGCCCATGTGCAACAGCATGAAAGGGACATGGCTCTAACATGGGGGCTTATCCCAAGGAAAATATTTAGGGTGGGTTGGTTTGTTGTTGGTTGGTTGTTTTGGTGGTTTTTTTCCTCCCTTTCTACAAAACCCAGCTGAAGTGAATGTGTTTTAGAGACACCAGGTTGACTGAAATCAGCTCTGCTGAGCAAGGCTGCGGCTCCAGAACAAAGCGTGGGAGCAGGGGAATCCTGTGAGCCAGGAGAGGTGTGTCCTGTGCTCTTCCCCAGCACAGCCCTGACCCTTCCACAGCTCTCCTGAGAGGATGGAGCTATGGGGGAGGCACCTCAAGCTGCAAACCAGAGAGCTCAAATCGGGTTTGTCTGGAGTAAATGATTAACTAATCCAACAGCTTGTGGATGGAGGAGAACAGTCGTTCTGCTGTCATCTCTTGAACAGCCCCAAAGCTTCTCCTGAAGAAGCAGAGTGGGGCAGGTGCCCATGGGCTAGTGATGCCAGGAAAAGGATGTATAAGCCTTGTGGAGCTTGTGGGTTCCAGATCCTATTGGATTTCTCAGCCTGGACCACAGCAGCTGAGGCTTACCCTGAGCAGTGCCTGTGGCAGCCTGTGCCAGGCTCTTCTCCAAGCCTTCTGATGCCTTGACACTTGCAGGCACCATGCTTGGGCTCTCATTAGGACAACAGTGAAGATGCTGCTGCACAGAAAGGCTCTTCCCATGCAGACTTGAGCAGGTTCATCTGCCTCTGTGACAGGCACAGCATCTTCACCTGCAGCAGCCCTCAGGGAGCTCCAGCACTGCCACTCTAATTCCAACCAGGGAAAGGATTTGTGCAATGCACAGGGAGGTTGTATTCACAGCAACCATAGCAATAACTGCCCCAAAATATCCTGCTGTGGATCCCTCCCAACAACCTGCCCCAAACTGCAGCATCGATGGGAGCAAGGAAGGAGCATGTCTTGGAGCACATGGCCCCACCAGGGATCTGAAAACTTCAAGGTCCACCAGCAGTTTCCAACCCTCCTGCACCAACAACCACCACAGAGATCCTCAGCAGTGTTTGGAGAAGCTATTAATGAGCCCAGCTTATTTCACAGATCTGCAACACTTACATCATTCAGGACCCACTTCCCTCCGTCTCTGCCCTCATTTCTTAGAAGGAAATGTTGGTGAAACCTTAGCAGAGTCCTGCAGGGAGCAGGGGAACAGCTCTAAGAATGGCATCAAGTCAGAAGGAAGGAAACCAAGGAAAAGGCTGGAGAGATGTTCTCAGAAGTGTCTGCAAGTGGTGCCTGTGCAGCTCCCCAAAAGCCAGGAGAAGTTCCTCAGCAAGCCTCTTCCCACATGGGGATGATGCCTCCTTTGAAGTCCCTTCTTGTTCCCAAAAATTATTTCACTGCTTTTCCCTGTTCCTGCCTAGCAGCCAGCAGGATAACAGCTCTTGGGATATAGCCTCATGCTACAAAAATGCACGCAAAGCAAAGCATTTCTGTGTCAGGTTTTTATAAGCCCTTTCTAGCTCCTGAGTGATCCATGCCCAGCCCAGCCTCTGACATGCCAACGTTCCCTTTGAGATCGTGCCATGGATTTGCACAGATGACTCTGATTGACATGAGATGGTATAGATAGTCCCTTATTTAACCCTTATTCTAGCACAAATTCAGGGAAGGATTTTTGCTCATGAGCTGTCTCTCCTGGATGCCCTTAGACCATTGCCTAGGTGGCCATTGTCTTCTTCTGCCTCATGTGCTGTGCATCATCCTAGGTCTGAGATTTATGATTTGCTGGATAATACATTTCATCCCACAAGAAGAAACCTGGAGAGATTTCACATCAACTAAACAAGCATTTTTGGTGTCAAGTGCCTGTATTTTTACATAAGCACCCACAGGTTCTTCAGTCTCCCTTGCTGAATGAGATCCCTGGCACAGATGAATATTCATAAGGAATAACTGGGAAGAGCTGTGGTTTTCAGCAAAGCAAACTTCCCTGCGGGAGGAGGAGTGTGCTTTCTCTGATGCTTCTCTAGTGTATGTTCAGTTCCAGGTGGTACCTTCCTAGCTCCTCAGACAGGGTTAGGAAAGCCACTGATGGCCAGCACAGAGCTTGGTGCCACCACCCATCACCCATCAGTGCTTCTCTACCAAGGCAAGGGACATTATGCTGGTCTGTGTCCCTCTGACCTCAAAAGAACCAGAATCAGACATGTTATCTTTAAGCCGTGGTTGCAGGACAGACCCTGATCACCAAAACCCCAAATTCTAAGGTTAGAAGAGGTTTTTGCCCTGCTCCCTGTTGTTGGTTTTGGTTGCTCAGCCCTTTGCACTGGATGCAGCTCCTTTTCCCTCCCCTATCTCCCTGCAGCTCCAGCTGTGCAGGTGGCAGGACCAGTTCCACTGAGGGTATCCTTACTGCTGTCACATAGTCCTCCCTAACAGGCACCAGGAACCTGATGTTCTGCCACTGCCACCCAGTTTCTCACCTCCCTGCTTGCAATTCCAGGGCCTTTGTTTTCCACTCGCTGGAAGCAGCTGTGGTCTGATTGTAGGAGGATGCACGATTTAGCCAGCGGAGAGGGAATAATTTGGCAGGGAGCATTCCTTGTTACTCTGTCAAGGAGTCTGTGTGTCAATCGATGGGCTAACAATTATAATCAATGTCAACAGGAAGAAAAAAACCCTAAACCCCAGCAGTAAGCAGTCAGGTGTGTGCAGGAGCAGGAAGCTAACCCTTGTTGTGGCTGCTATGGCAGATTCGCTCTCACACACTATCACACAGTATCACACAGTATGTCAGGGGTTGGAAGNCTTGGACACGGTATTCCAGTTGGGGCCTAACCGGGGCAGAGTAGAGGGGTGTCCAGGCAGGCCAGGCTGGAGAAGGGATGGGGGCAAGGGTCCAAGCCCAGCTGCTCCTTCAGCAGCTCAGCCTTGGCTCGTTCCCTTCCTGCCACTCTGGATTTTAATTGCTAGGACACAGGCAGGTCCTGTGTCTGGATTTTAATTGCTAGGACCTGCTGGCAGGTGCAGAGCTCCCTTTGAATGCTGCATGAGTGCCATGCATGCTCCTGGACAGAGCTGGGCAGGCTCCGGAGCATGGGTGGACATCTGGGCACTGACTCTGGCACTGCTGAAGCTGTCAGTGCTAAAGCCACTGTGACTCCTCCAGAGAAACTGAGCCATGACCTGCTCTGCTGCCTTTACGCTTGTGCTCCAGTGCCTGAGACACAGCCAGTGTGACAACAGGCTGGAAACCCTGGGGAGACTGTGGGCCTGGCAGGAGAAGAGGACCAGAAGGGCTGCTCAGGTGGCCCTGATATAGCAGAGCCAAGCCCGGGCTGGTACTTGTGACCAGTTTTTGAAGGTTTGTTCCTCTGAGCTTTCTGTGGGTGCTTGCAGCAGCCAAATCCCTCCCCAGCTCCTAGGAGATGTCCTAGTGCTGGTGACCACAACAGCTGGTGGTTTCTGTGGAGCGTGCCCTCCACCTGCAGGGATGGTTGTGGTGGGATCCCAAGCAGCCAAGGCTTGATGGGGACATGCACATGGTGGGCTGGCAAGGCTGGTGTCAGGAGCACAGCCCAGCACACCTGATGTGCCATGTGAGGGAGAGATGAGAGCCTTTCAGCAGAAGGTTTGCTGCCCTCTGTCACTCACTGCCAGCAGCAATGCTTCTCTGTGCTGTCACACGGTGCCCCTAGGATGCTGAATTAAACAGTGGGGCTTTTGATGCTGCTGAAGCAACTGTTGCCTTAATTATCCATCACATTTGCACATGCACCTTACAGAGTGGAAGAGGTTCTCTTCCCCAGGACTCATGGCTGTTGGAATTCTCAGCCCCCTCCCCTTCCCACTGAGTTGCTTGGACTTCCATTGTGTGTCGACTTGCTTTCGTATTGTTTATTAATGAACAGAACCTTGAAAGCAGGAGATCATTGCCAGAGGTTCTTTTTACTACCACATTAGTTAAGGCTGAAAGTATTATTTTACATGCCAATGAATAATTCACCTGATTCTGAACCCACCCCTCAGCCCTGGCCATCCCCTGCCTGTGCAGTGAGAACAGGCTGAAGGTGGGATCACATCCGTGCACCTTGTTCCCTGCACAGCTGCTGAGGAAGGAAGGACTTAAAAACTGTTGTGTAAAATAAAATGTCCACAGCAGCAGAGCCCTCATGAGGTTCTGCCTGCATCTCTGAGTTTAGAGCTTAGGAAAAAAAATAGAGAATAATTGTGATACTACACTTTCTGCTCATTCTTTGCCTGAGATCTCTATTTTCCCCTTAGCTTCTCCACACCTCCTGATTATTTATAGCATCCCAGACCTCTAGCCTTATAGAAACCATGCATGACTTCTCCTTCCACTCAGTGCACTATTGGTAAAAGATTTAACTCATTAATAGAGTAAAGCTAGAACAAAGCTCCATAATTTGGCATTAGTTTTCCCCAACCTGATTGTGTTTACTTAGAAAGCAGCTAAGGCACAGGCATGTGGGGCTATAAATCAGCAGAAAATCAAATGCTAACATGTAAATAAATTGCAAATCAGCTGAGAAATTGGTTTCATTTTGAGACGATAAAGCATATTTCTCCTGTGCTGATTTTATAAGGTGCCCCTTAAGAATTGTAATATTTCTGTGTGGTAATGATAAACATTAGTGAGTTGCTTTAGAAATGAAAAAATGGCAACCCTGTGGGGATTTGAAAAACATATGCACTTCAAATCTGAAAATCCAATTTAACTGTCCATTATATGGAGAATAAAAAAAAGGTAAGGATAGGATAATTTTGCAGTTACACAGCATTTGACTAAATCTGATTCAGGGATGACAGCTACACTTTAAAAGCTACATGTCTGAATGTAAGGAGACAGCAAATCATTTATTTATGATTGTAATCTAGCTCCTGTCTAACAAGTTAACAACTGTGCAGAGTGCTCCCTGAGTGGAGGCAGCCTGTGTAGGCTTGTCAGTTAGCACTCTTTAAAACACTTTTTCATAGAATTTCTCTTTTAAAAAAAAAAATAAAATAAAATAAAAGAGACCAAAGAGAGTCCCTGTCAAATTTACCAAAACAAGCAGATGTTAAAAATGGCAAAAGTTTGAAGAAACAAATCCTGTCCCTAATTTCCTACAAAGCACCTTTTGCAGGAGGGATGTGACACTCAGAGAAGCAGACACCAGAGCTCTGCTTGCTGGCACAGACCTGCACTTGGTGGCAGCTCCATGGAAGGATCTGGACCCAACTCACTGCTGTGGTCCATGGGCTCCATGGTAGGATCTGGACCCAACTCACTGCTGTGGTCCATCAGCTCCATGGAAGGATCTGGACCCAACTCACTGCTGTGGTCCATCAGCTCCATGGAAGGATCTGGACCCAGCTCACTGCTGTGGTCCATGTGCTCCATGGAAGGATCTGGACCCAACTCACTGCTGTGGTCCATGGGATCCATGGTAGGATCTGGACCCAGCTCAGTGCTGTGGTCCGTAGGCTCCATGGTAGGATCTGGACCCAACTCACTGCTGTGGTCCATCAGCTCCATGGAAGGATCTGGACCCAGCTCACTGCTGTGGTCCATGTGCTCCATGAAAGGATCTGGACCCAACTCACTGCTGTGGTCCATGGGATCCGTGGAAGGGCCTGGACCCAACTCATTGCTGTGGTCCATGGGCTCCTTGCCATGCCAGTGGTCACCAGGCTGCAGCACCCATCAGAGTCCTGTGCCATGCAGCTCCAGCTGCTTCATCAGGTACTGCTAGAGGTGACACTAGTTTAGCATTTAGGTCTTGGTTCCTGTATCCTGTCCAAGATATTGGGCAGTGGATGATGCCCATACTCTGTCCACCAGTTTCCATAGATCTTGACCTCATTCCAGCTGCACCTTGGAGCAGGCTAAGGTTGCCCAAGCAGAGCAGTGATGTGTTCATTGTTGTATCTGTCTCAGAGTGCTGATGGAAGATGCTTTAAGGCAACTAAATCAGCTGAACAGTTATGAAGAGCTATGAACAGGTAGTATTTACCCAAAAGCTCTAATGTGATAGAAGTAATCTGATATTGGTGTTGTATATTCTCTCATTTTACACTCTCTTGGTACCAAAGGTCTAGAAGGAGAATAATGTGACAAGTTTTTCTGAAGAGTAATAGGGAAGAGCTGGTGAGCTGATGGCCATGGCCCTGGTGTCCACAGCAGACAACCTGGTGGAAACAATCACAACACATCCACCAGCTGGAGAACTGGGATAAATGAGGAAAAAGCCAGTGAGGGGTTGGAGGAGGACATGCTTTACAAGAGAAACTCTTTGGATTTCTTTAGGAGAATCTGACAAGTGTGTGATGGGGAGGTGCTGGGCAAGGTCTTCAGCAAAGCCATTGAGAAGGGGAGTGACCCAGCTGGAGGCAGTGGCTCCACAGGGCAAAGCTAAAGGACAGTGTCAAGGAGGTAAAGCAAATGACTGGTTTTCAGAGGAATGGTTCATAGGATCTGTGCTGGAATGCCCCCAGTTTAGACTGGACTCCACACTGTCATGTATGTGGTACAACAGCAGTTTCTTTTCATAGAGGGTTTGTTGGACACATCCTGCTGATGCCTGCAGGGACATGAGCAGGTTCAGCTCCACAACCTGCTGTCCCACCTTCTGGTTTTGCTGCCTCTATTATTGGGGAGGGGGGCTGTTCCTGGAAGCACACACTCATCCTCCCTCCCCAGCTCCCTGCCAACAGTGCTGTGGGCACTGGAGTGGCTCCAGAGGTCATAGGTACTCCAGAGAAGTTCATCACCCTACATAGGAGCACCTGCAGATGAAAGGTCAGGAGTGATGTCCTTTGTAAACAGCACCAGCACTCCTGCTATGAGAGGGCTTGGTTTTTCAGACCCCCCAGAAGAGAGCTCACACATTGCTTTGTGGTTACCTGACTTTTGTTCAGTCATTAAAAAGAAGAAAGCTAAAATAACCCTGATTTTATGACGTTGTGAGAAACCCTTTCCTCTTGAGGAGAGGAGATCTACTTCTCTTTGCAGAGGTGTCTCTTGCCTTTGCACATGGTGTCCTCATCCCATCCCATCCCATCCCATCCCTGCTGGCGAATGGGTGCAGCAGCTGCTCCAGATGTGGAGAGTGAGGAGGGTGGCAGGGAGCTGGGAAGCCCTTGGGGCTGGTTGGTTTGTTTGTTGTGCCTGAGAATCCCCAGGAACTGAACCAGAGGGAGAAAGTTTGCGATGGTGCTTGTCAGATAGTATCACCCTCACACCCTCTGCTGAATGCTAATAAGTGTAAGTAAACACAAGAAGTCTCTGCCTGTTTATTTATCTTGGGCTGGGTCAGTGGCTGAAAACACAGAGTGTTGTTTTTCCAGATAAAGGAATTCCTCTCTGATAGAAAATGCTGTGCCTGTGATTCCCAGAGTCAGGGAATGATGGAAAGATTTCCCTTTTTTGGATGTCTGGGGGAGAAAGGTAACAGCAGAACTGTAGTGAAGCAGGTGAAGCTTGGCTGTTTTTAAGTCATCTTCTGCTGATTAGAAGATATTTAAAATATGCTTTGAAAATAGCCATCAGCAGGATGATTTAGGAAAAAACCTGCAGCACAAGAGTTCACTGCACTCTTGCTGGCCACTGGCTGAGCTGATTATCCTGCTGGAGAGAAATGCCTGCAGCGTTAGTTGGATTAGATTAAAAGTAGAAGTAGTTTAGATAATGCAGGAGTGTGACCCACTCTTTTTTTTCTTAAGGGAAGGAGGAGAAAACTTCAGATATCCACATTTAATGAAGATTGCCAAGGTCTGCAGTTTTCCCTCCCCATGTCCTGCGCTTTCCGTGCCTCAAAAGAACAACAAAAAAAACCCCTTTATTAGTGTGTTTTTGAGAAGGAACCGTTGGTTGCTCTCATGTCATCGTGAGGAGGGGACGTGTCCCTGCTGGCAATTACGGAGTGGAGAGGCTGGAGCTATCTGCATGGCTGATTGACAGCTTGGGCTAAGCAAACAGATCCTCCAGCAGCCTGGGCTGGGGCTGGGCTTGGCTGCAGCTTGGCAGGCAGAGCCAGGAGGCCGTGGAGAATGGCACTGTTCAAGCAGCCAGCAATCTGTGGGGTCTTCAGAACCTTATCATCCATGCGAGTCAACAACTGTGCTAAATTGAAATTGTAGAGTTGATTAAACGAGGTATTTAAGGGCCCCATAAAAGAGAGCCAAGCGAGCCAGGAGGGGAGCGGGGCGAGCGCGGGGCGGGGCGGGGGGAAACCGCGGTGTGGGGAGGGTTTATCTCACCACCAGCAGCAGGCTCAGCCACTGATCTAATCAAATTATTCAGCATTAAAAAACTGCCAAGGCATTCCAGTGCTGCAGCTTTTCCAGAGCCCAGCTGGGATCAAATGCTAATCAACGTCTCCACGATATTTATTCCCACTGTCAGTCTGGTACGTGTTTGTTTTCCGAGCGCTGCATACTAAACTGGAAGATCAAGATGAATCGGTGGAGATGGGAGATGATGAGCAGCCAGGAAAAAATCCTGGCTATCAGGAAGCTGCTGGAGAGAGCTGGAGGGATTCATGCAGCCATCGCTGGTGAAGGGGCTGGTGACCCTCAGCCATGGCACGGTGCAGCTGGGATGCACTCACTAGGATGCACCTATCAGGATGCACCCACTAGGATGCACCCATCAGGTTGTATCCAGCAGGATGCACCCACTAGGATGTCTCCAGCAGGATGCACCCACTAGGATTCACCCACCAGGATGTATCCAGCAGGATGCACCCACCATCCAGTGGGATGCACTAAGCCAGGCACTGGCATAACTGACACAGGTTGCAGCAGGCCATCATATCTTTTCACCTCGCACCTCTCCCATGCAGGTGCCACTTTCATCCTCACAGCATCACCGAGCTGGTCCTTCACCAGCTCCTCATCATGAAGAAAGGATGAAGCCCAGTGGGATGGGAACATAACACCCTTGAGCTGTGGTCCTCAAGACCCTCAGAGGCTGTGCAAACCAGCAAGTCCTCCTTAAGCACTAGCCACAGGAGCGCTAGGAGACTAATTAATTTCCTTTTTGTTTTTCAGAGTTTCATTTTTAAATTACAGTCTTCCCTCCTCTCTAATAAATACTCAACAATTAAAGCTTTTTTTTTCCCCCCCGACATGCGATTCCAACATCTCAGTGTCCCACCCTCCTGTCACCTTCCCTGCCATAAACAGATTCGTAAAAACTGCTTTTGACGCCCCAGCTGCCATTAGCCACTTAAAATCCCATAATTATCATCCTATCATGGGCCTGTTAACGAGCAGTAAAAATAAGGCCATTGAATATGGTAATTTATTCGTAAATTAGCCTAATGAGAATAGGTTTCAGACACTGTTTACTTTCTAGCTGCCTGTTTCGGTGCGGTGCAGGCAAGGCTGTGCTGGGATGGCGAAGCAGTTTGTCAGCACAGGAGCCTCTGCCTGGGTGGCAGATGCAGCTCCCACACCAGTGGCAGAGCTGATGCTCCAGAGCCAGCTCTTACCCACACTAGTGACAGATCCAATGCTTCAGCTCCCACTTCGATGCTCCAGTGCCAATTCCCCTCCCATGCCAATGTCAGATCCAGAACTCCAGCACCAGCTCTCTCCCACACCATGTTTCCTGCACAGCCTTCCCGTGGCTCTCCTGCTTGTCCATCACAACAAGCACTGGGCACCATGCCGTGGCAGTGGCACAGGGATACCCTGGGCACCATGATTCCTTTCCACTTATAGCCCTTGGGCTGGGAATTGTTCTCACTGCTCTGTGAGCTCTCCAGCCTCGTGTCCTGGTTTGAGTTGTGACTCTGAACTTGACCAACAAGCTATTCCTTTCCATATCTGTGATATTCAGGATAAAACTGAGGGTCAGGTCCTGAAAGTTTCACACCAAGCTTGGGCCTTGGGATCTCTTCCATAAAGCCTAAGACCCAAGCAAGGCAGGTGCAGGATTAAGTTATTTAAAACCTAATTAACAGCCAATACAAAAAAAGGAGAGGTGTGAACCTCTACCCTCCCTGAAGGATGAGCACCTGAGCCGTCTGGGCTGGTGGAGAGGGAACTCTCCTGGTGAGGATCAGCAGCCCAGCTCTGCTGTTGCAGGATTCTCTCTGTTCTTCCTTCCATCTCAATGCAAGAGTTCTTGAATCCAGTTCCAGGATCCAGTCCCTGAGTCTGATTCCCATCTACTGCTGAGTCCTTCTGCCACAGCATCAGAGATGATGGTGAGGTAGTTCCTATCAAGGGGGGTTTGGGTTTGGTGTTTTGTATATGTTTGTGCATGGTTTATTTTATTGTTATTATTTTCACTGAAGTAGTTTAAGATTTTATTTCCATTCCACAATTGTCTCTCTCTCTCTCTCTCTCTCTCTTTCTCTGTTAATTCCCTTTTTTCCTTCCTGGAGTGGGAGAAAAGGGGTAATAGAGAGCATCTGTCACTGGATTAGTGGTCAGCTCAGCCCTAACCCTTGACACCTTGTCTGCAGCAATGTCTTTTTCTTCCTCAGTCTTTTAACCTGTGGAGGTTAAAGATCCATCTCCTGGAAAGCACAAGCCAGCTCACAGCAGCAAACTCTCTTGTCACAGGATAGCTTTCTGCTGCCCATCAGGGCTTGTCCCTGTGCTTTCCAGAGCTGGGCAAAAATACTAGGATAAATGTGAGTAAATGCAGCAGAGCAGTGTTGTGCCAGAGCTTTGCAACACAAAACAATAAGAACAGTGCTGGGCAGGACAGATCTGGTCCCATTTCTTCAGCTATTTTTGAGGGCTAATTCCCAGCCAAAGCAAGAAGTGCTTTGCTCACAGCCTGTAGTGTTTAACACCCCTAACCCAGGAGCTAGAAAAGATGCTCTTTGATGGCCAGCCATCAGCTGAAGCCACCACCTGGTCCTCTGAATTAAAATGCTCATCAGTTGGGCTAGAAGGAGGAGGAAAAACCCTGAACTGAAGCTGCTCTGAATCCAGAACTGACAGGTCTAAGCACTCCAGCACCTGGGCTGCTTATTTTTCCCAGGCAGTATCTTTACAAACAGTTATTCTCAGGCAGTGGAGTGGTTATAAACCCCTGAATGAATGAGGATGAGAGGTCCTTTCAGGGAAGAGGTGAAGAGCTCTTGACTATGAGCCTTTTCACCCTCTAGAGTATTTTCATTCCTAGGCTGGCTAAAAGCCAAGAAATAAATCTGCACGGTCAGAGCATCTCAGCTGAATTGCTGAGCCATAGCCTGCAGCACCCCAGGCACTGCCACCCAACCCGTTCTCCTGGTCCTTCCCCCACCAGGGGAGGGGGCTTAGACCTACCCCTTTTGCAGGGCATTTCCACCCCACCAGCTCCTGCAAAGGGCTAGGCTGTGCCAGGGTGTTAGGGCTGAAGAGATGCAGCTCAGGAGAAGCTTCATGCTAGTGAGTAACAGCTCATGGACAAGGAGCCAAGGACATGAACATATCAGCCCCTCAATGAGGGGAAGCTGAGCCTGGTCCT
>VWZO01021311.1:53458-85799 GCA_013396975.1 Bucco capensis
GCTAACAGCCACAGCTCACACTGCCCAGAGCACCAAACACCTGCAAGGGCCTGGACAGGTTTTATCAGGACAAGACTATATAAGTGGTTGTAAGTAGCAATAAAGGGAGAAAAAAAAAACAAATAAACCCCATCAATAGTTTCCTGAGTGAGGTCATGGCAACACCAGCACTGCCAGGAGGTGTAAAACCTGGAGCCAGTCACTCACCCTTAGCAAACACCTCAGGGTGCTGCTCTCTGCCTGGAAGGGGCAGATCCCCCTGGGAATCTCTGTGTGTCCCCAAGAGGATGAGGGGAAAACAGTTCAACTGGCTTTTGGCTTCCTGTTCCCTAGCTAAATTACAGAGAGTTTTAACTTGTCTGCAGCATCAGATACCAACCCTAAGTCTTTTGGAAAGGATTCTGAGTTTCATTTCCTCTCGTTCAGCAGCAATTACAGATCACCTGAGCCATGAGAGGAGAGGTACAGCCCCTGCACACTCTTCTGTTGCCCTGCTGGGAGAGGCAGGCTGGGCTCTGCTGCCATACAGGCTTCCCTGGAGCTGTTGAGCTCTTGGCAATGTCACATTTTCTGCTGCAGATAGCAGAGTGGAGCAGGCTGGAGGCCAGGCTGGTAATATGGAGGTGGCAGCAGTGCTGCCTGGCTGGCCCTGAGCAGTGAGCCAAGGGATGGGCAGCAGGGACAGCCCATGCCCCACAAAACCCCACCACTTCCCTGATGCCACTTAGCAACAAAAGGGTTAAATGCAGCACAGGAAGGTTTCCTCCTCCTCAACTCCCCCCCCCCCAAATTGTAGTAACATCTTCAGTAGAGGCATCAGAGGGAGAAGATAAAGGCAAAGCCCTTCTGCAGGAGGATTTGTCTATCAAATCTAGATTAGCAATGGGTGTTTGGGGAAGATGAGACCCTAATCTGATTGAGTAAGGGGAGTCTGTGATATCAATCTCCTTGTATCCCATTGTCTTTGTGCTGCTTTGTAAATTAATATTCATATTTGTCTCTACCTTTATGCCAAATCTCTTGTGCTCCTTGTCTCTCACTGCCTGATGAATTGCAGTGCTGTGCACTGGGTACCCTGCACTAGAATTAGCATTAGCTTGGGCTTTGCCTTTATACCTGTGCTTAAGTGGCATGAAAATAAAAGCTATCTGCCAAGTGTGCAGGCTTCAGGCTGGGGAGCTGCAGCTGTGGCAGGTCCAGGAGCAGGAGTTTGCAATGACCTGGCCTCAGCCACACTGCCTCTTGGCTGGAGCCACCCATCTCCTGGTTGTTGGGGTAATTCTGCCTGCTGCTGCCCTGGGCACCCCCCTACCCTTCCTGGGGACTCATCCCACCCTCCCCAGCTTTGTGCTGGATGGTTTCCAGCAGCAGCTTTCCAGCAGTCCCTTCCCCACAGCTCCAGCCGTGCCGGTTTCCCTTCCTTTGCACAGTTCACTGCCAGTGCCACCTTACCCAAAATTCAATTTTTCTCCCTTTCCCTTTGGAACATTGCATCTTGTTCAATCCTTCCCCTGTCACACCAGCTCCAGCACTGTTTCAATTGGATTCCAAAAATAACCTCTTTATTCCGAGGGCTGATGCTATTATATGGTCGTGCAGCGCGGGCAGGCGAGAGGTCATTCCATTATCCGGGAACGAGATAACTGAGTATTAGGGCAGCCAGGCTCTTTGACTCCCTGCCCTCTGGTAATGGGCCTTTTTTAAGGGCATTAACCAATGTTTCTACTTAGGTATTTGACAAGAGTAAAGGTAACATTGCCATTTAATCCTCTCTTTTCCTTTTTTTCCTCTTGCCTATAGACAGCTCTCCCGCGTTTACTTCTCTCCAAAGTGCTCAAACTTCAGCTCAAAACCACAGAGCTCATTTCCTCTAAACCAAATTCTTCCCATGAAGTTCTGGTTACAGGTTGGGTTGAATATTCCAGGCACTAGGACGCAGGGAATCACTCCTGCTCCAAATGCCACCACTGCCTCTCCTCCCATTGCCGTGCAGCATGCTGTGCCCAGCCCCACACCCCCTGTACCACTCCACCCCTGGGGACACTGCCATCAGGTGCTGCTCAGGAGCATCCCTGGTGCTGGCACACCAAAGTGCCAATGAATCCCAGGCAATGGAAGATGGATGCTAGTGTGAATGGATCAGCCTGGGCCCTGAACCCCAGCTGGAGTGGCTGGGAGGTAGGAGCACCCAGCAGAGCAGGAGCCTTCTGCTGCTCTTGGACAATGCCACTTTCACTGGACTAAAGGAGAAAGTGTCCCAGAAATACTAGCAGCCTTTGAAATGAAAAAAAAAAATCATATATTGCCACTTTAAATGTCTTTTTTAAGGAACAAAACAGCAGGGTGTACAGACAATTCATTTGAGGTGTGCACTCCTACTCTGCTCTGCTGCTCCGTGTGTTCACAGCATGGTGGGCAGCAAGGACCTGGAGCTATTGGCTCAGGGCAGAACAACTCTTCTGTTTCTCATTCCAGGCCAGCCACATCCTGAGGCAGCTCTAGGATGGGTTAATTTGTGACCAGCCCAAGCATTTCTTTCACAAGGCTTCTCATGTCTTTCTCTTCTAAGTCTCTCAACTCACACATGGATGTCTCCAGGTTTCAGGCTCTCCTCCAGCATAAGCATGAAGCCTTGTGTCAGAGCAGGACTGAGAAACAACTGAAGAGCTGAGCTGCCTGCTCCTGCCATTCCTGTGCAGTTGTCCAGGAAGAGCATCTTCAGCTTGGCATGGGAGCAAGAGTGGCTGAATGTTTCATGAAGGACTTGGTGCCAGCAATAAATTGGCATTTCCCGGTGCTGAGTGCTATTGCTGCCAGGCAGGTCTTGGCTGTCCCTCCCCAGGCTTTGCTGGTCTCCTTGCACAGCCCAGGGATGGCTCACAAATCTGGGATCGTCCTGGCATCCCACCAGCATCAGGAGCTCTGCAGGAGATACCTGCTCGTGTGTTCAGATGAGGTGATGTCCCTGAAGCTTGCAATGCCAACAGCTCACCTCTTTAAGAGTGAAAATGCATCTACCAAAGCTTGTGGCTTAATTGATTGATTAATAACAGAAACTCTAATTGAATCCTCCCAGCTTGTACATAAGATGTCTTAATGTTAGAGCCTAGGGAGTAAATGCACAGCGTGGAAGTATGAACTGCAGCACAACCAGTAACACTTCCAATTTAAAAGTCAATCTCATTATACAGGAAGCTGTTTTCTCTATCCCCCTGGAAAGGCAACAGCAATCTCCCATCTTCTCCCTACCAGAGCCACCACATGGTTTGTTAGTGTCTGTGGGAGATGCAAATATAAGGGATTTTTTTTTCTTCTTTTTTATTTGTTCCCACTGCTGCATATCTGAGTAGCTCAGTAAATATTCATGAGGCTGCCATTGGAGGAGCTCTGGAAACTACAGAAAATATGCCCTCCGAGGTGACATCTAATTTGGCACTTCCCACATGGAGAGGCAAAGGATGCAGCCAGAGCAACAATACCCTAATAATTAAATACCTTGCTACAACCTAATCTTCTCTGTTTCTCATTAAACAGGAGACACCTCAAGCCTTTTTCATGGGCAAGGTCCCCCCGAGCACAGAAGTTAGCAGGACTAATCCAATGGTGGATTCACACTCACCATCTAGGAGACCAGGCAGCACCTCAGGCCAGGAATGCCTGGAATCGCTTCCCAAATTCACACTTTATGGTCATGATGCCTCAAACCGTGGAAAATAAAACCACTCCATGCTGGAATGTCTCCAGGTCACAGCAGTCCCTTCCATGTAGTGTGCCCCATGTTTTCCTGGTCCTTAAAGGATACTGATTGTCTCTCCAGGTGTTCCCACATATTGCTAGTTTGTGTTTCCTGACTCACCTTGGGCTGAAGAGGGTTGGAGTTTATACTCTGCCTTTGACTGTTGAGAAGGCTAAAGACTGTTTGTTCCCTCCTGGAGCTTTCTAGTCCACACCATTAGATGTCTATGAAAAAAGCTGGAGACAGTTTTCTGCCCTTCCCAGCATGACTTCAGGCAGTGGATGGCTCCTTGGGGAGCCAGACAGACCTATGCAATATGACCTGCAAAGGAGCTTTGGGCACTGGGCAGTCTGTTCTCCCAAGGAACAAGTGAAGGATAAGAGGAAACATCTTCAAGTTGTGCCAGGAGAGGTTTAGGTTGGACATGAGGAACAATTCCTTCATGGAAAGGGTTGTCAAGACCTGGTCCAGGCTACCCAGGGCAGTGGTGGAGTCACAATCCCTAGGAGGAGTTGAAAAACTGTGGAGATGTGGTGCTGAGGGACATGGTTTAGAGGTGACCTGGCAGTGCTGATTCGTGGTTGGACTTGATGATCTGAAAAGACTCTTCCAACCAAAACAATTAGATGACTCCCTGATTTTGGTGGGGTTTATATCAGAGCTTTTCCCTTCTCCACGTGCTGCAGCAAGGGCTTGGCCATGAGGCACGTAGAAGAGGATTGCTGAGGACTTCAGACACAGAGCCTCTCATGCTCTCCTGGCCCAAACACTGCTTCCCTACCTGCAGAGCAGATGTGCAGGGCATCAGTGCACATCTGGACACTGACCTGGAGTAAGAGAGGAGGATCTCTGTGCAGAGAAGAGCTTTCCTGGTCCCGCATGGATACGGGGGTGATGGGAGGTGCTCTGCATTTCATGCCTCCAGGTCCTCAGCTGTGGTGCAGAAGGCAAGCATGTACTAACGATGCCACGCAGTGACGAGACAGCCCCAGAGGACACTTGATTGAATCCCATCTTGCCCCTGCTTGCCAGCTGTGTCTGCAACATCCCCTCTATAGATCCAGCAGCTCAGAGCTGTCCTGCCTGCTGCTTGTTCTCTTCCCTTTAACTACACCATCATTGGCATTTTGGTGTCATTCACACCCTAATCTCACAGATATCTGTTTCCTATTTGGAATTCCACCTGTCAGGGCACCTCTTTCCCACCAGCGATATGGGTAGCGAGTGACCTTCAGCCAGGGAATGGTTATAGCCTTAAGACAACACAATTAAACATGTTTTATTGCTTAACACACTCTGTCAGGAGCCTTAGCTGTGTTTTTGTTCCAGTCTTCTATCGTTTTCAGAAATGCCTGGAACAGTGACAGCTCAAAGCACCCCTGCACTTCTGCTCCCAGGTAATCAATAGAAGGCCTCAAGGTATCTCACACTTCTGTCAAATATGGGATTTTTAGCATGAAACCATTTCCAAAGCTTTTTTCTTTCCTTTTTTTTGTGATTGCAAGGCTCCCTCCCCTTCCCTCCCCAGCAGTTATCAAGGACACAGGGTGGCAGTGGAACAAAGGAGCCTAGGCCACTAACAGGAAGGTCCTCAGATGATTCCCAAGGAGAAAGGCACTGCAGGATGTATCCTTCACCTGGATGGGATGGGCAGGGCATATGGGACACAAGGCTTATGGGTTGTTCTCAAGGCTGATTCAGGATGGAAACCAGTAGCAATTAGTGGGTTTAACTGCATTTAAATTGCCATGATCTGCCTGTGAGTTGTGCTGGTCCTGGAGCAGTTGCTGGACACATCTGTCACTTCTGTCTTGATCTAACCTCAACTTCTCCCTTGTCATCAGCAGGAAATGTTTTCAGTAGTGACCCATGGGCATGGCCAGGGTTTGCCAAGCTATGCTGAGGTGTGAGGGCTGAGGACACAGGGCAGTCCCCTCAGCAATTAGCACCTTTCCTTGATGACCAACCTCTTTTCCCATTCCTCCTCCTGCTTTCTGCTGCTGTGGCAAGTCTCTCTGACCCAGATGATGCTCATTCCATGCACAGGTTGGATGGGAGTTTTGTTTCCAGAACCCAGGGCAAACTAAGCAAAGAATTAAAGTGAAATTGCTAATTATGCTGCAGTTGCACAACACTGGCTTTGCTTCAAGATTTCCTGGTGGGCAGGGATGTCCCTCAGCCCAAGCAGGACCCTCTTTGTTGTAGTGCCCCTTCGGATCGGTGCCAGGTGCCAGCCATCCCAGCATGTGCCCAAAGGCAGTGTGGGAGGTAGAGCTATTTTATTCTCATCAAGCTAAATCATGCTTTTAGACCAGAACTATCCCCAGGCCTGACTCACTGCAGCAGTGCAGGGCTGTCTGCAATTCAAACCCTTTGCATCCCTAGAATTTCTCCTGAGGCTCCTCTGCAGCTGCTGGGGATGAAGTGCCTGGAGGTGGAATTTTGCAGGCAACCTGGGTAGAAAGCTGCTAAAAGCTGACAGATTCCTCTCTCAGGGCTGTGGGTGACTCTCCTCCCGAGCGTGATGTTCTCCTGACAAGTCAAGGTGAGCAGTGAGCATCCTGAGGTGGCACTTGATAGCAGCATGCTGGTGCTTCTGGGCAACTTGAGGTTTGGAGAACTCTGCCTGGGATGAGGAAGACCAAACTTTCCTCCTTCAGACTTGCAAAGCCACTTCTCCAACAGAAGCAATGGCATTCCTGTGCAGCCCAAGCCAAGGGTAGGTGTCATCCCTGACCAACCCACGGGGCTTCTAGCATCCTGCTCCAGGGACCCCACAGTGTCCACATCTCCCATTCCTCTGGAGCAACCACTGCCTGCTGCTGCTCCTGGCTGGCAGCTAGCTATGCTGGACCACCAGCCTCCAGAAGCCTCTTGGCTTGCATTCCAACAGCAAGCTTCTAAGGTAACACAAATGCCACTGATGGAGGAGGTTCCTGTCCTCCTCCAGGCTCCATGTGCTTTCTCAGGGCAGGAGAAGTCACTCCCTGTGCCTGGCTGAGTGTGGCCAGACATGAGCTCCATGCTAGCACCTCCCAAGGCCCATAGTGGCACTGAGCAGCACCAAGCAGTGAGGTCACCAGAAGCCAAAGCCATCATTCCTTGATTTGGAGAATCCTGTCAGAAATGGCAAGAGAAAGAAAAGAAAAGAAAAAAAAAACAACAAACCAAACAAACAAAACAAATAAGGAGGGGAATGAACAAATTATGCCGATAATTGGCTTAAAAAAATGCATCAAAGAAAAATGATATCCAATAATACTGCTGCTTCCTAATGAATGTGTCTGTAATAAAATCAGGCTGTTTGGGCCACGGTTAGCCCTGCACTTCACATCCCCCAGATTAAAAATGGAACATCTGTGATGATTTAATTTACATGTTAATAACAAACAGGCCTCCAGAAACCAAGGAATAAATGCCTTTTATTGCTGGCGTATCTTTGCCACTGCAGCTTGAATGAAAACTCTGGTAATTAATTGTTTTAAGCGATTCTATTAAAAAGTGTCTGGAAGTGCTGTGTGCCGAATGTTTATGTGGGCAGGCAGACGAGGAGAATACAGACGAGGAAGCAGCCTGCTAATTATGTGCCTCTTTAAAATTCACTGCCTCAAAGACATGGGATACTTTCAAACCTGGAAAGTCGACCCTGGGCACGTTGATTATCTTCTCCCACCCCCCAACACACACACACATACACACATTGTTCCTTCTCGGTTGAAAAGTTTGCAATTTAAAATAAATAACAGATCCTGATGGTGCTGACTTCCTTTCCCCAGTGGAAGAGGAAGCAGCCTCTTTGCCTAGACATTGGAGCATCAGGGTTTTGGCTGAGAAGTGGCCATGGGTCCCTGCCAGTGGTGCCCTGATCAGAGAGCACCTGGGCATGGCCAGCTCTGCAGCAGAAGCTGCAACACCACGAGGTGCTTTATGAAAATAATAACAAAAAAAATGAAATATATATTGATATATATATATTTATTTTTTTATATATATATAGTGCTTTATGAAAATAATAACAAAAAAATGAAATATATATTTATATATATATATATATATTTATNTCTAGCAGCTTCCTAAAATATTGTATTTATATTATATATATATATATATACACAAAACAAACACCAAACCCAAACACTCCTTGATGGCAACTACATCCCCATCAGCACTGATGCTGTGGCAGAAGGGCTCACCAGCAGATGGGAATCAGACTCAGGGGCTGCATCCTGGAACTGGATTGGGGAATTCTTGGATTGAGATCAAAGGCAGAACAGACAGAATCCTGCAGCACCAGAGCAGGGCTTCTGATCCTCACCAGGGGAGTGACCACTCAGGTGCTCAACCTTCAGAGAAGGTGAAAGTCTAAACCTCTCCTTTTTTTTTTGGTATTGGCTGTTAATTAGGTGCTAAATAGCTTAATCCTGCACCTGCCTTGCTTGGGTCTTAGGCTTTATGGAAGAGGTGCTAAGGCCCAAGCTTGGTGTGAAAGTTTCAGGGACTGAATATGACATGAAACTCAAACTAAAACAACCATGGCATGGCATGGCATCACCACAGATGCTCAGAGTCTGAGCTCAGGCATTTGGTTGCTGGTGAGGAGCATCTAGCATCACAGCCTGGATGCCCCAACATTGCTGCCAGCCTGAGCCAGGCTGCAGGTGGGCAGTGGGTAGTGGGGAGGGAAGGCTGGTGGCTGTGGTGACCTGGCAGGGCTGGGACAGATGCACAGGTTATTTATAGTGGGTGGCAGGAGGACAGTTCTTCCCAACTAAAAATGACTTCTAAACCGCAGCATAAATTTCATCTGACAGCAACCAGCCAGTGAAGTAAATGGGGAGGAAGCTGAGCAGGGCTGCAGCACTTCTGTTGTTCTTCACTGTTAAAAGACAGGGGTAAGGGAGACAGGAAAAAATATCTGCAAGGTGTGGAGTTACACATTGACTGGAGTAATTACCTACACAATTCTACTGGGGTGACAGGGAGCTCCCCCCATTATCACTGCCAAAGAGGCTACAGACTAATATGCTCTAATGAGAAGGGGAGGGGAGGGGGGGTTTCCTCCCTCTTTGCCTTTCGTGTGATGGCTGTTGGGAGCTGGGAGCTGCCCCTCTTCTCCTGGGCTGTATGGCATTCAGTGTGAGCTCCCTAGCATCATCGAGAAGAAAAGCCCTCTCTCCCCTTTGTTTGGCACTTGAAAAGCTCCTTTCCCTCTCTCTCAACTGAATGCCATAAGACAAGGTCCCTTAGTGCATGCAGGGTTTGGGCAATCCTGGTCATCAGCAGCTCCAACCCCCCAGGCTCCCTGTGCTTTGAAAATAACTGCAGAGGAAATCTCCAGCTCCATTCCCAAAGCACCTGGGAATGTTTAGGAGGCTCCTCTGTGGGATGGAGAAGCCTTCCCTCCTCCTCTCTCCTTGGTGCAGGGTTGTTTTCTACTCAGTTCCATCAGGTTTGTTGAGTCAGCTTTCCCAAAGATTTCTTCCCCTCTTTGGGAAAAAAAAAGAGCAAGAGGAGAGCTGGTTAAGGAAGGGAAGGGGGAGGAGGAGGAGAGGGAAGCAGTGACCTGGGGTTGGTTGTTTGCAGAGGAGGCAGTAGGAGAGAGGGTGCCCTCAGTGCTGGAGTGTGCTGCCAGAGATGCCTCAGCTATGGCTCTGATGTGGTCCTCCAGGATGAAACCATTAGGTGAAATCACAGCTCAGGCTCTTCTCTGGGGTCAGGATTTCATTCCCTGCAGAGGAGTTTCTCCAGAGCAGCATGAAACACCTTGGAGATGGGAGAGGAAAGGCCTGGGTCATGGCTGGGTGCTGCCATGAGTGCTAGGGATGGACATAGCTCTGGACCCATGTGTCACTGACCACCCCCAGCCCAGGAGCTGGTGGATGCAAGCAGGAGAGGGCAGAGAACCAGTGCCCATACCCTGCCCTCCCTGCCCATCAGCTGGCTGTCACTCACAGAGGTGGCATCACAGAATCACAGAATGTTAGGGGTTGGAAGGGACCTAGAAAGATCATCTAGTGCAACCCCCCTGCCAGAGCAGGATCACCTAGACCAGCTCACACAGCAATGTGTCCAGGCAGCTCTGCAATGGCTCCAGACAAGGAGACTCCACAGCCTCCTGGGCAGCCTGGTCCAGTGCTCTGGCACCTGCACTGGAAAGAAGTTCCTCCTCGTGTTAATACTAAACCTCCTGTGGTCCAAAATGTGGCATGCTGGCACACATCTCTGCTATGGCACCATGCCTTCCTTGGGGTCACAGGTGTCTTTCAGACCTCATCCCCAAATCTGCATCACTCATGATCCTAAAAAGCAAAATCCCCTCCTTTTGTCTCACTGGGCAGTGGGAACAGCTCATCCCTGCCTCAAACAAAAGGGAAGAGCCACTTGTCAGCTCTTCAGTCAGTCAATATTTCACTGAACTTTGTTTTCTCTGTTTAGTACAATTAAAATCCTAAGGAGAAGCCTGGTATAAATCAAAGTTCTTTTAAAGTGTGCCACGCAGACACAGATAGCGGTGCCTTCGCACAGCGTGTGCCAGGCAGAAAATATGCAACCCCCTTTGGCAACACGAGCAGAAATAAGCAATTTAGGATCTTAAAAGATAAAAGATAATAAAAGTAATTAAGATAATTAACCACCCTGAAGAGAGAAGAATTTACTGCTGTAAATTTTGTACTTAGTTTTAGATGGCAATATCGCAGCTGCCACTCCACTTAATATACAGCAGATCAAGGCATGCTGCTGCTGTCAGCAGGGAGAGCAGCTCCTGGCAGTATGGCTACTGCTGGTCATGCCACCACAGCTCCTGGAATGGCTTCTCCAAGATCTGAGCTGCCAGGAGTGCAGGTCACCCACCTCCCACCTGGAGAGCAAACAGCTCTGGGTGATGGCAAAGCAGCCAAGCATCAGGAAGGGAGTGAATCACAGAACCACAGATTGTTAGGGGTTGGAAGGGACCTCTGGAGATCATCCAGTCCATCCTCTCTCCCACTAGAGCAGGTTGCACAGGATGGCATTCAGGTGGGTTTGGAATCTCTCCAGAGATGGAGACTCCACCACCTCTCTGGGTAGCCTGGGCCAGTGCTCTATCACCACCAGAGTAAAGAATTCCTCCTTATGCTTAGATGGAACTTCCTGTGTTCTAGTTTTTGCTTGTTACCTCGAGTCCTGTCAGGACAGGGACAGGAAGAGATGGGATGGGATACAATGGAATGAGGTGGGATGGGGGTTGCTTAGCTCTCAACCAGAGCCTGTTTGATCCCAGCTCACCCTGAGGCGATTTCATTGCTCACACAGGATCAGGAATAGACAAGTGTTCCTTTTCTCATCCGCCACTTCCCAGGGTTCCAAACGAGTGTGTTGTCTCCTGCTGGCTGTCATGCATCAGATGAACCACCTGTGAGCTCCCCAAAGAAACTGAAATGCTCCTCAAAATTCTCAGGTGCTTCCAAAGCTCTTCTGCTGCCCTGCTTTGGTGAGCACACATCATGCTGCTGGGATGGGCTGGTTGTTCCCTCTTCTCCCCACCCATCTGTATCCATCTGCTGCCTCCCAGCTCTACTAACAAGCTTTCTGGGATAAGGAGAGTTTTCAGCTCCATGTTAAGCAGTCCCTGGCTTAGAGAGAGCACAGCCACAGCTCAGAGCACTGGCAATGCTGAAACACAAACCCTCCTCTTCCTTCCACGCTGTTCCCAGCCTTTCCCTCAGCACAGCTTTGTCCAGGGAGATGCTGCCCAGGCTGCTCAGGGCAGTGCTGGAGTCACCATCCCTGGAGGAGTTGAAAAGCCATGGAGATGTGGAGCTGAGGGGTATGGTTTAGTAGTGACCTAGCAGTGTTTGGTTAACAGTTGAACTTGATGATCTTAAAAGGTATCTTCCAACCCAAACAATTCTGTGTTTCTATGATTAATGTGGCAGAAAACCAACCCAGGGAAGGATGCAGGTGGGAGCTGACTTGATGCACTAGCAGGTAGAGAACTGACAAGCTCAGTGCCAGCATCCCTGAGATGCAGGGACCTGTGGCAAGGAGCGAGGGCAAGACATCCTCCTGCCTGCTGTGGCATGAGTCCTTCCTTCCTGGGGGGGCTGGTTCTGTGGACGTGCAGCTGGCCTCAGGGCCCAGCAGCCTCCCTCAGCTGTTGGGTTGTCCCACAGCACCATGCCCAGGCGCTTCCGGAGAAACCACATCCTGAAAGCACCATCCTCATGCTCAGAAAGGGAGCCCAGCCCAGCTGTGAGGGCCATGCAAGAGAGAGAGAGAGGGGAGGACATACCCATGAGCACAGGAATCATCTGGATTGAAAAGAGGGAAACTTGCTGTTGAAAACATTCCCTGGGGACATGAGGAGGCTTCAAGAGGCAGGAGACTGGCTGTCACTTGTGTGGATGATAGGCAGTGGCCTCACAACAGCATCAGCCCAGTGAGCCCCTCCCACCATGTATCCAACCTCCTTCTCCCCCCTCCCCAAAGCAGGCAGTGTGTGCAGAGTGACCTCAAATATCATCAAACACTTGGCCTCTTCCACATTATCCATCACCACACCAAGTGTCCCATGCAGTGACAGGGTCACTGCTCCTCCAAGGTCCCCTGGCCACCAGCACAGCACCCAAAGCCTATGGTTACCCCTCATGTCCCTCAGCACCCTTAACTCCCTGTGGGCTTTCACCTCCTTGGGTTCATCTCCAAGGACCTAAGTCATGGTTTCACATTCCTTTTCCATTGCTCATCCTTGTTCCACTTCTCTTCTGGCAGGATCTCTGGTCAGGAAGCTCTGGCCAGGCAGAGCTGACTGCTCTGTGCTCCTGGGCACAGGCTGGAGCAGGAAGGGCTTAGGAAAGAGTTGGAAGCAATTAGAGTTTGTTGAAACCAGTCTGTCCAGTGAGCATAGACATGGAAAGGGGCAGAGACATCAGGGCTATGGGGAGATGAAGGTAAGATCTAGCATGATTTTAGCTCAATTTTCTAATGAAATGCGATTTCTGTGGTCGGGCTGTCCCTACCTGTCTGTGTCTGGCTACATGTCTGCTACAATAACTTCTTAATCTCCTGGAAGATTTCAACCAAACCTGACAGAAGTGTGGGGACAATGACATTCCTCCAGGTTCCATGACAAAAGGGCTCCTGGGTGGGGAAGGATGTCTTGTCCCTGCCCAGGGCTGGGGCATGCAGCTGGCAGGGCTCACCCCTCACCGCTCAGGGGGGGACAAGCACAGGCAAAGGCTCTGCAAGCCACCACAGCTATGGAAAACGTTCAACAGCTCACAAACAACAGTGAGAGACAAATTCAATCCCAAAGTCACTGCTCCAAGGTGGCCACCCAGTCCTGACTCTCCTCCCTGCAGCCCAGCACATTGCTCCTGGTTTTCCTCACCTTTTCCAGGGCAAAGACTTGTTCCCATACCAGTGCATGTAGAAAGCAAGGATTTGAGCAGGACCAGGGGCTGGAGGGGGAAGGAAAGCAGTGGGGAAGGGGTTTGAGCAGGGCTCAAGGCTCAGGCCAAGTGCTGCCTGGCCAAGGGTGCAGCTCCCCTTTGAGATGGGTGAACACCCAGGGAGCATGGGTGATGCTGACACCTGGAAACAGGGAACAGCAAAACCCATCATGGCTCAGCCAAGCCCTCACCAGCTCTGCTGGATACCATGGACCTGAGAGTAGCCCCACAGCTGGGGACAGAACCCACTAGGCTCCTGAAGCCAGGGCAGATAAACCACCAGAGCCCAGGGCAGACACATCACCAGAGCCCAGGGCAGACACATCACCAGAGCCCATGGTATGTACATCACCAGAGCCCAGGCCCTGGGCAGAAGCAGCTGGGGCTGAGTTTCTGTTTGGGATGGGGAGGGTCTGGCCTGAGCACACAGCCTGTGGTGAAGGGAAGTGACAAGATTATGCAAGAGACCTTTTTTGGCTCCTGTCTCTGTGGTTCTGCACAGTTCCCACAAGCTGCAAATAACGACAGGGGAAGAGGGATTTCCATCAATACCATATCAAGCTCTCCTTCTGCTCTCTTGTTTTAACTCTCATGTCTATTTAAGCATACAAGGTCTGCCAGTGGTGAAGGGGGAGGTGGCAGGAGCAAACACCTGGTGCCCCCAGCACCCTGAAATTTGGGTGAATGCCACAAACTTTTTGTGGCTATCTTGTAAAGAGGCAGTGTCTGGCTGAGAGGTATCTGCTCTGTGCTACAAGACACACTGGCACTGCCAAAAAAAAGGAGAGTTCTTCCCCAAGAGGGAAACTCATGAAAAGTCTCTTATTCTATAACACAACATAAAAACAATGAAACTTTAATGATGCACTTTGGAGTCACTGTTAGGTGACAGAAGATGCCCAGCACGCTAGCCATGCCACATGCTGCCCACAGACATGTGGCAGAGCCTGGTCCTGCCTTGGCACCATCCCACCATCCAGAAGGCTTCACCTGTGTGAGAGATGGTCCAAATCTCAAGGTTACAGAAGTGAGGTGAGTGCCTTCACCCCAGGGTGGACCTCAGTCTCTTGGCTGCCACTGCTCAACCACTTGTGCTCTCAGGGCTCACCCAGCTATGCTGGATGTGATCCATCCCATTTCCCCTTCTCCTCCAGAAGAGAGTGAGAATCCTTCAAGGATTCCTGAAAATGCAAATGAGGCTGTATTTTGCTAATTGCCTCCTCATCCACCCTGCTCTTGAGAAACACAGAGAGTGTCAAGGGCTGTCATCACTCCTAAAGCACTCTGCATCAGTTTGGGGCTGATGGAGAAGGGTGAATGTCTGTTTTGTGCACACAAGCAATTTCTGCAGCTCCAGAGCCTTCTCCTTTCTTTTTATACAACCTGGAAGGATTCTCTTCATCATTTTCCAAACCCTTTTGTCACTCTCTATTGTTCAGCACAAGAAGCTCTTAGGAGCTGTGGCTGAGTTACTTTTAATTCCTGAGTTGCAGAGTGAGTGGTGGCAGGCTCTGGGTGCCCTTCCCAGCCCAGCACTGCTCCAGATCCACCCTGCTCACAGAGGGGACACTCCAGAGTGGGACAAACCTTCCTTAAAAGCACCTCCAGGACCTTTGAGCCCAAGTCCCGTGTTCCAAAGTGGCCTTGCTCTGGTTGAACTTCAACAGCATTTACACCTCTATGAGCCAAATTGTATTTTGACTCCAGTTTGACATTTTGCATCTCTTCCTTGGTTTTGAAAAAGCATCTTAAGAGCTAAAAAGTGGAATCAGGTTGTGGGTTCCTGTGTTCTGGCTTCACAGGGGGAAGGTCAGAGGAACAGCCTGGGGTTTGTCAAGAGGAGAGATGGATGAATGTTTTGAGATAGTTGCACTTGCAATCTGCATTGCTGTGTGGAGCTGAGGAGCATGGAGCTGTGGAGCATGGAGTTGAGGAGCATGGAGTTGTTGAGCATGGAGCTGAGCAGCATGGAGCTGTGGAGCATGGAGTTGAGGAGCATGGAGCTGTTGAGTGTGGAGCTGTGCAGCATGGAGTTGAGGAGCATGGAGTTGAGGAGCATGGAGCTGTGGAGCATGGAGTTGAGGAGCATAGAGTTGTTGAGCATGGAGCTGAGCAGCATGGAGTTGAGGAGCATGGAGTTGAGGAGCATGGAGCTGTGGAGCATGGAGCTGAGGAGCATGGAGCTGTTGAGTGTGGAACTGAGGAGCATGGAGCTGTTGAGCGTGGAGCTGAGCAGCATGGAGCTGTTGAGTCTGGAACTGAGGAGCATGGAGCTGTTGAGCGTGGAGCTGAGCAGCATGGAATTGAGGAGTATGAAGCGGTGGATCATAAAGCTGTGGAGCATTTTGTTGAGGAGCACAGAGCTGTGGAGCATGGAGCTGTGGAGCACAGAACTGTGGAGCACAGAGCTGAGGAGCATGGAACTGAGGAGCATGGAACTGAGGAGCATGGAACTGAGGAGCATAAAGCTGTGGAGCATTGAGTTGAGGAGCATGGAAACCACTCTGCATCTCCCCAGAGCAGAGATGCAGCCAAGCAGCCCTGGAGCAAGCATGCACTTTCAGTTACCCTCTGCAAATCTTTGTCCAGCAGCTCCAGCATCAGAGCTGCTTGCAGGGAAACCTAGAGAGGGAGGAGTTAAGCACAAAAAAAAAAAAAAATAGCAGAAAAATCAGTTTATTTAATTCCAGAGTGACAAATGTATTTTGAAATGAAATCCAGAAGTGTTGCCAATGAGCCTTTGTTTGCTCTCACACAAAAGTCCCCCGGCATGGCCCTGAGGAGTGGGGAGGAGGAGGAGAAGGCGAAGGAGAAGGAGGAGGAGGAGGAGGAGAGGAGGAGGAGAGGAGGAGGAGGGCAGAGCTGCTGAGGCCCTTCTCAGCTGCATTCCAAGGGGCTTTCTGAAAAGAATGAAGTGTTGAGCATTTGCCAAATAAAGGAGGGGGGCAAAGGTTGCTATTTATCCCAGAAAAGTAGCCAACATTATGTCTATTGATGGGAAGAAGCCTGAAGAATTGTGGGAAGGAAGAAAGTTGCTTCAGCTGCCAATCAAGGGCCCAAATTTCCATGAGCTGCCAATCATAATTAAAAGGAATGTGGCAGTTCAGGAAGGTCGAGGCAGCAAGGATCTCCCTGAATAAACACCAGGCCCCAACACAAAACCACTCCAAAGGTTCTGAGAGATAAAACCACCAACATCTCCATCAGATGGCTCTGGCTGAGACCTCTGGTTTTCCATGGAGCCAGGGATAGTCCCTGGCCTTGAGCAGTGTCTTCACACTTGTAGGGGCACAGCCCTGAGTGCAGGTGGGGCTCCCCAGAGTGGGGGGGGGGGGGGGGGGAGAGCTGAACTAGGTACAGGCATCCACCATCCATCCCATCAGCATTCCTGTGGGAATGGAAGCTGTGGCCATCACTCACACACACTGGGGTACCCATCAAAGGATGACCTGGCACAGCCCTGCACCAGATCCTACCCCTGCACCCAGAGGGCTCCCAATTGCTCTTGAGCTGTGATGTCCTGGCAGCCTCAGCACCCTCATGGGCCACACTTTGGGTCCCCATCTCCATACCTCCCTAATGCACCAGGGCTAGCTTGCTGCAGCCCAGCCTGGCCACTTGCTTCCCAAGAGGATTTTGGGGTGGTTTTCCCACAAAGCTGCAGAGCAGGAAACCACTTGCAATGTCTGTCTGGTGCCAGCCTGCACCATTGTTGTGCTCCAAGATGAGTTGAGCATCCTATGCTGCAGTTCTGCTCACGCTGCTGGGCTGCAGTGGCCTGAGAGCAGCTTTTCCTACAGGAGATGTTTCCCACCAGGCTAACAATCTGGAATGAGATGGGAACAGTACCAGAAATAAGTAGTGAAACTTCTACCCCCAAAAGTGTTTAAAATATGACACCAGGAGCATGACACTAGCTGCCAAAGCTGCCACTTCCCACCCAGAAGAGCAGCCCCATGGATGCTGGGAGCACAGGCAGCTCTCAGCCAGCACACCAAGCTTTCCAGGAGCTGCTCTCTTCCAACCACAGACTGGTAAGGAGAAAATTGTTTCTGGGCAGGGAACCAGCAAAGGGCCCCTGAGGATGAAGCAAGCTGTAAGGGAGGCAGAGACATGGGCAGGACCCTGCCAGGAGCAATTCCACCCTCACCAGACAAATTCTCTTACACGTTCAGGCTTTTTTTTCAGTACCATCCACATACTGCTTTTCCCCCCAGGACTCTGCCCAGTGACAGCAAAGAAAATCTCCATTGCATCCAACCAAACCCTTGTCCTGCTCTAACACCCCAGGCAGTAAAGAGATGCAATGGGTGCTGCTGGTGATGTTCCAATATTCCCCCCAGCATGCACCACCCCATTCCAGTGTGTGCCCATCCCAAAAGGCCACCAAATGCCAAGGTCTGGGCAAAGAGGCACTTGGTGAGCTGTAAGTGAGGCACTTTGCAAGACACAGCAATGTTTGTCTGACACAACTGACAGTAATTCCCTCAGCTTGCAGACATGACGGAGAGGCAACTCCTCTATAGACAGTGACACTCACACAGCAGCGAGAAGAGCTCCTTTCTGCCTTCCTCCTGTGGGCTCTTTCCAGCCCCCACATCCCCTAAGGTGAAATTCATTGCTGGATATGACTTCTGCTGGTGTGCTGAGCTGGGATTTGTGAGCAGAGCCTGCTGAGCTCATGGCCACAGCTGCTTGCAGCCCAGGCATTTGTCTGCAGGCGTGTGCGTGGGTGAGCAGGGCTTCAGCAGGACTTCCCCGGGCTGCTGGGAGCACTTGACACCTGGGGATAATGCAATGTGACTTCCAGCTCCATGCTGCCTGCTCCAACATGCTCCCCTTCAGCCTGGCACAGGAGCAGGATATTTCACTCCATGCCTTCAGAACCTTTTTGTCCTAAATGCATTTTAAAAAGTAGACATTTCACTGCCTCTGTGGAGCTGAGGCTTTGGAGGCAAGGCTGAAACCTCCAGCATGTCTTCAGCTGAAAGAGTGATAAAATGCAACGGAAAGCTGGATTGGAAAAAAAAGGCTGTGCAGTGATTTCCTCTGCAGCCATAATCACTCCAATAGCAAAGCACTGGCACGGCAATATTGGAAATAAACTCAAGCAAACAAAATGCATTTTGTGCCCACTCCTACCCTAATCTGTGCAGTTTCATGCGTGGAGGCACCTGGCAGAAACCTTGCTGGAGAAAAGGACTTTAGGGCCACTTATTGTACTGGAAAACTGTCGAGCAAAAGCCCCAGAAATGTAACTCAGTGACCCCTCATGAGTAGTGAGCATAGGAAGAGTCTCCAGCTGCTGCAGCCAGAGCAGAGTGGGCATGGCAAGTGCTGTGTGAGCGGCTCTGGCCAGGCAGGAGGCTGTGCTTGCCACATCTGACCCATCTGATCCATCTCCTCTGCCCTTGGTGGGGTGTCTCCATCCACAGAAGCTTCCTTGTGATGTTTGCAGGTGAAGGGAATGGATGGATGGATTGGCATCTTCCATGAACAATCCAAGTGACACCCTCTCAGCCCTCGCTCTCTGGGGATGACAGGAAGAGGGTCCAGCAGGACCCTCCCCAACACCATCCCTGGGCCACCATGATGTCCCTCACAGTGACCCTGCTGGGATGACACGGGATGGGGAGTAGGGTTGGTTACATCTCCCAGGGTGGGCAGCACCTCTGACCAGGTGCCTCCAGCAGCACCCAGCTAAGGCTCCGTGCAGGGCTCATCCGTCATGCCCTTGATGTTTAATTAGGAGGAGAGTCAGCTCCGTCTCCGCGCTCGGCTTGCACCTCGGCGGGGCCAGGCAAGATAAGCTCTGTGACATGCCCATGATAGAGTACAAATAGTGTCTGTCGCATGATGTATAGAGCCATCTGCGCAGCGTGCTCCTGCTCTCCCTCCCTCCCTCTCACCCTCCTTCCTCTCTCTCTTTTTTTACCTTCATTTAGTCTGGGGCGAGGTGCTGAGTGCATGTCTGCATGTGTCTCGTTTGTTGGGGTGTCAGAGCTGTTGAATGCACTGGGGAGGGAGTTGGGGCTGGGCACCCATAGCCATCCTGCTCCTCATCCAGGCTGGGGTTGCCCCATGGGGCAGGGAGGCATTGGGCACAGCTCTGGGGAGAGATGCCTAAGGAGGGCAAGAGCTGTGTTTCCTAGGAGGTTCTGTGGGTGTTCCCTGTGTCATACCTCTGTGTCACAGCCCTGGGGCTCACCTAGTGACAGCATCCTGCCCACAGGTGCCTGTGTCATGGCCTGGCAAGGGTTACAATGTTTGCACAGAGCCTTTGCAGCATTCCCAGGCCATGGGATGGGGCTTTAGGTATCATTTTCTGGTGCAGGTGGAGAGCCAATCTCAGCATCCCTTGCTAGACTGGACTGGTCAGCATGGAGAACATGGCTATAAAAGAGTTCCATAAATCCAAGGCTGTGCAATACAAGAATCAAAAAGCTCAGCTCATATGTGCCATGATATGCAGTGTTAACCCCATCGTGCCCTGGGCAGGCAGCACCCCCTGTACAAACCCAAAGCCTGCCCCATGCTGGTGTGGAGAGTCCAGCCTGCACCCACTGCCACACAGCCCCTGGCACTGTTCCCAGTGTGCTTAAACCCCCACAAGCAAGAGCATTTTTGGGGGATGCTGTAATCTCACAGGCTTCCCTCCCTCATCCCCAGGGAGGTTGCTCTTCACTCCTCCCACAGCAAGTTGGTAACAGCCCTTCCCTATTCCTGGCTTCTGCAGATGTGAGCTTCTAGGGAAAGATCCCAGCCCTCCTCATCCCTGGCTTCTGCAGATGTGAGCTTCTAGGGAAAGATCCCACCAGAGCCAGCCTCTCCTGGGTGAGGGATGGAGCAGAAGCAACTCCATGCCCTGGCTCTCCCTGCTCCCTCTAAGCACACCCACACTTGTGACACTTGTGTGCCCACACCATGATGTCACCAAAGCAGCACAAGGCTGTGCTTCACTAGCTCTGCTCTCCTTCCAAGGTGCCAGAAATAGGGTTTGGGTAATCCATCCCAGCAGCAGCAGTGGGGTTACAAATTCTCTCTCCTCCATGCAAATGGCAAGTGGTGAAAAAAATAACAGCAACCTGCCCTTTGTGCCTCGACAACTGGCAAAGTTTGCCCTTTTTCTTAGTGTTAGTTAAGGCTAACATTAAAATACTCTGCATTCTTGCTGCCTGTTCAATATATTTTGTAGAAGTTTAATAAAAAAAAAAATTGCTAAGATCATTGGAAGGGTAAATAACTGCCATGCTGACATTGCTTCTATTTAAATCAGCTACACACTGCGTGCGTACATCGTTTGCATAAAACAATATTCAAGTAGGGTGATTTTAATGTTCTGTGCTATTTCTGACTCTCTCTGGATTGCTGTTTGCATATATTTGCATACCCTAGGAGAATTAAACTAGGAGTATGTAAATGAGCTAGCAGGCTCCGTGGTGGAGGAGTTTCTTCAGTTCGACAAAGCAGCTCCTCCAGCCTCCCCTGCTGCTGGGCCAGGGCAGAGGCTGGGCCAGGGGGATCTGGTGGGTACTGATGCAGTTTTGGGGGGAGTTTAGATGAGCTCAGATGGGGAGGAGGTAGGAGCTGCACAAAGGAGGTGCAGAACAATAACTACCCTGGGGGTTTCTCCCTCCTCTCGTGCCCCCTTCCAAAGGCTCTCAGGTCTACCCAGGTGAGGTCTCACCTCTGCACCTCTCTTCCCTTGGAACCCGGCTCTCATTCCCAGTGAGGGCTCTGGATAAAATGGCTGGCACACAGTGGGGAGCAGCAGAGCACACTCACTCCTCAGCATCATCCAGAGGGGGAGAAGAAAAAGGAGCAATGAGAGCTGTTTCTACAAGGGGTGAGCAAACCATTCCCATCAGGATAAATCCACATCCCTCCTGCTGTTCTGGGCTGCTCTGTATCCACCACCCTGGCTGCACAACACTGCAGTAACAACCACTGGGACATTCCCACAGCTCCCAGCACCTGCTGAGACACCCAGGTCCCAAAATCCTAAACAAAGACTCTTCTGGTGCTCTCTACACTTCCAAGGGGAGCGAGGATGGTGGGAAGAGTTTTCAGTGCCGTGTGATGAATCTCCAAGAGGCCACATGGGGGCTTAATTAAGCAGCCTGCTGAAGTCTCAAAAGTTCCTACTGATAATTGCTGAGCAGCCTTTACACACTCTGCCTTTCCCCACTGGCATAAGGGAGAAATCACAGCCAGGGGCTTGGCCACAGCAGGGTCCTCTCTGCAGCGTGGCCAGCTGGATGCCCAGCTCCTCTGGTAGCACTTAGAGCATCGTTGTGTGAAGGACCACACGGGTCTGTGCTGCTGAGAGAAGGATGAGCGTGCCTCTAGGGATCCTCTCCTCCTTACTCTGAGATCAGACAGCAGGTTAGGAGAGCTTTGTACAGACCCTATTCACCTTCTGTCCCCTGGGCACTCTAGGATCTATCCCAAAGCTCCTGACCCCAGTGATAACTTAAAGGGCGTTGGATTATCTGCAGCAGTCTCCTGCCAGTCACAGAAAGCTGTGCCCTGGTGCAGCTCATGGTTGGCACATCCCTAGCAGCTGCTGGGCACTTCTGGGGACAAACCCACAGATCTCGTCGTCGTCGTCATCGTGGCTAGGCTTCGNGATCTGCTGATGCCTTAAATAACAGAGTGCTGATACCTGCGTGGAAAAGTGCCTCAGTGCTCGGAGGGAGCAGCCAGGCTGCTCTGCACTCCTGCTGCAGCTGCAAAAAGGAAAGGCAGGGGATGGGGAGAGACAGGCTCATAGGAGGTCTGTTACTGCCTGGGAGCACCCTGAGGATAAGACACCTCTTGGGCAAAGCATAGGTGTGCACAGGCATGGTGGATCCAGGGCACCTACAGATGTGGGCAGCTCAGGGCAAGGTGTCCAGGAGCAGGACCCTGAGGACTTCCCAGCTTAAGGCCTGAGTCTGCTGCTTCTGTGTCCCAGTGAGACTGATGGAGATCCTGGGATTTGCAGATGGATCCTGACCCGTTCCTGCCCACATGTGAGGGGATGCATGATGCACTTTGCATCCTCCTTCCATCCCTCATAAAGCCCAAATCCAGAGTAGCAACTGCTGACCAGGACATGCAAGAGAAATACAGCAGTCCCTCCAGAGAGGAGAGATTCCTTCAGAGCCTGGAGCAGAGTGATGACCACAGACCACCCTATATGTCCTCCCATGCCAGTGTTCTGCCATTCCTGTCACCCAGTAGCTCCATATAGCCTTGCTGAAGGCTTCTTCTCAATAATTAAAGTGGTATTGGTTCATGGAGCTGGAGAGATCATCACCCTGGAGGGAGTGGTAGTAACTTTCCACCGCAGAAGGACTTTTTCATTCTCCTGCTGCTCATGCCTTGGCTTTACTGTAAATTAAAGAGATCCTCACCGACACCTGAAGGTTAAGGGGGGATTTTCCTGCGCTAAATCAGAGAGGACACTGGTTTCTTCTGCAGGAGGAATCTGAACTGGCTTAAAAGGTCAAACAGTTCCACACAGGATTTGGGTGATTGTTGAAGGTCATCAGGCAGCCTGCTCCTGTCAATACATCAATTATTAACAACTCATTGGAGTTAAAGTGAATTAGTCTTTCCTTCCTCCATTCTCTTAACAGGATTAGCAAGCAGTAAATAAAAATAACTGTGGAGGTAAGCAAGTCAGGCCCTCAGAGGAGCTTCTGCAGCTCAAAGGGAAGGTCCCCACGTTCACCCACACAGCACCCTGTGTGCTGCATGCCTACACTGGCTGGGTCTGACCAGGGCTCCCAAGCCTCTCTCAGCTGCTCAAACCTCAGCACAGCTCACAGGATCTAGGCTGGTCCCCAGCTATGAAATACTTGCTAGCCTTTGTGGCCAGGATGGTAGCAGTGGAGTCACCAGCCCTGGAGGGGTTGAAAAGCCATGGAGATGTGGTGCTTAGGGACATGGTTTAGTGGTGAGCTGGCAGTGTTAGGTTAACAGTTGGTCTTGGTGATCTGAAAGGTCCTCAAGGGATCTTGAAGATCCTCCAGGGATGGAGGGCAGTGAGAGGCTCAGTGAGGTGGCTCTGGAGGGAGCTCAGCTGATGTCAAGACCCAGCCCTGAGTATTGGATCTTCCTCCTGGGATTCTCTGTTTTCGTGGGTGGAAAAACATTAAGTATATTTACATTATTTGATGACATTTTTGATTTTTCATCCCCAACTCAGAACAGAATTTTCAAACCAGGGAAAACTGCCAAAGATTTTACCTTTTCCTTTCTTCTCAGAAGCAAGGTAGGAGTGCCAGAGACTGGAGAAAATGGGAAAAGAGAAGGAGGAAAAAAGGAAAGGAAACATACTTTCAGAGGATTTGTAACATGCTTAAAAGAAAAAAAAAAAAAAGCATCTCACAGGGACAGTCTTTAATGTATTAACAGTCTTCTTATCACATCAAAATATTAAGATATGTTTTTGTCCTGCATTAGTTTTAATAAATGTGTCTTAGCAGTTCATGTTATCACTGCTCTTGGACTAATTAAATGTACACATACATTTTTAAATGCTCACTTTGCTTCAGCACTCCCTCTTTCAGTTTTATTTAAGAGTTTATTTAACACCTTCCACAAAGCCCTTTGAAATTCCTTCCAGAAAATGTCACACCTTGCAGGGAGAATCCAGCCTTCCAGGAACATAAGACTGCCTTGGTACCAAGCTGCAGATGGATAAATAGGAACAGGGTAGGTGCCAGGGTGCTGGGGGAGGCTCTGGGTTCCCTGCTGTCCCAGAAATCCATCAGTGATTCCTGCAGCTCTAGGGGTACAGGGATAAACTCATCACCTCCCCAGTGTTGCTCAAGAGCTGCTCCTGCCCCAACAGCCAGGCCAAGGGCTGCAGGGAGTGATAGAACAAGGAGAGGACCAAAAATCAGCCCCAATGCCCAAGGCTGGTGGATCCTGCTCAGCCCAACACCTCCTGGGGAAGCTGTGACAGAGAAGAGTTGTCCTTCCTCTCTCCTCACTTTCTAAACAGAACATGAAGCAGAGAGCTGCCAGGAGACCAAAGGGAGCACAAGGCTTGGCAGGGTTCATGACAACATGCCAGGCTGCTCAGGGGGTTCCTGATGCTGTTGCTGGTGTTATACCAGCACACAAAGTGGGCAGACTGTGCTGATGGAGTTATCATCACCACAAGGAGGATAATGGGAAGGTTAACCTTCAGCCTTTTTGCCATTCAGTTGCAGAAGATCCCAAAGACATGAAGTTTGAAGGAGTCACTCCAAAGCCAGAGCAGATGTCCTTGGGCATCTGCCCAGCTCCTTCCCTGCCTGCTGGTGGTCAGGCTGCCCTGAGGGGCAGAGGGGGCAGCACCACAGCCTGTCCCACCACTCTGCTCCCATGCATGGGCTGCAAGGGACCAGCATGGAGAAGACAGCAGAAAATTGAATGCATATTCATAGACTCCTAGAATGGTTTGGGTTGGAAGGGACCTCTGCAGCTCATCTAGTCCAACCCCCCTGCAGTGGCCAGGGACATCCCCAACTAGAGCAGCTTGCCCAGAGCCCTGGCAAGCCTCACCTGCAATGCCTCCAGGGATGGGAACTCAACCACCTCCCTGGGCAACCTGGGCCAGTGTTCCACCACCCTCGTGGGGAGGAACTTCTTTCTAATGTCCAGTTTAAATCTACTCTTCTCCAATTTAAAACCATTACCCCTTGTCCTTTCACTGCAGGCCTTTGCAAACAGGCCCTCTCCAGCCTTCTTGTAAGTTCCCTTTAGGTACTGGAAGGTCACTAGTAGGTCCCCCCAAAGCCTTCTGTCTCCAGGCTGAACAATCCCAGCTCCCTCAGCCTGTCCTCAGAGCAGCAATGTTAAAAATGAGGTCCTCTCTGCATCTTTAGCATCAAAGAGTTTCTCACCTACACCAGACCTACCCAAACATCATCCTGAGCGTGTTCACCAGCACTCCCCAGTATGACACCACAATTCCCCATTTGTCCATGGCCTAAAATGCATCCTCCTCCTCCCCTTCCAAAGGAAACTACCCCTCCCCAAATCCCTGGTGTTATCTGTTTAAAACAAGACACTGGAACTTGTCAGGAGACTTTTTGCAGCATATTGTTTTAAAGAAGACATTCAATTACCTCAGCTGCAATGCTTCGCTGTGCTCTGATGATCTACTAAGGGAAAAATAACTAATATGTAGCATGTTGTGTCATAGACAATTATAGAGAACATTGCTTTTAAGGAAACAAGACTTGTGCCCAATTGTGCAGGATTTATTAAGTTTGCTGTTTTACAGCACCATGGCAAACTGAGGGAGGGGAACACATTTGCATTTCCTTCTGCAAAAGCCTTGCCACGGGAGGGGAGAACTGGGCTTTGGGTTGGGTTGTTTTTTTTTCCTCCTCCCCTCATTAAGAGCCAAGGAGCTGGTGGGACTGCAAATGATGGAGATAAACATCTCAGCAGACACACGATTATTTCCTCCTTGAGTTTTACACAGCGTGAGATTCTTATGTGGAAACAAAGTGATTTGGCTATGGATTTATAGAAGGAGCAAATGATTTGGTCCTACATGATGGAGCATATCATGCATATTTTTGTGCCTTTGCTCGTGGGCATACTCAGCTCTGCACACAAGACTGATGGGAGGGAGGCAAGAGGGAGAAGAGCTTGGGAAATGTGACATGAGGCACAAGAGGAAATGCTGCTAGGATTTCACAGCTCCTTTGGCGAAGGATATGACTGAGAAATGCACCTACCGGAAAGGATAACTTAATTCATCTACCATACAGCAAGCATCTAGGAACCTCCAGGAGAGGCAGAGGGGCCAGGAAAGCCCCAGGAGCAGCAGTAAATGGGGCAGGAGCAGGGAGAAGCTCCTGACAGCAGTACAATCCTTCCTGCCCCTGCTGCCTCTTGCTCCAATACCCGTTGAGTGCCTTTCCTCAAAGACCAGGGTATTATGGTGGCTGTTTGGGCAGTTCTTAGTAATGTTTTTTTATTTGAATGCTAATCTCTACACACACAAAGAAAGACCCTGCTCCAAGGATCTTACAGAGTAAGACCTTGATCCTGCAGACTTAGGAAAGTGCTTCATTTTAAGCGCATGATTAACGCTGTTGACTCTGGTGCTTAAAATTCAGCATGCACGTAACTGTTTGGGGCTTTAGCTGACAACTCGAGCTCTCTGGAGATGTTAATGTGCTCTAGCAGAAAACATAACACTGCATCCATGGGAGGTGCCTGCAGAGTCACCCAGAAATAGCACAAGGAACAGCTATTTTTCTTTCCCCTGAAAGAGGAGCCTGGGAGCAGTGATACATGCCTGCAGTTGGAAGGAGCTGGGTTTGATCAGCTTTGGGGTGGTGGCATTTGGATGCAAGGCATGAAGAAGCTTATGGGGTGTGATTGATGGGTGGTTTGCTAGGAAAGCAAGAGAGGGCTAAAAACAACCAGTAAGTCTTTATGGAATTCAAAATTCCCACCCAAATGCATTTCTCTGTTCCTTGGGCTCTAAACAGGCCAGGAGCAAGATAGCATTGCTCCTCCACTGCTGGGAAGGGAAGGGGCAGCCTTCACCCCACCTTCCAACAGGGATAAACAATGTCCTCCCGAGCCCACTGCTATTTATAGCAGCAATCCTATCTCTCACAGGTTTGCCTCTCTGTTACTGAGCAAGGGCACTTTCATGGCCCTGATAGATCCGAGCGCGCTCCGCCGCTGCTCCCAGGGGAGGAGCTGCCATTGCAGGGATGCATTGCTCTGCTGCTGCATAAACCATCACCTGGCACACGCAGGCTGCTCCCAACGCAGGGTGTCATTCTGCAGCCAGAGCACATTAATAGCACAGCTCTAACACACACATCCCTCTTGCCTTCCTACCTATGCTGGAGAAGGGAGAGAGGAAAGGGATTTTAAAGGATGGATGATCTGCTTTCTGCTGAGAACTCAGGCACATCCAATAACCTCAAGCAGAGAAAATCTCAGCCTGAATTAAAGGCTCTGCCGGTCTGAGTTCTCCTAAATATAATGCACCAATTGCAAGCACTCCAATTTCAGTCTCCTCTCTGCTATCTCATCCTAACATCTCATGACTTAGTGTCCTCACTTCCTCTGAAATGCTGTAGCCCGAAACCAGCTCATGTTTGGGGGAAGATGTGCCAGCAGAGAGGAGACAGAGCAGCTAACTGTCGCTAGCAATGGAAGCACTGATGGCTCAGATAGCAATGGTTGAGCTGCTGCCTCTTCCCTGGGAGATGCACCCTCCAGCACTCAGCTCCAACACCTTCACTGGGCACCACATCTCCTTTCCCTGTGCCCTGGGTCCTAGCTGTGTCCTGAGCAGAGGGATGGAGATATCACCTCCACTTGCCAGAGCCACATGGTGAGGGGGAAGGAGGGATGAGTCAAAAGCCAAACCCAAGAAGAGCTTGGAACTGCTCACCATCACCACGACAGCATGGCAGAGTAGCATGAGCAAAACCCAAACAAGGCTTCACAGGGCTCTTGACTTTCATTTTGCATTCACTTCTAGAAATCTCCTGCCTGGGATAGGGACCAGGTCCACCCTTCTGACCTGGATAATTAAATGTGTGCTTTCCTTGTCTTGTTTTCCAAAATGAGATACACAAATCCCAGTACTGCAGTGCATTCAGGGTGCTCTTCCCTCCCTAAATTCACCCTGCCCAGACCCCAAACACCCTCCTCAGCAGAAAGCCCAGGATACCCCTTCAACTAAAGCTGCCAGGCAAGGGAAGCCATCACATTATCCTCAGGCCATGGGCAGTTCTGTGATAGCATCACCTCTGCTCCTCAGGCTGGTGTCTCTCACACAAGAGGTTTGAGCCTTCCTTGGTTAATGTGACTTTGATGTAAGAAGATATTTTGCCCTTGGTAAAATCAGTGCCCTACTAGTTCATCTGTGGAGGCTCAGAAACCAGCCAAAAATAAAAGGGTCTGTGGCTTCATGCTGCATATTCTCCTGGCCCCACAAGATGTTCAAGCACAAGAGGTGCTCAGCCCTGAGCCTGTCTGGCAGGACACAAGCCCCACACCCAGGTCAGTGTGTAGTCAGGTGCTCCAATTTTCTGCTGTCTTTCTACATGGGAATGGAAGAAGAGACTCCAGAAATGTCAGATCCATCTGACACTAGGAAAATTCTTATAAATAAAATAGTTCCCATAAAATCTGTATGAGATCTCTCCAGTCCATCTAATACAGACTGTAATAAAAGAGAGACATGGTAACGACAGCCAGAGACACCATCTTGTAGCAAGAAATCTTATTTTAAGAAGTATAAAAAGAAAAGTCATTTACTTGCTACTAACATTTTAAAAGTGTGTTATCAGTGAAGGGCAATACATTACTGACACTGTCCTAGTTGGAGTCAGAACAAGCTATTCCATTCCATAGCCATCATATTCAGGATAAAACTGAGGGTCAGGTCCTGAAACTTTCACACCAAACTTGGGCCTTAGGGTCTCTTCCATAAAGCCTAAGACCCAAGCAAGGCAGGTGCAGGATTAAGTTATTTAGCACCTAATTAACAGCCAATACAAAAAAAGGAGAGGTTGAATCCTCTGCCTTTCCTGAGGGTTGAGCACCTGAGCCATCTTTGGGGTGGTGAAGTGGGAACTCTTCTGGTGAGGATCAGCAGCTCAGCTCTGCTGCTGCAGGATTCTCTCTGTTCTGCCTTCCATCTCAATCCAAGAATTCCTGAATCCAGTTCCAGGATGCAGCCCCTGAGTCTGATTCCTATCTGCTGGTGAGTCCTTCTCCTACAGCATCAGTGCTGATGGTGATGCAGTTGCCATCAAGAGGTGTTTGGTTTTGTATATGTTTGTGCATGGTTTATTTTATTGTTATTATTTTCACTGAAGTAGTTTAAGTTTTTATTTCCAATCCACAAGTCTCTCTCTTTTTCTGCCTTTTAATTCCTTTTTTCCTTCCTGGAGAGAGAGAAATGGGATAATTGAGAGAATCTTTGCCTGGATTAGTGGTCAGCCCAGCCCCAACCCTTGACAGACCCTGAGCTGGTGCAGGCAGCATTCCCACACTGCCAGGGGGATGGGGAGCCTCTGGTCCCTGCCACCAGCCTGGTCACCACTAGCCTTTCCTCCATCAAAGCCTGACATTTCCTGATTAAACTGATTCTCCTGATCAAGGTGAGAACAAGACTGTATTGCTACATGTGAAAGTCAAAATTCAGATGTGCTCTCTGCTTTCTATCATCTCTTATAAATCAGAGACATTGCTCTGCCAGCCCAAGCTACTCCTCAGCTTCCCTTTGCTCAAGTCCTGAAGGGGCAGTGGGTAACTTCACCCAAGGTTACACAGGTATTTATTCAGCTCTCCTAAAGCATGCCTCACCTGTTCAAACCTCTGTCATCCAAGCATTTAGAGCATGAAACCCAATTAAAGATAAACCTCTTGCTGTTACAATGGAATCATTACAAGAATTAGCACTTAAGCTGCATTAGCAGGAGGCATTGCTAATGATGATGTGCCCAAATTTGTCTTTGCTGATTACTCAGGGCATACCAAGGGTAGCTCCCATTTCTGGGTAAGTTATCCATCAGGAAGCAATTTTTTTTCCTGCATCCCTGTCCTGCACAGAGCACTGTACCTGCTGCAGGGTCAGATGGTCCAAGTCATCCCTTGGGGAAAAGGAGAATGTGGCAGCTGAGGTATCTACAAGAGATCTGCTGAAAGATCCCTCTCCAGAGGAGCAAACAGAGATGGGCACAGGAAAGCTGAGCCCAGAGCACATCAGAATAACACTGGTAGTGATGCTCCAGCAAACTCTGCTGAGAAGAGAGGCTGGGTAGGAGCCATGGCATGCAGGCAGCCGTGCCAGGCAGGGCTGGGCTGGCTGTGGTTGCTCCTGGGCTGCCCCACACAAGGGGACAGGAGAGCAGGGGCAGCAGCACTGTAGCAGATGGGAGCTGCAGGTGCCAGTGACTGCACTGGGTGCCTGTCTTCATAAGGAGAACAGTTCTGAGTACTACTGCTTCATCCCTGAAGCACTGTGTGAGCAGTGATTGAGCCATTCTGCCCTCTAGCAAGAGAGGTTAATGTTATTCACTCTGCTCCACAGAGAAGGACCCAGAACCATGGAGAGGTTATGGGCCAGATAACCAAAAATGGCTTTTAGTTCTGGGCACTTTCATTTTACAGTGCCTGACCTCTGAGGTATTATCAGTCTGATTTTTTTCAAAGGCATTGAGCAGATCTTGCTTTCAATGACCTTAAACACAGTGTACACAAAATTAAAGGCAACTCTAGGAGCTCTTGGCCTAGGTGAGCTGCCCATGCCTGACCAGTCAGAGGGAGGAGGAGAGGGAGCTCACCAGAACTGACCCCAGTGTGTGTCCCCAGCCTTTCTGAGCTTCTTTGACCAAATCCAAGGCCAGCACTGGTGTGAAAGCAGACAGGTATCTCCTTTGCTTTATTAGAAGGGAAAATAGGAAGGATGTTTTCTTCTGTCACTGTGTGGAGGTACAGGAGCAGCACTCCCACCTCTCCTCACACCTCCTTGGCTGTCTTTCAACATATGTCAACCACTGCCTGATAAAAGGTCCACTGTGTGCAAGGGGATGACAAAGGCCTTTTCCTCTTGCTTCCCACCCCAAAAAGATGCCTCCCTACCTGCATCCTGCCTGTTGAACAGCCCCTGAGCATTGCTGCTCTGCTTCCAGGAGCCTAGGCAGAGTTAAATAATATTACACCTATATTACAGAAGTTAGGTAAATTCTTCCTCTCAGCCATCATTACATAAAAAGCTTCCCAACCCCTAGATTGTAATTATGTACATGAATAATGAAATTAGCATATCCATCAACTAACTCCTCTCTGGCTGTTGATAGGAAGCCTTGGTGGGAAGTCTTCTGTGCTCAGATCCCACAGCAGCCTTGCAGCTTCCAAGGCTCTTGTGGGAAGCACCATGGTCTGCTCTGCCTCCTGCAGCTCATGGAAATCCAAGGTTTAATTGGGATCCTGTGAGACAATGGCAAAGGTGAGGGGGTCAGCAGCCTTGCAGCATCCTGCCTTCACCTTCCTGAGCATTCCTTGTGCCCCAGCAGTCTGGTGGGATGCAGGAGACATGGGGCCAGTGAAGGGATCTGCTTCTGGGACATGCCAGAGCCACATCCACCAAACCCCATGGTGATGGGGACAGAGGGAGGGAGAGCCCAGGCTTCATCCATACCACACACTGCCCAGGGTGGCCTGGTGAGGAAGGGACTCACCTCCACAGCTATACCAACCAGCCCTGGTGTGGTAGAAAACCTGCCAGCCTTTCAGGAATGCCTTAAAAGGGAAAGCTCTATGGAGAAATCTCTTCGAATGGGAACAACCTTCCCCGTGTGCCATGCTACAGAGACTGCTCCTTGACTGTAATTGGGGACCTGGTAATTAGATGATGGCAAAATGTACCAGAAGCTCAGTTTTCATTCTGTGGTCCAAATTACAAACCATCATATTTTGAAAGTGATGCTGACATTCCTCAGCCAGGAGGCTTTGCCAAAAACAACTCGAGCAAGGCTTGTCTTGGCACGGAATCAAACTCAGGGCCTCAGCAGCAAAACTGAAAACATTTACACAGCTGGACCCAAATCACCCTCTTTTCTAAGGAGTTTGTCAGAGCCTGAAGCTCTTGGTGTAGTTCTGCTTGCTTTAAAGGGTCCTGTGTTCTTGCAATCGACCAGCTATTCGCATAGAGGAAATAAAACACACTAGGCAAAAGTGGGTGGTCTTTCTAGTGCAGTCCAAAAAAATAACCCAGAAAACCCTCCTGGGGATAATGAGAACTCACCCAGTATTTACCTGGTCCATCAATATATGTGCCAGACATCTTTTATTTGCATGTATAGATATGGGAACCTCATCATTTTGCTGTATGTATGTAATGGCTAATAAATGCATTAGCAAACCACTAATGAAAATAAATTGAAGCCAATGTCAGGAATTACGACAGGGTGAGGAATTACCTCTCTACATTTTTTCCTATCTAAATGTCCTGACTCTTATTTTTTTATTACATCAGTCATCCACACTGCAGATGCATTGTACAGCAGGCACTGTTACAGGGGTGCCTTGAGCATCTGATGCTCCAGCAGCTTGTGGATGGGCAGGAGCAGGTAGTCTGGCTGGCTACATGCTGCAAAGCCAGCCTTGTACCCACATTTGAGGACAGGCTGAAGGAGCT
>VWZO01021327.1:0-12571 GCA_013396975.1 Bucco capensis
CAGTCTTGGTGATTCTGTGATTCTGTAATTGAATGGACAATAAAATAGGCAGATGAAATTCTACATTCAGTAATGTGAAGTGATACTCCCTGAGAAAACAGTCTTAATATCACAAAACACTCATAATTTTAAGGTGCTTAATATGCATTCAAATTTTGATAGTTTTTCTCTAAAGTAAATCCAGCAACACTGCACAAGTTGTTTGCAAGTCAAAAAGGACAATCAACTAAAAAGACAATTTTTCTGTGAGTAATGACTATATATCTATCATTCTTCAATCTGGAAGAAATACAAACTGAGGAAAGACCAGACATTATGTCTGATGAGTAGAAAAGAGGGGAACAATCAGCCTTTGTTTTTTCCAGTACAAAACCCTATAGTTCAAAACCAGAAAGCAACAAGTGCAGGGTTCAGAATAAATGCAGCTTATAGGGAAGATGTGAAACTCTGCAAAAAATTATTTTGGATTCAAAATATTCCATAGACTCAAGGGAAATCCAGAAAAAGAGATGTGGAAGAAAAATCCTACAAAGATCTATATACCCTGGTACTCTGTCTTGGTTTCATAAAGAATCCCTAAGGTGCAATTGTGTGGAAAAATACCCAGAGGTATTATCACTACATATTTGTACTCTTCATATATTTCCCAAAATTCCCATTATTAGCCACTCAATATCTCAGGGGAGATGTTGTGTTACTAAGATCTTTGGCCATTCTTGCTTTGGTAGTACAACTCACAGAATACGTAATCAATTGAAAAGTAACACAGAAGTATAGCTAGTGAGTTAAATATGTTACCAGGCACATCAAGTCTCTTCCTAGCCTACCTCTTCTGACACAATTGTTTAATTTTTTTACTTTTAAGTCAGTCTCACCCTTGTGTTAAATGACGGTGGAAATACTAGAAGCCCAGAAAAGACTTGCTCTTAAGTTTCAAGTTCCAGCAAGACTCATCCTTGCTTAGTTAAATTGGGATGAGTATTCACAGCAAATGTTTTGTATAGGCCTTAATGGAGGGAACTGTTCTAAACCATAAGAGATTTCATGAAATGTCAGTATTTTCTTCTCAGACATTCCTCAATGAGATGTCTTCAAACAGTAACACAGTGAAGAAACTAATACAGATAAGAAGAAAAACTGACCATACCAAGTAAGAGAGGTTGTGACTCTAGAACTAAAATGGAACACATGAACATGAGAGACAGAATATGAAAATAATAGATTAACAGGAAAAAACTACTTAAGACATTCCTCTGTGATCAAATTTCAACTGATATTTAACTTTTTAATAGAAAAATCATTCTTTAGAGTCTTTTCTTTAAAAAAATAGTAACAACTGGGTTGATTTTATTTTATGGGAAGACTGTTTTCCTTTGGAAAGAAGTGAATGTTAAAAATCACAGTATGAAAACACTGGACAATGTGGGAGAATAAACCATACCTCTCAAGGGGTTTATTTTTATCTTCCATATAGACACTAGCTAGATACATTTTTTATTCCCTCTGTCTTATATATTGATAAGGTATTGAGAAGCACACATATCGCTCTACTCTTGTACGGGCCTGTCTGAGCGCTGTGTTTATCTGCAAGAGGTGCTACTTAATAGCATCAACCTTGATTAGTACGAGGAATTATTTTAAAATTTCCTCTCTCTCTGTCTCTGTCTTTTTGTTTTAACTCAGAAAGAACTAATAGAGACAAACACTGGAAGATGGTGTCTAGGGCTAATTGACTAACATATTTAAAGTAGGTTGTGGTTGCTTAGAAACATTTATAGCTTTTAACAGAAGCCTGATTATTAAATAGTCTGCAGGGCAATGTAGAACAACATGTTTTTACAAGAGCAAGAATCACAGTGAAAAATGGTCCCTGGCTTAATATTAAAAGGGAAACATATTTACAAATAACATTTTATTTTTTAAGCCCAATTAAACAACATTGCTGAAAAAAATTTGAGCAAACCTTATGCCAGTGCAGCAAACTGAAACTCCAGTGTCATGACGACTGTGGGCCTACTTGCTGTTTATTCCATAAGACCATCTGTTAATTCCAGCAGTAGTTATTTCTACTCTGTGGCTGATCTTGAGAGCTTGCAATTTACTTATTACAGTAAAGTGCATATTATGTAGGAAGAAGCTGATTATGGAGATCAAAGGACACTGAGATGTCTAAAGTGCAGCATAGTTTGATTATATAACAGCCTTATGACAAAAAAAAAATTTGCACTGAGGAAATAAAGTCTTAATTCTGTAGAAGACAGGGCAAGCAATATATCCTACAAAGGAACTGATACTTCCATTACAGATGTCTTATTAAAAGTATCTAAAATAAATCTAATCTATAAACAGCTGTATTTATTTATTTGTTGAGATATCATTGTCTAATTCCATATTTCAAAACAATGTGAGTAATGCCTATAACATTACTTGTTTTGGCATCCTCCATGCAAAAAATATTCAGTTTTTCTAAACTGAATGTCTCAAATTTCTTCACAAAACATTCTTGAAATCTCAGGCAACTCTAAGCAATGTGTTTCCATTTCCCTGCTACATATTAAACCATTTATACTTTTGTTTCAGCAATGAGGACACTTCAAACATTGAATCTTCATCTTTTCTGAACCCTAGAACAAAGTGTTATGCAAATGGTAGGATGACAAGCAATCTATCCTGTCTGGTTGAGATAGATTTAGACTTAAGTACCGAAGTTGTCAAGAAAACTACAAATAATAGAAACAATCCCAGCTCCCTCAGCCTGTCCTCGTATGAGAGGTATTCCAGCCCCCTGATCATTCTCGTGGCCTCCTCTGGACCTGCTTCATCAGCTCCATGTCCTTTCTGTGTTGAGGGCTCCAAAACTGGACACAGTATTCCAGATGAGGTCTCAGCAGAGCAAGTGGCAGAATCACCTCTCTCGATCTGCTGCCCATGCTTCTCTTGATGCAACCCAGGAAGCCATTGGCCTTCTGGGCTGCTAGTGTGCACTGTTTGCTCATGTCCAGTTTCTCATCCACCAGCACCCCAAGTCCTTTTCTGCAGGGCTGCTCTCTCAGCTTGAACCTTGACCTGTTTTGAGCTCTGTAGCATCCTGGTTAAAGCAAGAAACTGTAGGATGGCAACCTCCAGCCCTCTTCCCATCCGAGAGGGCTAGGACAAAGGCTGGACTTGATGATCTTCAAGGTATCTTCCAGCTGTAACTGTTCTATGATTATAGGAAGTCTGGCATGGACGAGAATTAGCAAACAAGGACAGTAATTTTAACAGCATCATTTTTACTAAGAAAATTATTCAACTGTTTTTATACTCGAAATTTATAACTGTTGCAGAGCAAAAAGAGTGAAGGGAAGAGACAAGCAGGATAAGCAGCATAAGCAATTAAATTAGAAGCTTCAGTGCTAACTAAAGCATACACTATAAAGGTTTCAAAGTAAATCCAATCAAAATATTTTTCTATTATTCTTAGTTATCTATCTTAAGAAGACATAAATGATGAAATATATTCAGTAACTTACTGATCAAGACTAAAGTAGTCTGATTATTTCTTGAATTCAGATTATGTAGAAATAGCCAGCTTTCTGAGCCCTGTGGACTTCTGCTGTAAACTTTCCTTTATCAGCACTAACTGGGACTAAATGTTCAATGAAAACAGGAGGAAAATGTAAGCATAAATTGAATGATTATAGTTTCACACAAAATTCTGACTCATAAAATACTGTCACGTACATAGAGTAGACTACTGAAAAACTGGAGCTGAGAACACCATTCAAACTCAGTTATTCTAAATCATCATTTGTTACCATATCATATAAAAAATATTCAGTAGAAAACTGTATATTCAAGGCTGTGGTATGTCCTTGAGGAACAGCAAATATTAACAGAACAAGCTACAAAGTAAGGTTGATCTTATTTCCTTCAGATTAAAATCTTTTGATCTTACAATTTAATGGAAAATCATTAAATTAAACTATTACTGGAAAAGATATATTCGGGAACTAGAGAGAAATACATTTAAAAGTGTATTATACCTCTGATCCACAATAAAGGAAATGGGCATGAGTTCTTCAGCCTCGGTGAGTCATTTGCCCTTTTTGGTTTGAAAAAAATGATTATTTATTGAAAAGGCGAGAGGTTGTCATAAGGTAACTCCTTGGGACATAAACTTGCCATGAGATATTTCAGAAAACAGAGTAAGTTATGTAATTTAATATTATTTACTTAATATTTTCACATCAAGAACTTTAACCCAGTTCATAGCTGTAATTGCTAATTTCTATTAGAGAAGTTGTTAAACTCACAGGATTACAGCACTGAGTTACCTGCCGTTACCAAACAGGAAAAATTCTTCTCCTACTTTCTATAATTTTATATAATGTGTTCCTAGATTTGCAGTTCAGTGTGGGCCTTACAAACCCATATTTGTAGATAACCTAAAGTTTTGGGGATAATATGTAGTGACTACGTCTCACTCAGACAATTTTGTCCTGCTGGAGCAGAGGAAATAAATTATTTTTGGTGTTGTAAAAAATCAAAACAAAACAAAAATAAACAAACAAACAATTGGGAAACCCAAGCAAGAATATCTTTCCAGACCAGACAAAAAAATTTCTAGGAGTGCAGTTAAATTTCATTACTCTTACAGTCTTTTCCTATCTACGAGGATGTTTGCAAGTGAATCACCCTTACAAACATAAGCAGCACAAAAATCTTTGTAATTAAATAAGTTGGAATTATGAACCTTAACATTTTTGAAATATTCCTACATTGCTGTTTTCCAGAATGTGAATTTTTTTGTCTTTCCTGGTGTGAACTGATAGAAGTGTTTCTTTAATAACTTATAAAAGAAATAATGCAGTAAAATTTTATAGACCTCTCTCTTTACCTAGATGGTAAATGGAAATTAAGTATTGAAAAAGACTCTGCAAACTGTACCACCATTCTACAGGAAGGACGTTAGCTCGCTTTTCCTTTGAAACTCACATGAGATTGGTTTATCACTTGGAAATTTTGAAGGAAAAGACTTCAGATTGATTTATTTAAAAAGTGTGACATGATTTATCATGTTCAAAATTGATTTTAAAAGGCCATTAAGTCAATTAAAGTAGGAATAAGTGCACAAGAACAAAAAGAAATGGCAAGTTGTGCCCTTTCCCTTATTGATTACCTCGTTACACGATATTGCCTGTAGAGCATGATCATTTACGTAATTAAAACCTCTGCATATCTAAGTTTATAGAAACGCACAAAGAGACTGTTTCTTGAGCCACTTTAGCTCTGATTACTGAGTACTGAATACAGGAGCATACAGCCAAGAGAGAGATTGCTCTCCTTATGCACATTTAAGTTCAATGTGAACCCTTTCCCTTTGCACAGAAGTAGAACCGATGAGAATTGCTCTAATTTTCATTCATTTATGGTGTGCAACTTTTATTATACTGAATATCTAGATTTAAGTTCTACCATGTTTCAACAGGATAAAAACACTAAAGTTGATCTGGAGATACCTTTTAGGGGTAACATCTGAATAGTTAATCTATTTGAGTACTCTATCAGCACTGACTGCATAATTGCAAGACAGAATCCACAGGTTCCAGTTCTTAATGAACTGACAAGTTACCTTTGTGTTTACAAGAAATTAGCTGAAGCTGTGAATCTAAAAATGCTTGGGACTGATTCCATGCTAGTTTTATTAAACCTGTCATTAATATGCTATTTTCTCCTTTGATGGATTAAATTTGTGGGGACTAAAAACAAATTATGGTCTAGACACTAGCAATTAATGTTGCGAGTCCTGTTCTCTTGCTGTGGGCACTGTGTATCTTAATAATACGTTTTAAGTTTCAGTTTCTTGTTTGCCTTGGTTGGATACTGCTATTGGACTATTTTTTTATCCTGCTGTAATCACAGATAGTAGCTTAGTTGACTTCTTCACAGCAATCAAACATTATTATTAGACTGCTTAAAATTTATTTCAATGCTGATTTTACTATTTGGTCATGGAGAGATCTATTCTTCTTTTCCTCAAACAGGGTTTATTTGATGTAGCAAAGTAGAGTTATCAGTCCTATAATGTGAACCCTAGTAACAGAATAAAACTTTTTCACTCTTTTTAAGGTCTTGTATTTGTTCTGGACAAAGAGGCTCTAAGTAATTAAGAAGAGGTCAGGAATTTATGTTTGATCCATAGAGAGTGTATTCTGAAGTGCTACAAACATAAAAAGATTAATAAGTTACCAGTGTGGATCAGGTGAAGTGTTTTCAGAAAAAGCATTGAAGTATTCAAACTGTAATGAATGCCTTGCAAAGACTCCTACACAAATCTAAGTGTGAGAAAATATGTGTGAAGTACTCCTATGGGGCACCAATCAATTTCTACTCAAAAAGGTCCAAAACTAGAATCCACCATTTGGCAATCCAATGTCCCAATCCTCACAAATCTTACTCTACACTCCATTCTTAAACAAGTTTTTGAGTATTTTACAGTAAGGTAGATCAAAGACACCCCTTTATTTGGATTAGGGTTAGTTATCCTAGAAAGATGACACAACGTAGGCAAAACAGTATTTCCTTCAAGCTGCAATTTTCTGCCACTATTTTATGTGTATTGTGACACAGATATGTGGGCTAAAAAATAAATGCATACAGGTGTGGAAGAGTCTCTACCACAGCTATGAAAATAGCTTCTCTCACTTCTGTCCAAACTAAAAAGCACTGACTTGTTAAACTTAGTGAAATAAGGGCTGAGATGCTAAATGAATCCATTATAAATACACTAAATAAATGTACTCACTATAAATGCATCAATGCCATGTAGGAAAAACTAATTTGCAAGCTATAATTCTGACATAACATGAAGCAGAAATTACCAGATCAANTGTTCATGTTTTTCTTTTTAACTGCCAGATGTATGAAGTCCTGGAAGAGCCACCAGTAATGGGGATGAAATAACACAGTTTCAAGATGGATTTCAGTAAATCTTTGAGCATCTGACAGGAGAAGGGACATTCAGGTAGCTGGTGTGAAACTTCAGAAATCAGGTTTATTGGGTTCCCCAAGGGGGAAAATATACAATGAATTGTTGTCTCACATCTTGCATACTTCAGAAATAATTAAAAAGGATTTTAATGCACTTTATTTTATTAAACCCATGCTTCTTGCACTCATCACTTGTGAGGAGGGATCAGAAATGTGCTGACCTCCACATACCTGATGTTGCACACTGATCAGTTTTTTAGTCAAAGAGAAATGATCAAATTAGCAGTGATTTCGTCATGTCATGATGGTTGTTCTTCTGGTGCCACTTAGAACAATCTGTTTGCCATTACCATTGGGAAAGCTGGTTGAAACTAAATTACGATCCACAGGAAAAACTGTGAACTGGATTTAAAATACATTTATAGGCAACTTTACTGTCAATGTCTATTTCTTTTCTTATTACTGTAAATCTATATTTATTCCTCTAATGACAGTTCTCCTGATGCACATAGGATTTTTTTCTTACTTGTTTCCTGTTAGTAATTTTAAAATACAGGTTATGTATTGGTCTTTGTAAGGAAGTGCTTAGGCATTCAGTTCATTACATATGACAAGATAGTTTGACTTAGGCTTAAAATTAGTAAAATGATATCACTGTCAAGTCTTATCTCTGGGTCTCATTATGATTTTATATTTCAGCTAAAGGCTTTCTATTTGCAGGAAAGTGGATGCCCACGGAAAACAAAGGAGTAATTCACAGTTATGCTTAGAAGAATGGTGATCACTCATTTGTGAATATAAACAAAATCTAAAATTCCTAAATAATCACAATATTAATATTAGCAATAAGAGGGTCATACAGGCTTAACATGGTTATCATCAACACAGAATTTGGAGAAGTACATAAGGGCCCTAATCTACACTAGTGTTACATTATAAATTATTCATGTCTTCTTGTCCTATGGAATACTTCCTGTGCTCTGACCTTCTATAATTACTGATGCTAACATGTCAGAAAGAATTTCTTGAACTTAAAAAAATACTGCATTGTTTTAATAATTCATTAAAAGACTGATTTAAGTATGTCTAAGAGCAGTGCTTATCTAATATATGATTATATACATAAGTGATAAACTAAGTGGATCAGGTTTGGGTTTTTTTTTTAATCTCAAGGGATGCAGTTTGAATCCAGCCTGTATCTTAAGTAGATTTTTGGTAAAATACCTTCCATAAAGAAAATGCTCCAAACGTCAAGTGTTTTTCCCATATTTTGCATTATTTTCAAAATATTTAGCAATAAAAATTTAATGCAATAGCTAACTCAAACCTCCCAAATTCTAAGCAAATATAAATTTGGTGCAAAGGCTGGGGAAAACAAAATCTTTATTTTAAGGATATTTTTCTTTTAAATGTTTAAGCTTCATCATAGGTATTCCACCTCACATGCATGCATTGTTTTAGAAAAGAGGATATAAGATAAAAGTAAAAATAGTCCTTTGAATTTAGTTATAATAGCTGAACATTAGATATCTGCAAGTCAGTCTGAATCAGCAAAAGCTTTGAATGTTTGTATTTCTGATTATAAAACACACCTCTTTCTTCAAAGAGGTAAAGTCAGTCATCTTCAAATAAATGGGCAAATATTTCACAGTGAAACAAACAAAAAAAAGAGATGTAGGCATATTTGCAGTGTCCTGTGGGTCACAGTGACTGCAATGGCAGAGAAGTCCACCAGGAAGTCCACGGGACACATGTAGAAATGTACAGGTGAGCTCACTTGGCTCTAGAAAGCAGAATAGCATGTGGATGCAACGTTGTCCTTGAGCCGTTGAGTTCTGGAAAGTTAACTTACAGGCTGTGCCTAGCTAGCAGATGCATACTGCTTCTAGATGTGAGCTGGCTTCTGTGCAGCTCCCATGCTGCAAGGTGCTGCTGTGATCACATTAGAATGGGTGAAGTGGATGCAGGTGTCTTGCTTGCTACAGTGTGGGTAGTCCTGCTGTTAGAAGAGAAGCAGCTTCTTGTGCTAGTGCTTGATGTTACACCACAGCAGAGATTATATCCCAACACTGCATTAAAATGAGCTTTGGCATTCGGTACTAAAAACATATAAAATAAGCACTAAATTTGGAGTAATCTTAAATCATTGCACTTGAATTTTTCTAACATATTCAACTAATTAGTTTGTAGAATTATCTGGAAGTTTAAAATTGCATATCATCTGCTTGTACAGATATATATGGATGATATTTCTGCTTAAAAATATTTTTTAATTTATCATTTAATTTTAAAAATCAAAAATTCTTCTCAGAAAAACAATTTTATAAATTTTTTATTAGATTTGGTGGTTCATATCAGCATTGTGTCTCTTGAGCTGCAGAACGCAATTTCATCTTCTAAAGAAATTGTTGAAGTATTCAGCACAAGCTACTCTTTAAGAGATCAGATTCCATTTTAGAATATATCAACATATTTATTCCTGTAAGTATATATCATTTTATTACTTCTACAAGTATTTCAAAATATTGAATAAAAGAATTAGTTGAATTTTAAAGATTAAAAGTAAAAAAATTCCCTGAATGATTTTCCTAAACTAATATTTGTCAGAAATTCTGCTTCAAAGCACGTTTTCAAATTAGTTATTCTTACTCAAGCAGTACATTGGGACACATCTGAATCTCTTATATCTTAAAGCAGAAAGCCAAGATATGGCTAGAGTTCACTTTGTTCCTGAAGTTAAGTGTTATGGCTTGGATTAAATAATGAGACTTGTGCATTGGAAAAGGCAGAGTAACTTTATTTTAATAGAAAGCAGCGGCAGCAGACAAATATATATATATATATATATACAAGCAAAGATACAGAGCCATCACCAAGATACAAGCCTCCCACTTCTCCCTCCCGGTCGCTATATTACCGCAGCCAAACACCACCACCACCCCTCCCTCAATGGGGAAGAAAGAGAGGAAGCTGGACCCTGGAGGCCTGGACTCAGAAGCGAGAAAGCAGCAGAGCTGGGGGTGCAAAGCAGGACTGCAAGGGAGGAAAAGAAGAGAGCACAGAGGGAACAGCCCCTAAATTTATACTGAACATGACGTGTATGAAATGGAATACTTAGTTGGTCAGTTTGGGGTCACCTGCCTTGACCATTCCTTTCCTATAGGTGTAGGCTCTCATCCTGCACCCCCCTGACTTCTCAGTAGAATCACAGAGAAATTTACATTCCAATTCCCAGTTGTAACCCAAACATTCCAGGCTTAAGCTGTTAGAAGCTGATAACGTTTTTGAAAACATACTGCCAGCTTTCAGAGGAATACAGTCACTTTTAAAGGAACCTTGGCTAGAAGCAATACCATCTCAGCAGAATTCTGCTTCAGCCCAAACCAGGACATCAAGCTATCTGTCTTTCTCAAAAACACTGTTTTCTAGGATCTCCAGTACAATTCCTTAGACAGCTGATGGGAAGTATAAGCTAGCTTTTCAATACTGTTATTTATCTGTAGACCATTCCAGTACTTACTCTTCTAAGCGTCTCTGTGGAGTTTAGAAAGTAGGAAAAGCTTTGAGTCTACATCTCCTATCAAATACATGTATGAGTTTATACACATCGTGAGCTCCTTTTGTACTGGGAATGGTTACAAAAGCTTTGTCGTTGCTTCCCAATCTTTTCTGGTTCAAAATCAATGCTAAGGGAAAAGTGTGGCTTGTATTGGGTACTCAGATTTCATTTTAGGTATGAACTTTAGCTCCACTCACTAGCTGGCCTTTAAAGGGCAAGATAAATACCCATACATGAAAAATGATGCATTTGTATTCTTTTTAAACAAATAGAATTATGTGTTCTTAAAATCAAAGGTCATCTTTCTTTCTAGCAGTCTTTCAGCTTTTCTACTTCTGCTTCCATCAAAAATAAAGGAGTTATATTCCACTACATACCTTTCATTACATCCAGTAATTTTCTGAGCTTTTAAGTACATAAATCATTAGACCATAAGAACTGTGCTCTTCAAATTTCCTGGAATCACCAAAGTAAAAAACTTGCTACAGAAGCAATTTTATATCAATTTAAAACAAAGTTGTTAATTTGGCATAGTGGGAGAGAGTGTTTTGTGTAAACCAATAAATTTTTTGAATAGAAAATATTTTCTTCTTACATTTTTCTTCAAAGTTCCTTTACAGGAGAGAAAAGGATAAGGAAAACAAACAAAAAACCCACAAACAAACCAGAACTTTAGCCTTGTATAAATACACCAAATTCAAAAGAGTTTGCACTTACTGAAAGTACAGACTTACTCCTTGTAGCCCAATATGTACAAAAACCTACCATGCCTTCCTGAGTCTGTTCACATATGCCCAGTGCACTCAGTAAGAGTGCAGCGTGCTTCACTGAAACAAAACACAGGGAATGTGCCCCACATTTTGAAAGCCTTTTATTATGGATTAAAATGACCATTTTAAGAAACAGTTCCAGCTGAAGTTGTATTTACAGATCATGGCTGAAGCTGTCGTTCAGAAGTAATGAAGTCATCACCTTGACTCATTTAATCCTGATGCTTTTTTTTGCTATGTAGACAGACACATCTGTACAAAGAATCACTGTCCCCTGGTGCAGAAGTTTTCATCAGTTCTCAGCTCTCTCCCTCTCTTTTCCACTGGTTGCATAACTAGAGGGAGTATATTCGAACACTTCCAACCCAGAAATCTTTGTGTTAGAAACAGTCTTTGAAGGGGCTACTGACATGTTCTTATTTTAGCTAACTAAATTGGTAGATTTCTACCTTTAATACAAGGTTTTTACATGGTTCAGATCCAATTGTTCCTATTCATGCTTGCTAACCATAGAGGCTTTTATTTATATGTTCAAAAGTCCTGTCAAACTAGGTCCCCATTTACAGCATAGCTATTCTGGTCCAAGGTCTCTTATTCCAAACTTTGATGAAGTGGAAACTCCCTGGAGGAGGGGTAAGTAGAGAGAACAGAAGGTTTTATTACTGAAATAGTCAAAGGAAAACTTCAAAATTTAGTTCCATTTTGCTAAACTTTGGAAAGGAAAAAAGCACTACAAAGGATTTGCATATTTTTTTCCTTATCCCACTCCCCTAAAGGCTGACACAGATAATAGTGGCGAAAATACTTTTTTAGCAGAATTATCTAACAGCAATTTCAATCCAGTATTTGTATCTGTCAATACGTACTCTAAACAAATGATACTATCGTGTAACAGTTTTTAGAAGGCAGAAGACAATTAAAAAAATTACACATCATATTTCACCCAGTAAGTATCAGCATTTACATTAATACTGAGTTTTGTTAGAAAACATTCCCACTGTAGCTTTGCTAATCCCAAATTACCTTTTCAATAAGGGAGGGAAAAAAGGGAGTAAATTACCTCCAGTATATTTGCTGATCCTCCTGAATTTGCTATTTACTGACTTACAACATAAGGATATGGGGAGGTTAACAGTTCTTTTTTCCTGTTAGTAAATATCATGAAAATAGATCTGAGTGTAAGCTGCGTGGATTTAAGTCTGGAAGAGAAATATATGTTATTTCCTGATGCTAATAACACTGTTCATAGAATCATAGAATGGCCAGGTTG
>VWZO01021332.1:387-18544 GCA_013396975.1 Bucco capensis
AAAACCAAAAGCAAAAGCATAATATCTTTGGTGGTCAGGACGGGTTCTGAGTATTCACCCACTCCAGCACCAAATGTGGTATAATTGGTGAAAGATGCAGAATAAGATGTTGTTGTGCCTTGGTGCCCAAACAGATTCTGGTGGACTTCCCAGCCAAAACTCACAATCTCAATAGTTATCAAGTCATAAACCCGTTGCATGCCACACATTATTAAAAGAAGCCTAATCAACATACCGCCCCTCCAGAACATGTTTACTAGCAGTGCAAACGGCAGCATTCTAATGATTGGTTGCCCCCCTCCCAGCATGGACAGATCAATTGGCAATAAATAAAAATAAATCAAATTATATAAACCACACAAAAGTACCTTTTAAACAAACAAAGAAAATTTATTCTTTACACTTGCCTCTATCGTGTCCCACGTTGGCTGCGCCAAATAATGTCTATGGTTGAATGAACACACATCCACAGATAAAACCCCTCTGGGGCTGTGCCGCTGCTCTGGCCACAGCAACTACCCGCCCTTAAATCCTTGTAAATCTGACTTCATGGCTTCCTTGGTTTAGAAGAATTGTTTCCGAATTTGTAAGGAACTGTAGGTTTGTTATCAGCCATTCTGCAGTCATATGCATGTAAAATTGAGCAAAAAAATCAAAGTGTTTAGGAAACAAAAAAGAATAATACAGTTTAAAATGTCGTGACATAAACAAAAAATATTTTTTTTTTTTAAACCTAAATAGCTTTTCCTCAAATGTAGTCATTGACAAATGAAAATTTGGGGATATGAAAAAAATATTTATATTGGGAACATTTAATTAACATGTATTTTTGCAGAGTTATTCCAACAGTATAGTCTCTCATTTCATAGTCGGTATGGAAGCATTTTGTCATGAACTTCTGATACTCTGTCTCATCCTCACTGTCTTCCAAAACTGGCCCAAAAGTCTTGCTAAGTTTAATTCTCAGTTCTGAAGTTCTATCTTAAAGTGCATGTTTTTTAAAAAAAATATAAATAAATCATCTTTCTCCCTTGAAAAAGAACACAAATTGCCATTTGATATTTGAAAAATGCTTAAAATTAACTAGGAACAGGATAGGACTAATGTAGCTATACTTTAGGATATGTGTAGGCTAACTGTTGTTTTCTAGTTCAGCTTCAGCACAAAACTGTTACAGGATGAATCAGGAGTTAGTCTGCTGCCATCCTGTCATTTGTTTCTGTGAAATGCTTCAGACCTCTGCAATCTTTTACTTTTTTAGAAAGCCGATCTTACAGAGATTTTTACATTCAAGACTCTCATTGGAATTGCCCTGTTCCTTGGTTCAGACACAATCTTTTGCTGAATTATGATTCGTGTGTCTTAACGCTTTTTCAAAGTAGCATAAGATTTATCACACATTTTTTATGTATAGTATAAAAGGCACACGTATTCTTACCAAGTTTACCAATGAAACAAATAATTTCAGTCGGAAAAAAACGCATCTTCTGGCAACTCTGGTCTCAAAAAAACAGCTGATCTTAATCTTTTACCCTCCCTGCAACCTGTTCCTGTCTTCTGAGCCTTTGTGCTCCTCTTTGGGAGTACTGTACATATTTGGAGGGGAATCAGTCTCATATTTGGGGGGGGGAAATCAGTCTGTACATGCAATAATGTTAGCTGAGCCCCACATGCCCTCTGTTAATTTCCACGTAGTTTACCAGTAAGGGGTAGGCAGAGTCTGAAAATCACTTGGGGTCTTCTGTGGCCCGTGGTGCGATAACTGTGCCGACAGCAGAGGGAGCATTAAACTCACTGCCCATGGTAAAGTGTGGGGAGTGATACCCATGTTTCTATAATCCTTCTATGGGTAAGATGAGCTCATTAGTCTTCTGGCAGTCATCCTAGGAGAAGGACAACTCTGATTCCAAACCCGGGCAGATGGAGCTCATTTAGCCCTGTAAGGCCTTCCATCTAAGAGAAGGACACTCTAATAAAACCTACGTCCTAAGGACTTCACTGCCAGCGTCCAAGCTTGCTAGGCCCTGGCGGATGAACCTTAGGACTAAAGGGTGGGTCCAGCTCTGCACATGCTGTGTCTCACCTAAAAGAAATCCATTGTGCAGGCTCGAGGGTGCTATCTGCTATCCTCTTTTTATCAACGTGCTTGTAAAAGGCGCTGATGAGGAGCGTGGATGGAGCCCTTCTTGGATCTTCGTTCGCGAAGCCTAGCCATACCAGTAAGGGGGAAATCAAGATAGCAAGTAGAGTGAAGATATGACTGAAAACCATGGGAGAAAGTTTTAGAGATCAGGAAAAGGTGGAGAAATGCAAGCTCGCTTACTTCAAGCCTGTACTCTCATCTGAAGAAAGAAAAACTACCTTTTTTGATGCTGAAGAAGGACAGAATAAGCAGCTTTTCTATCCATCTCTAAAATTCACTACTGACTAGTATGCTTCTCATCTCCCTTATCTTTCCCAGCAAAAATACTTCATCTTAATTTGTCAGTTTACTTTGGGTCCTCTTTGTGGATATCAGGTTTGATTGCTTTTTTGAGGTGCTTCTAGAGGAATGAATAAATTCTAGAGGAATTAAGATTCATTGGAAAAGCATAAGATAGCAGTCACTGGGATGGTATGAACAAGGGTGATTTGGAAGCTCTGGAGGAGCCTCAAAGCTTCTTACAAATACACTTTTAAAAAACTGGTGAACATAGTTCTATGTAGCTTCACAAAGAGCCGTTAGTCCCTGGATATAGTAACAGACTAATTTTAAAACCTTTTATTGCTGGTGTCGGTACTGTTTTCTCCCTTTCACATAAAATAAGTGAGCACTAAATTAAATTAGTGAATATGAATTAATTTTAAAAATAATTCCCAGAAAACTCACCCCTTTTCCAGTCTCTGGGGGAGTGCATCTACTCAGTGGCAGCTTCACATTCACAGGGCGAAGTTTTCTATGTGCTTTGTCAGATCTGCCCTATGCAAAGGCTGTGACCCCTAGGGTTAGGCGTAGAGGGTACTTTCCACTCTCTATCAACGTATCAACATGACTTATTCCATGTGCTTATCATTAGTAGAAGTCTAAGCAGAATCTGCCCACTTTGGATTTTGTGCAAGTTTAACCTGTCTTTAAACATACTTTGGTACCATCAAACTGGTAACTTTATGTCAACATTTATTGATCGCATGCAGAAAGTAATTTTGCATAAGATTTTTTTGCTTACCTGTGTGTTTGATTTTCAGCATGTCATTTGCAGTGGATTGTGGTGTAAAGTGGAAAGTGAGAATGAATGCAAAACTAAACTGGATTCACCAATGGATGGAACAGACTGTGACACTGGAAAGGTATGTTTCTGGTGGAAAAGCAGCATAAATTATACTGAATACCTAACACTTAAGGAAACAAGCCAAACAAATCTTTTCACTTGTTTACAGTTCCTGCTTACCTCAGTTATCATGAAAATCAAACTTAAATAGCTGAATGTATTATATGCTATGTATTCTAGAAATTATTAAGAAGTACACTTCCCTAAAAACACTGAATATATAAAAAAAGCTAGCCAAAGTCACAGACGTCTTAATGCTTACACTGTTTTACTTCAAATTTGGTTTTTGTTTCCTATTTATGAACCAGTATGCCAGTGTTGTTTACTGCAAACAGAAAAACAAGCTGTCAAAGATACAAGTTCTCAGCTATGATTTAAGAAATAGCCTCATTAGATCTGTGATAAAACTTTTCAGGATAAGCTTTGTAAAGCAATATTTGTAGTGGCAGTGCATGTGAACAAGTGATAAATGTTATTAAACGTATGGCATCAAAGACAAAATTAATGATCATCTGAAGTCAGACTTACATTAAATGTCCTTCAAGAGCTTTCCTGTTTGAATAATCTGTCCTCTCTGTATATAACTGTTAATTAAGACAAATCACCTCCAACAGATAACAGAGCAGGATATATCTGCATATCTCCTGGGATTTTCATGATACTGTGCTAAGAGTAGTCTCCCACAGGAATGATTTGCTCTTTGAAACATATTACTCTCTCCAGGACTGTCATTATCCCCCTAAAAAAGTAAACAAATCAAACAACTAAGCTAAAAATTTCAGTTAATATAATTTTACACAGTAAAGAAAACACAGCCTTAATTCATTTTCATACCTCCAAAATAATCACATTTGTTGTGATCTTTTGATTCTGGTGTGTGCATTTGATATTCTGCCTTAAATCAACGCCTAGAAAGTCAGAGACATGCCTTTTCTTCAGTGTCTCATTCTTTAATTTGAGATTAGCATGCCCATGGTATGGAATATGAAAGAAACATTTCTTATTAAGGCTACTCAGAATTTTCAGTTGTGAAGCAGTAATTCACCAATAATTCAGAGTGCAAAGAGAAACTGATTAAATTACTGATGTTAATAATATAAAGTGTCTACTTGTAGCCTTATATCTTTGCAGTTGCTGAAATTTCTTATTACATATCATCTGGTTGATAAAGTACTAGCTTCTACAGAGTTTTGATGATTTATACCAGATATAGACATAGATTACAGAGCATAACAATAACCACTGGATAGTTTTTGAGTGAGAATTTGCAGTTGTCCCGGGAAATAATATATGCATACGAGAATATTGAAGTGATTATCATTATTTAAACAAATGCCAGAAATTCTCTTGACTTTCTCAACACTGGCTTATGAGGGCTTCCATTCTCACTTTGAATACAAGTTGTGAATAAAATATCATTTTATCTATTACTTGTAATATATGCTTCTATTGAAATTGTCACTGGATGATCAGTGACAATGTAGTTCCTGCTAATTCTGTGGGAATTGTAACAGCGAACCAGACAAGTTCTTCGAACAGCCCTGAACACTGTGCTGTGATCATCTGTACAGGTCAGCTGGAGGGTGATTCCTGCAGTGGGTTTGGGCTGGACCTAAAAGCACTTTCCTAGGCGGACCATTTCCATCAGGCTAGTCCAAGAGATGTCCTTTATTGGAAATGAACTTGTGCTTAAGGTTGTGGACAAGAGTTATACCTGCTTCTTGGCCACTGAGCCAGATAAAGTTCTCTGGCTATTTTATTTCCTAGAATGATAGGATGGTTTGGATTGGAAGGGATCTTTAAAGGTCATCTCGTCCAACCCCCTTGCAGTAAGCAGGGGCATCTTCAACTAGATCAGGTTGCTCAGAGCCCTGTCTAACCTGACCTGGAATGTTTCCAGGTATGGGGAAACTCAGGTAGAAAAAAAAGCTGTGGGGAACAATAGGACAAATATAGATCTGTCTCATATGAAAACTCTGTCTTGAACAGTGTTTATGTCATACTTCCCATGTGCTCATGCAGCAGTGAGTTGTTTTGCATATACCTTGATTTATGCACCTTAATGCTGAATTTTTATCTAGTGGTGTAAGGCTGGAGAGTGTATCACTCGGACCTCTTTTGTGGAACATATGGAGGGGGATTGGAGCATGTGGAGCGCTTGTAGCCGTACTTGCAACACTGGAATCAGCAGTCGACAACGCAGATGCCCTGGGTAAAAGCAAATTCAGGTTTCTGTTGCTGTTCATCAAAATTTCCAAGCAGAATTTAAATCTTATGAGTACAGAAACCCAGTAAGATATAGTTGTCTTGTACATAAGCAATTCTTTTTTATGAATAGTGAAAAATACTTAGGAGACTTCGTGTATCAGCAGCTTTATTGCATGGTTAGCACTATTTTTCCTCTTTTCTGCTTCTATCAAAAGCTTGGATAATGTTAATGGGAAAATACAACTTTCTTTTTAAGCTTCACCTGAAGAAGCAATACAAAATTAAATTTGTAATTTTTGACTGGCAGAGCATCAGTGCTAATTCTAGACTTTCAAGTTTTGCTGGAGAAAACTGACTTCTGTCTCATTTGGAGAGCAAAGGAGTTGCAACTTTTAAGAAGAGATCTTTGTACCAGTTTCACAGATATTTAGGAAGAATATCTAGAAGCAACATTTAGATTCCATATCTTATGAAAATGAAAACCTTGTGCCATTTGGGATAAAGGGAGTTCTACCATTAACTTGAATGTCCCTTTCACCATATCTTAGTGGTCAGCTAAAGATGTTTTCCTTTTACTTAGTACAATGGGTCTCTCTTGAGGATCATATATACATCAAGAGAAAAAGATTAAATAGGCAGAGAAGCGAGAATAGACTAGACTAGATCAGAGTAGGGCAGAGCAGGACAGAGTAGAGTAGTGTAGCATAAAGTAGACTAGATTTAGGAAAATAATAGAATAGAAAGAGGAGATTAAAAAAAAGGTGAAAGGCAGTTGGGGCAAAAAAGTGATGACATGAAAGTTGGAGGGATTAAAAAGGATAAGTTTGCATAAAGAAATGTGAGGAAAACTTGGATATCGCTATATAAACATAGTAGTTTAATAGAAGCCTTAGATACGTAGAATGCTTTCATATTACCTGCCATTTAAATACCACTTCCAGCTGTATGCCTAAAAGCTATCTCTCAAATTTAGAGATGTCTTAATTTCACTTTTATTCATTCATTTTTCCAGACCAGGTTCCAAATAATTAGCTCCAGTTTCTGCAGTTCACTGTTCTTTTGCATTTGTTCACTAGGACTTGCAAGCACAACTGCAGAAACAAGAAAGGAACAAAGCATATTGTCTGAACTTCACAACATCACACTTGTAAAAAAGAAGAGGTAGCAAATCCGCAGATGGTTGGTTTGTTTTTTGAACCTTTGGCTCAGTCCAGCCAGGGAAAAATCATCTGAACTATACTGAAACGGCACCTTAGGCTCTCCTTACTGAACACTGCTCTTAGTCCTAGTAGTTCTTTGGGGCCAAGTGTAAATTATGGTTTAGCACCCATGACTCTTTGTACGTAATATGACCAGTAAAAACAGAAGGCAAACATGTTTTGTTCTGTGACTTTGATTTTTTTTGTGTGCGTGATTTCATAATGTTAGATGTTAAAAAAAAAATCTATTTAAACTGAGTTTTTGTATAGCATGAATAAACTATGCTGTAAGTTTAACAAAGCATTACCAAGAATAAAGCATGATACTTACACCATCTTTTCTAGTTCAGGCCTTGAAGGAGAGTGTCACGGTCCTATGATGCAGTATAGAGTATGTGAAAATCCTTCGTGTCCTGCTGGTGTGCTTGCCTTCCGGGACTGGCAGTGCAATGCTTTCAGTATCAGATCTTCATATCAGAAGCATGTACACCAGTGGAAAGCTGTCATCAATGATGGCAAGTATAAACCATCTACCATGTTATCATTTGCTCATATGGCTTATAGCTTGTTGTTTTTAAGAAAGATACGGTAAAAACTAAAACAAGCAAAACAACCCCAAGCTCAAGGATTTTGGTAAGTCATTTTAATTTCATGGACAAGATCTAGTGGTATTTTCATGTGCTCTAGAGTCTTTTGTCTTACAAATTGCTGTTAAATTTGTCCTTCTTGATTTGTAGTGACTACATTTGAACTGAAATTTCAATATTGGTTTCATCCTCTTTAATCAGAAATGTAGTATGAAGTGACTCAGAAATACAGCTTTTTTTTATGCATCATTAAGCATGCATATATCAGTTATACTTCTACCTACAAAGTCAAAAAGAGAACATGAATGTCGTAAGCTACTATTTTTGAGGAAAGAGTGAGTATTTCTAGCATAACACTTTTGTATTTCACGTACCAGTGCTTCATTTTGACAGAAAACTGTATGTAATGCATACTGTAAACTTAGATTTCTATAAATCTTAACAGCTACTGCATGCAAATTCCTGGCATACTGCAAACTTGCTTAGATATTATTATATCTATCTGCAAAGATAATGCTGGTGTAAAGTATCAGCAACTAGAAACCAAAACATTCTATGCAAGTTCTTGCTAGAAGTGTCATCAATAGCTACCATGCCACTGAATTTTGTGTAAATTGTCATAATTTATTTAATTTCCAAAAAAAAAAAAGGGGGAGAGTGTTATGCTTTGGGTGAAATAACGAGACTTGTGGATTGGAAAAGGCAGAGTAACTTTATTTTAATAGAAAGCAGCGGCAGCAGACAAATATATATACAAGTAAAGATACAGAGCCAGCGCCAAGATCCAAACCTCACACTTCTCCCTCATGGTCTCTATATTACCGCAACTGAACCCCCCACCCCGGGGGGAAGAAAGGGAGGAAGCTGGACCCCGGAGGCCTGGACTCAGAAGCGAGAAAGCAGCAAAGCTGGGTATGCCAAGCAGGACTGCAAGGGAGGCAAAGAAGAGAGAACAGAGGGAACATCTCCCTAAATTTACATAGAGCATGACGTATATGAAATGGAATACTCAGTTGGTCAGTTTGGGGTCACCTCCCTTGCCTGTTCCTTTCCTATAGGTGTAGGCTCTCACCCTGCACCCCCCTGACTTCTCAGTAGAGCCACAGAAAAATTTACATTCCAATTCTCAGTTGTAACCCAAACATTCTAGGCTTAAGCTATTAGAAGCTGATAATGTTTTTGAAGACATACCGCCAGCCTTCAGAGGAATACAGTCACTTTTAAAGGAACCTTGGTTAGGAGCAATACCATCTTAGCAGAATTAATTTTTCTTCAGCCCGAACCAGGACAGGGAGAAAAGAGAACAAGACAAAGACTTCAGTTACAAAAACAGTTGATTTGAGAAATTAACAAAATCATGGCAACTTCTGTTGAAGTTGTCTGGCATTGTCGAGTTACAGTTTCTTTGAGTTGGGCGTCCTTAAAAAAATATTTGTTAATCTTATATTCCTTTAAAAATGCTGATACATGTTTAAAGCCCCAAGGGAACTTTGGGAATACTATTTAAGGAACCTCCAGAGAGGTTATTCTCCCCCTCTACTCTGCCCTGGTGAGGCCCCACCTGGAATACTGTGTCCAATTCTGGGCCCCCCAGCTCAAGAAGGATAGGGAGCTGCTGGAGAGAGTCCAGCACAGGGCCACCAAGATCATGAAAGGAGTGGAGCATCTGCCCTATGAGGACAGGCTGAGAGAGCTGGGTCTCTTCAGGCTGGAGAAGAGGAGACTGAGAGGGGACCTCATTAATGCGTACAAATATGTTAAGGGTGAGTGTCAGGAGGAGGGAGCCAGGCTTTTCTCAATGTCATCCAATGTTAGGAGAAGAGGGAATGGGATCAAGTTGGACCACAGGAGGTTTAGTATTAACATGAGGAGGAAATTCTTTCCAGTAAGGGTGATGGAGCACTGGAACAGGCTCCCCAGGAGGGCTGTGGAGTCTCCTTCTCTGGAGACATTCAAGAGCTGCTTGGACACATTCCTGTGTGACCTGGTCTAGGTGATCCTGCTCTGGCAGGGGGGTTGGACTAGATGATCTTTCTAGGTCCCTTCCAACCCCTGACATACTATGATACTGTAATACAGAGGGCACAAATTCAGTACAGAGACTCCTGCTTCTCAGCTGGAGATGGCTTTTGTCTGACTGGCTTCACATGCTGGCAAAAGACATCATATCTATGTGCACCTGTCCCATAGAGATACCTATACGCTGTGTCATTTTGAGTATATTATATGTGCCTAGACCATTCTCTGATGTGTAAGTCAGCTGGTACAGAAGTCCTGTGTCCTTATTTTCAGCTTTTTTGCACTCAAAAACGAATGGTGGTATCCAAACTGCTTTTTGGAAATGGTCCTTTGCAAGTTGTGATTTCCAGTTTAAACCAAACTAGTTCTAGTTAGCACAAGCAAAAAAATGTGGCATAGACTGTTTTACAGTTCAGCTGTATAGACAGTAGAATTCCAGTGCCCATGAATGTTTCCTGGAACTGTTTAATTTACTAATAAAATGGACTCCAGGAATCTCGAAGTCAGTGTAAAGTCAAAGTCGTATAGTTTGTGTCCAAATGAAGTCAAAGTAGAGTAGATTGTGTCCAAGTGAAATTAGTTTCAAGTTCAAGATTAACTTTATCCTTTCAAAATCTGTGACAGATTTAGGAAGAAGTTCTGTGACAGTAGACTTGAGAAGAAAGATATGAAAAAAAATGTTATTTTGTACTCAGTTGATGACTGAGAGGAGAATTACTTTATAATTTTGGTATTACTTTAGTGAAGCAAACTTCTTTATTCATAAATTATGACCATTAGGAATACATGTATACATAGAATATTACTACCTTTTTATTATTCCCTTTGAAAATTAGAAATTATTTGCAGAATATTTTAAAAATGTAGTAGAAAATTGCCTGACATTGCTAAAGATTTTATAAAGAATGTGTTAGCTTTTTATATGGGTGTTGCCATTATTTGGGGCATTGAGGGGACAGGACTCTCAGTTGTTTTTAATAAAACAGAGGCTCAAACATTTATTACAAAATGGCTTCTTATATAGTCAAAGGCTTGTCTATCACCAAGCCTCCAGTAATTTTCCACCAATACAGTAAGAGAATGCAGAATGATACAGTGTTTGACAAAGCTGCTGGCAAGGCTTAGCCATGTGACCTGGCAGAAACACCTGTTCTTCTATGTTTTCTATATCTCCTTCACTCAAGGTCAAATTTTGCAGGGAAATTAACAACTCTTCTGCTAAGAGGGCTTTTAGCAATCCCCACATAAGAATGTGTTAGCTTTTTATGTGGGTGGGTTTGGGGGGGCGGGTTTGGTTGGGTTTTTTTGTTTATTTGTTTAGTGTAGAATTTGTAAATCCATTTTTTTCTTCCCAGGGTATCTCAGTTGCTTAATTTTTTTCTATCTGATCTGCATAGTTAAGAAAATCTGGAAGATGTTAAGTTTATTTTTAAACAGTATTTATGATCTGCCAAAAATATAGTGGAATGAAAGTACAGATTACAGCTAAAATACTCCAACAGCTGTAATGTGCATATTCTTAATTGCAACAATGAACATGACATGACTACAATGTAGGCCAAGTTTATTACACCAGTATGGTCTAGCAGGAGATAAAACCTGAGTTTTTCAAATAGCTGAGAAAAGGATCAAAATATCTTTGTTTCAGTTGTATCTAAGATAATGTGTTATGCTTATGTAGATTCATGTCACACAGATAAGCAAATATCAGTTTTAAAAATAATGTTGATAATAATTCTGTATTTGTCAAATGACCTTTTAACAGTGTGGTGGGTTTTTTTCCATAAAATGCTACTACAGAAAAGCCATGTACCTTATTTTGTTCACCGGCTGGAAAGGATCAACCCATTCTTCTGACAGAAAGGGTGATGGATGGGACATCTTGTGGCCAGCATGGATTAGATGTCTGTGCAGATGGCAGATGCCAGGTAAGAATTACTTGTTTTAAACCTGGATACACAGGCACACATATGTAAGTGTGTACATTTGTAACACATACTGTTATTTCTCTGATAACTTGTTGCAATATGTGTGACCAAGACTAAATGACCCTTTTTGTATCATATTAAAATATTTTAAGCTAATTTTTATTTTAAGCTAATTTCTCTCAGTGCAACACCGTATGTGAAGCAGTTGAAGGATTAGCTTGGGGAATGTGTATCTGTGATGATAAAGATACTAATAAACAGCTGCAGAGTGGAAAATGTGTATGATGATTTAATCTTCTAAGGGAAGCCTCAGCTTTCAACAGATTGGGAAATTCTACATATGTATGTCTTGTTCTGCCTTTTTCAACAGTACAAAAATTTACATCTAAATAAACCAAGACCAAAGGAGCAGAATAACAGATAATTAATGCTAAGTGCTTATGCTATCCTTCAGAATGTATTTGATTCATAGAAGTTCTATTGTTGCTCTTATAGTGCCTCATATGGAAACGCTTCTATATAAAAATCCCACAGGACTCTTTTTTCCTTTGTCCACTTCTCATTGCACACATTGAGTTTAGTAGGAAAAATGTTTAACACAGAAGCAGCACTGCCAGATACTGTAATAACTTCAACAGATTAACTCCTAGATGCATACATCCATAAATATATGCATACAAATGCATATACGCTCCAATAATTATCCTTTTTAAAGTAACTAAGTGTGTGGAAAAGAATACTTTAAATACTTTGCTGAATTGGGGTTTTAGCGAACCATGTAAAAAAAAAAGATGTTGTTTGTTTTGTCATTCACTTTTCAAAATTGACTTAGTAAAGACCAAAAAAAAACAATAAACCAAACCCACCTGACTAAAAATGAGTTGTCTTCTTGTCACATCAGCAGAGATGGGTGCTAATCAGATTTGAAGGCCTAATTTGCAAGATCTTCCACATTTTATCCTGTTTTCTTAGACTACTCGCTAGGAAGATCTATGGGTACTACAGCTATAGTGTTAGGTATTTACATTTTGGATTTACAGCTTATTCCGCAATCAGTATATTGAAATCTGTATTGCTTTTTTAAATACAAGTCTAATAAAAATTCTGTGCATAAAGTGAAGCAACCAAATGTGCTTGGAAATGATTGGCTCCTTGATAGACTATGGCTTCTGTTTTTAGAGGAGTCCTTTATTTCTGCTTTAATCTATGTTTTATCTTCATTATTTATCAAACAGTCTTGAAGTTTAATTGGTTTTGTCAGATGTGTTTATACAGTGCACAAGATTACACTGTGATGTCTTCTCTAGACTTGAAAAGGCTTTTATTTCATATCAGTCCAGTTTATGATATTAACTGTATTCCTGTTGTCAAGCTACCACTGATATTCATTGATAGGAATACATCTAACAGTAATGTAGAGGTGCTTCAGTAAAATTAGTTTGTTTTAAACTGAATTGTTTTTAGCAAAGCACATATACAATTTATATTTACACATTCCAGACATCATCACATCCTGTTCAGAGTAAGACATTAGGTTAACATTAGGCAGTACTTTACCATTGTGACTATGGTAAAGAACCTCCCATATTTGGAGAATAAAGCAGTAGAGCTGTACACGTTGCAGTTGCTGAGCAGCAGGGCCTATGGGATCTGTTTTGCACAATCGCTCAGAAGTGCCAGAGGTCCTGGGGCAAGATGGGAACACACTTGTGTTCTTCTTGGAGAGCTGTCGATACAGTTAGCCAACTGTGTGGGTAATGTGAATGCAACAATCTACATGAAATCATAGAAGAAATTACTATACAAGGGTTCTCTGCATATGAACTCATGCAACTCATTCTGAGCAGTGCTAGGCCATGTTGGTTAGGGTCTTCTGCAAAAACTTGAGAAGCCTACTATTAAAGGAAGCTTTATGAAAAACAGTCTGGGTCTCAATAGCTTTGTTTTCTTCTACCACAGAAATTTGGCTGTGATGGCATATTAGGATCTCTGGCTTGTGAAGATCATTGCGGTGTATGCAATGGTAATGGAAAGTCATGTAAAGTTATTAAAGGTGATTTTAACCATACCAGAGGAGCAGGTAAGTCTGTTTATTTTAGATACTCAGGAAATCAGTATTGAGCACTGGCAACTTTAAAAAGCTATAGTACTTAAAATTACATAGTTCTTCAGGAGAGCTTTACATCTTCTTTTTTGATGATAAGACATTTATGATCTAAATGCATGAGTATTTTAAAATTTAATTTTTACAGAATTATTGCAAATTGTTTCATACAAAACTAAGGAACTATCTAATTTGTCTTCCATTAAGACACACATTATTTCAAAGAAGAGTCTGATTTTTAAAAAAAATCTGTGAAATGAAATTTATATTTTGAATAAATGAATGAACTGTAAATTCTTCTAGTGGTTAGATTCATTTTGTGTTCTTCAATATAAATACCTGTTTTCTGGTCTGTTATCTGGAGTGACATCATTAAAGCAAGCCAGGCAGGAGGAGAACATGAAGCAGAATGTGTCATATCTTTTCATTATTTGTTTTATACTAATAATTGCATATCATTAAAAGCAAATTCTGATGCAGAATGAACATGAGATTTTCAAACACTGCTGTGGTCTGTTCTCTCAATTGCAATAACTGATTGGTTTCAGCACAATATTTTTGATGGAGTAGAGGACTGTAATCCTGATATTGTGTATCCTGCACCATGTATACCTTCTCTCTAAGAAAAGTCTTTTCTTTGAAACAGTGTTTGGCGAACTTTTTTGGGCATTTGTTTGTCATTAGACTTCCTGTTTTCTCAGTAGAAAATGTGCAGAATTTCAAGACAGTGAGTAAATCACATAAAAAATACTGTAATTAGAAGCAGACTGTATCTTTGAAGAAACAAGGACTTCAATGCATTGTAGACTGAAGTGTAGTACTTCTAAAAATAAAAAAAAATTAAGCATAGTCTTCAGATGTTGAGAGATTACTCTCTTTCAAGCTGAAGGTAATGCAGAATAGGAATCCCAAACCACAGATGAGTTTGGAGGGCTACAAGATCAAAAACTACAAAGGTGGCTATTAATAGAAATTACAATGTGATAGCTCTTTTTTATAGCTAAGGTGAATAATTGCACATTTTCAAGTTTATTCCAAGTTCTTTGTCGAGCCACAGTATTGTATTATTGCCCTCTGAACAACTGCCTAAGTTATTCTCCTTCTCAGGAAGGTGAACTGTCAGCAATACTTAGAAAGTGTTATTAGCTCTTAAGGAAATTAAATATAAATAATGTTGCTTTGCAGCAATTTCATTTCCATGTTTCAGGATTATTGAAAAGGTGTTATAGATGCTCAGTATTCTGTTACAGAACATTACATAGCTATACACAATGTAAACCTGGTGTACTGTCCACTTCTGGAAGTTCACCTGGATAATGTAAGATGTTTTTTCTTTTATCTGTAACATTCTTGCTTGCACAGTGTTTTTTGCCTGCACTGCCTTAACATCCCTTTTACTTAAAGCAAATTCCTCAATAGCATGCCTTGGTCTCAGACTGTAAGGAAGCAATTGTAATGTGAAGCAAAGAATTAATAAGTAGACTTCAGAAATAAAGCCATTCATAACAGTTTGAATGTGTTAAAGCAAGAAGAGGAAGATGGAGCACAAAATATTAAAAACAAACAAAACCACAACACACCCAGAAAACAGACAGTTTAAATTATTTTAAATTGTCTGAGTGTCTTAATGGTTGGGTTTTAGTGCCATATCACTTGTCTCTACATGCTGAGTGAAGATTGAATTTTGTGCTTGTCTAGTGATCATGATGAAAATGAACTGCTTGATGAGAGACAACTTACCTGCTGCAGCCCCAGCCTGCCCAGCCTCACAAGTTCTTATTATGTTTTATTTTGCTATACTCTGCCTGTCATGGTATATATATGTATATTACACAGAGTGCAGTTTCTTAGCCTGTTTCAACATTTTGCGAGAACTGTAAAACCATTGCTATATATAAATTATAATATGTTACATTTACAAAGCAAAATAGGGGACAAATTTAAAAAACATACAAGATGAGCTTTTCTACACTGTTTTTAACTCAGAACATCTTGTCTGATGTCTAGGTTATGTGGAAGCTTTGGTGATACCTGCAGGAGCAAGGAGAATCAAAGTTGTGGAAGAAAAACCAGCACACAGTTATTTAGGTAAATGTCATATATTTTAGTATTCTTGTCCTGTCTTGGTCAGCACTGAAGAGTGCTAGCTAAATATGCTTTTGTGGTTAAACAAAACTCTGAGTGGAAAAAAAAAATCTGTGAAGGATATGTCTAAAGTTATTTTGTAAAAGTAAAAATAAAAATATGGTTATATCATTGTTCACACAGGTATTATTTTTGGATTTCTGTCTGCAGAAAAAGATCTGTATTTTCAGTTTTTCATAGGGAAAGCACTAAATAAAATACTTCAAATTAAAACTAGTGAAAAAAGTTTTATGTTAAAACTTCATGGAATAATTTGTGCTTAGACAGCAAAAATACCACACTGACCAACATAGAGCAAATCTCCAACAAAGTCAAACAAAAGTTTTGAAATAAGACAAAGTAGAAAAGTATCTTTGCATTATTTTAAATTGTCTGTGTCTTAATGTATAAATTGAATAATCATTTTCTTTTTTTTATTTCTATGAAATTGTCCTTCATTGTAAAAAAGATTTTTCTCTTTTAATGAGTTCTGAAGCTGTTATATAAGAAGGTATAATTTGTTACTGTTATTGTCATAGCTTTTAAATTAATATATGAACTGCCATAGTTGGTGCTGTTTCATGCACTGCTTAGTTTAAATTGACGGAGACCTAGTGTGAGACATAGGACAACAAAATGAAAAAATCCCTAGTTTGATCACTATTCTTAGTTCTGCTTATAAGCAATATGTACATTTTATGAAAATTTTTAGCTGAGTGCTCTCAGTACTTCAATTGAGAGAATTTTGAAGATGGTGAATCTTAGTTTTGACAGCTTAAGTAATCAATGGGTGGCTCTTGGTTTATCATGAGGTCTGCATCTGCCTTTTAAAGATATCATGGGAGATTTAGAGATCTGTATTATTTTGTTGTTCCTCATTGAAATATCTTCTAAGTTTTCCAAGGTTGTTTTTTTTCCCTTTATGTCTACTGTGTTAACATATGTGGACAACAAAAGTACTATTTTGTGGAGTTTTTTTAAGAAAGTTGGAATTGCATTTAGGGAAATGAATTCTTTTTTGGTAAAAGGCAAACAAATTCATCAGCTCACTGCACAAAAGGCAAAAATAACATAATACTTTTTATGCCCATGAAATAATGTTAGTCATGCTGCTTGTTTTTGAAAGGTGCTAGTTAGCACATAATTAGGTCTTAATTGCTTGTCACTTTAGTTTTTTTCTGTTAATTTGACTGATGTCAATCTAAATGCCAACCAGCGAGTATTTCACTGCAATATTTTTTTGTTGAGCCTTTATGTGGAAGCAGGAACCGATCTGTTACAGTATTTTGAATTAAAACCTGCATTATTGCACCATTTTTATTGTTGTTTTTTTTTTCAGTAGTGGAACCTATTTAAATGTTCTTGACTTACAGATTTATTCTAAAATCATAAAAATCTGTATTGAAAAGGATAAACATTCTAAATAGGAACACTTTCAAATTTGACTAACAGTGAAAATTTTGTGGAGAAGTCATGTCTTTCAGCTTTAGAAACAATGTTCTTCAGTGTCTTCTAGGACAGCTACATTGAGGGGCATATAAGGAATCTGTACAAGAAGCAAGAGACCTGGTGTCTTGATTTGACCAGACAGTTTTTGGGAAAGACCCGGATAAAGGTCCTCCCCCTCCCAGGATAAAGGAATAAATGTACACATGCACACCTGAGGCAAAGTGATAAAGAATAACTTTAACAAATAAATATATATAAAACAGTGCAAATACAGAAATAGGTAAGAAAGCTTTCCAGGTCTCTCCCCACCTCACCATGCCACGAGCTTACTCCCCCCCACCCCCGATAAAACCTGCAAGAAATATAGTCTGGTTGGAGTGGGAAGAGGGTGAGGTGAGCTGAGATGATCTCGACGTAGCCAGGGACTCGGATGACTGAAGAGAAAAAGTCCCAGTTAGATGGAAAGCAGAGCACCGCGTGGTGAAGATGGCGGAAGCCACATGGTAGTCCCCTCTCCCCTTCTGCGTGTTGTCTTCAGTGAGGTGAGAGGCAGAAAGAGCAAAGAGGAAATGTCTAACGTCTCTTGTCTCCTTTTATAGAGAGAAAAGGTATTCCAGGGCTCCCTGCGGCAGGCGCAGTCTTTTTTGTTCGGCTGATTTGCACACCAAAGTCACTTCCTTGCTCTGCGCCCACGTGATCTGCCCGGATGCAGCCCTGTGTGTCGCCTCAGGCTTGTGCTGCAGCAGCTCAGTACCATGCTGGGGCTTCCCAGCGGGGCTCAGCTGAGTGCTGCTCCATCCTGCCCCACATGCACCCATTTGTTGCCGCGACTACCAGTGTCAAGTAGCTGGGGGAGGGGGCAGCAGCAGCAGAGCAGTTTGAAAAAACAAAACAAACAGGTTTGGGAGAAGAAAGAGGAGGTAAGGTGGACACAAAGAACTTCCTGTTTCATGTACCCCATCACATTCCACTCCTGTGTCCCCTTTTCTTCTCCTTCTTCTTACCAATATGTCTCCATAAACTGTTTTCATATAACTATATACATCATCATATATACATACATATACTATATTATATACAAAGAACTTATACAACTATGTACATCAGCTATATATATATGTGCAGGTGCAGTCTTTTTGCAAAGAGGTCTTTAGCCAAAGATAAGGTCCCCCTGAGGTACACACCATGTTTCCCCATCTTTCTGCATTACCCACCAGGTGCAACCTGGTCC
>VWZO01021336.1:0-12640 GCA_013396975.1 Bucco capensis
GTGTGGATGGAGCTCTCCCCGGATCTTCGTTTGTGAAGGCTAGCCATGACATCATTTATTATGGTCACATCTGCATTGTTGTACACAATCATGTCCACCTTGGACAAAAATATATATGTATTTGCCAATGAAGACATAACTGTAGCAAAGATGCTCTCATAACATAACACTGAATTGTCTAACATGCTATGACGGGGTACATGAAACAGGAAGATTTTTGTGTCCTCCTTGCCTCCTCCTTCTTCCCCCAAACCTGTTTGTTTTGTTTTCCAAACTGCTCTGCCTAGCCCCCCCTCACCCAGCTAGTTGATGCTGGTAGCTGTGGCAACAAATGGGTGGGTGTGGGACAGGCTAAAGCAGCACCTGAGCTGTGCCCAGCCCAGGGAGCCCTGGCACAGTACTGAGCAGCCCCAGTACTGAGCATCCCTCGTATGGCGAGGTGCCGCGTCCAGGCAGCGCTGAGTTCCAGTGATCCCAGAAGTGGCTTTCATGTGCAAATCACTCAGACAAAAGCTGTGCATGGTGTGGGGAGCCCTGGGATACTTCCACTCCTTATATAAGGAGACAGAGTGTCCTGGTTTGACCTGAAAAACTGAGGATTTACTAGGTCAAAAGAACAATCTTTTGAGAGGACTTGCCAGAATGCCCCCTCTCCCCAAAAGACGGGGACAGCAATAAACAAAAACAAAAGCACCAGGCACGCAGATAGTGAATTTCTAAGAATAGCTTTATCTATATTTAAATGGTACAACAGTATGAAAGAGATAAATTACAGAGAAGATAAAGGTTGTTAGTTAGAAGACGGCTTCCGCCCTTCCCCCTTCTACTAACCACAATGCCTGACCTTGCTGGCAAAAACTGGCAGGCTTCCAAACATCCACCCCCTCCTTATCAGGTCCTTATCATTCCCTCCCTACCTTCAAGAAATCCAGAGGGATTTCAAGAATGCCAGAGGCCACCCTTTNTCATCCATCATCTCAACTCATCTTATGTGTCTTCCCATTCCAACCAGACTATATTTCTTGCAGGTTTTATCTAGGGTGGGGGGGAGAAACCTCATGGCACGGTGAGGGGGGAGGGATCTGTAAAGTTTTCTTACCTGTTTCTGTATTTGCACTGTTATATATATATTTATTTGTTATTCTTTATCACTTTGCCTTGGGTGTGCATGTGTATTCATTCTATATTTACCTTTATCCTGGGAGGGGGAGGCTCTTTTATATGGGTCTTCCTAAAAATTGCCTTGTCTAACTAAGACACATGCAAAGGTGATTGTGGCAAGCAGAGAGTGCATCAAAAGTAATCAAACTGAAGTGGACAGAAAGATGTCTAAACTGATCTAGGTTAGCTGACTGCAGGAGTGAGAAGCATCAGATATTTCACACTTGCTTGGTGGAAATCAGACACTTGTGATTCATTTAAACAAAAAACTTTGATGTTCCAGTCAAGCCTGCATTATTTTACCAGGTCCTTTTATACACATGCCCAAAATCTTAAAAGCACTTTATGATGTGAGACTGGAAACACTGAATTTTCTTCTCTTCCTACAGTCGCATTTTTGTGGGATGGAAATTTGGGAAAAAATTTTGAGAGAAGTTGTTCAACTTTTCCTCTCTTTGCATTTTAAAGTGAGACTGGCTTGGAAGTCTTGTTTTCAGACATAGCAAGAACCATAACTGATTACATCAGCTAGCACTGTTATGTCTCATGACTGAATGACTTTTTAAGAGATTTGTATTGAACTTGCAATGTGAACTCTTTTCTTTTTTTATTACAAACATGTAAGAGCTCATTTAGTAAAATTTCTATTCTCTACTCAGCCCATCATTTGCAGAACACTCATAGAATTGGGGTGCCAAATATGAATTGCCTCAAGAATTTTTTTTTTAAAACACATCAAGGCAAGTGCTATAAATAGAGACAGCATGGATTTTACGGACATATGGCTATTCCACTTAGCAAAAGAGAATGAACAAGTAAAGGTAAAATGCAAACACTAGAGACCCTGAGCAATCTGCATTAAATAAGTGAACTTAAATGCAAAGAAAATAAAACAATTAGTGAAAAAATATATTTACATATCCTATGATCTCACTTCTTTTCCAATCCTTTTGGCCAAAAAATGTAAGCAGTCCAGGCAAGTGACTCAGCTGTGCTTCAGGCACACAGTGGGGCACTTTGTTATTAGTATAGAGCATCTCAGAATATCCAGGAGAAAATTACTCTAGAAAATGCAGTATGATAGTCTTACTACTCTTTGTTAAAAGGTGAGGACAGACATAGCATGACACTAGATGGAAATAATGAAAAAGCCCTTCTTCTGAGAGACTTACTGGTTAAAATAAATGCAGACTTTATCTTAGCCTTAATTCCCATGGTACACAATGGCAACTCATGACTATCTTGTATGATGGAATATAGGATACTCTTATGAAAATTTTGGACAATATAAAATTTGGGAAATCTACAAGTATGCTGGAGAGTAAGATTAGAATCATAAAATTAGATTAGGTTAGTCATAAAAAAGCAGATCAAAGAAGATTTTTCCTGAATCTCCACTCTCGATCTTTAGATATACTGATAGACATTCTCTCAGTACAGACAACCAGTCTCGATTGACATCGTCATGACCACTTTTCCCTCATTTATTGGAGACTGTCAGATGAGACACTGCCAAAAGCTTTACTCATGCCAAGTATGTATGATACATTCTGTTCTTCCCCTACTAACAAAGCCTCTAACCCTGCTTGAGAAAATATCAGGTGGATTTGGCACAACTTGAACTTGACAAAAACACACCTCATTGGTGATCTGCCTGTTTTGTTATCTCCCAGGTGCCTCATACTCCTTTGCTTCGTTATTTACTGCAGACTTTTCCTGGGGATTGGAGTTCAGGTAGTTGGTCTATAATTTCTCCCTTCTTCCTCTTGAAGTGAGTACTTCATACATCTGTTTCTCTGCACAGGCTTTGTCAGAAGTCAGCGTTAACTGTAAATCTGTTTCAGACATAAAAGGCTTTCTCTTTAAATATTGTACTATGAAGGTCACTGAGTGCAACCAATTAAAAAAATCTAAACGATATGAATATTCTTATAGCAGTTTTCCAGTACCTAAAGGGGGATTATAAGACAGAAGGGGAGAGACTTTTTAAGCAGTCAGACTGTGATAGGACAAGGGGGAATGGTTATAAGCTGAAGGAGGGGAAATTTAGGTTGGAGATTATGAGGAAGTTCTTTACCTGGAGAGTGGTTAGGCACTGGAACAGGTTGCCCAGAGAGGTTGTGGATGCCCCATCCCTAGTAGTGTTCAAGGCCAGGCTGGATGCGGCCCTGGGTGACCTGGTCTAGTGATTGGCATCCCTGCTTAGTGTGGGGAGGTTGAAACTAGATGATCTTTATGGTCCCTTCCAACCTGGCCATTCTATGATTCTATGAATACTTTCTGATTTAGTCTTTCCTTATTCTAGGTTCACATTTTACTGCTGTTAGTTGTGCTGGGCTTCTAGTTATAGCTGAACTTTTACTTAAAACTAGAGAAAAAAAGGAGACAAAACCACTGCTGCCTTCCCCTAGACAATAGGTCTCCTTCACTTGGGTTTGCTTTTATGAGGATGATTGATTTTGCAACCCATCTTATGTCATGCTACATGTTTTTAGCAAGGCAGTACTGTCTTTGATTTTGCCATTAGAAAATTTAAAAGAAACAAATGAAAAACACAATCTAGAATAGATCTAAAGCTGCTGTCAATGATACCTGCTGCCTGAATAACAGGCCCGAAATACAGGCCCGAATATGATGCCTCTGGCATCAGAGAGTCATTTAGTTGATGGAAAACTTTTCCTGGCAGTATTAGATTTCACTAATCACAGAGAATGGTTTACTAACCATTGCTCTAGTACATGTGTAATGGGGCCATAATATAATGCAGGCTCCTGAATGGAAAAGAACAATATATGTTCTGCTGGGGAATGTGCCAACCTTATGAAGGCATGCAATGTTCATGTTTAAAAAACTGGAATTCTGAAATACCACATGCCACCTGGAGAAATGCTGAACCATTTACCTGGACTTGCTATCAGCTCCTCTGTTTTCAGAAAGATCAGTAATAGATAAAACCAGGATGTTTAATTTCCATCTAATAAAGAAATCTCTCTGTGGATTTAGTGCTCTAGTCTATAATTTTAAGCAACACTGGCCATTATAAAACATGTCATATTATTGATGTCTAATATACAGAAGGCTACAAATATTCTCCTTTATGAGATCTGTCTTGCTGGAAGACACAGTAAGAGATTTCATTTAGAATTCTGCTTTTGTTAGTGAAAAATTTTCAGAATCCTGTTTCCATACATATTTTTCCTTTTTTCTACATGGATCTATCTTAATTCCAGATTTTGCTATTATAGCAGATGTTATAGTTTTATGTAAAAGTTGTCTGAAGTATCCATTTTCTCTCCCCTCACCCCCCGCCCCCGACCGTTAATGTGTTTACTTGCAAACTTGGTGAGTGACAGCCTTTTTTCCATCAGCTAAGTTGCATGGTCGCGTGGGATGGAGCGGAGCCGATGAGTCGGCGGGGTGACCTACAGCCCCACCTGGTGGTCCCTGCCCGGTGTGCGGCTGGGCAGTGCCTGCCCTGGCGCTGGGACGCACGGGCTGTGGCCGGGCGGGGCGGAGGCACCGGCAGGGGTCGGCGCGGGCTGGAAGCCGGTGCACACCCCACCAGGGTCCGGGCAGAAACACCAACCCTGCAGTAGCGTACAGCAAGCAGCGGCAAACCCCCGGCGAGCGGCGAGCGACGGCAAGCCCTGGAGTNGATGTCCAAAAAAGCTATAAAAAGTAAATTTCTGTTTCTCAGTTATTGTACCACATGCTTCCCAGAGCTCAGAAAAACCTCGTAAAAATATTTGATCAGAACAAAACTGTTGTGCTATGCAACTTACTCCACCAAAACTCACAGCTATGGAACTGAGGAGAAAGCCTTGATATGGATTTTACTTTGTGGGCAGATTGTATTCCCAATGCAAACATGCCACCCCTTTCCAAACTGCAGTTCCCAGGGCTATTTCTATAGGAGATTAACAATAATTTCAAACAAACTCCTACAATACAAGTAATTCTTGCAGTGAGCAATGATACAATATTGCTGTGAACATGCTCCCACCTCTGATGCTGCTGATGGAAGAGGAGCCTGGGGTACAAAACCAACTCAGGTGCCTATCTTAATGGCCACTAGTAAATAGTAATTTTCAATTAGGATTTACAGCTATAAAAACCATCAGTCACCTCCAGTCCTCCAGAGGTCCCTTCCAACCCAAACCATTCTATGATTCTATGATCCTATGATTCTATGATTCCATGATATGACAATCTGCAATGAATCCTGTGAAATCAGAGGAAATAATTCTATTCTCTTCAAAGCAATAAAAGTGTGCATGCTACTTTTGGTCTTTGTACCATACTACCATCAGAATTCAAATATTTCTGTAGCCTTGATCAGCCTACAGTTGATGCTGTAACTCTCAAAGAGAGCTGAGGCTTTCTGTTGTTTTTTTTAAAACAATTGGGAATAAAAGCAATGATCCTAACCCCATCGGATGTTATCACTGCACTCTGAAGGATGGAGATAGTATGGCAACATACTTTTATGTATTTTAATTTATGATTGTGCTTTTTATATCATGTAGAAGACACAAAAAAATCTTCATTTTCAGAGGTTTGGATCACCTAAACTTCACGCAACAATCACAGATGTGAATATATCCGGATTTCAGTAAGGTATCGGATATTACTTCAGATCGATTACTGGTTTAGCTGATGGTTGCACTGAAGGAAATGGAGATTAGCAGGTAAAAGGTAAAATGTGCAGGAAATTTAATCCAAGAACAAAGTAGGTAAAGTACTTCCAGGAGGTAAAGTGCTTTGTGTGGAAACCTCTTCTGGAGAACTGGAGACCAATAGGGGAGTGGAGAGGCTTCTGTGTGATGAGATGATGCCAAAATTACCTTGTTCGGCAATGTAAAGATTGGAAGGATTTGACCACTATCTATAACTACATCAGAGTAGATACCAGGAGGGTGGAAAAAAGAGGTTTAAGCTAAGGGGTTCTTGGAACAAAAAAACAACCAACCAGAAACTAGCTATGAATATCTTCAGGCTAGAAATAAGAGAAAGGCTCCTCTATGAAAGGTGCAAGTATTCAGGGCAACCTTCAAAAAAGTGTGGGGAGAACAAACCGTGAAAAGCTTCTATGGTGATGCTCAGTACAGTTCTAAAGAAGAATACAGGTTACATCTATAAAAGCAGCAACTGCAGCAGAGACATAAGGGGACATGTATTCTTTATTTTTGCAACCCCATAGATAAAAACTCCTTCCTCTTCCTTCAGAAGAGGGATTTGTTGCAAAATGCCGCAACTACATGTTCCCAGGGACGGTGACTCAACCATTTCCCTGAGGAGCCTGGTTCAATGCTTAACTACTTTTTCAGTGAAGAAATTTTTCCTAATATCCAAAGTGAACCTCTCCTGGTGCAACTTGAGGCCATTTCTTGTTGTCCTTTGACTAGTCACCTGGCAGAAGAGACTGACTCCCACCTCTCTACAACCTCTTTTCAGCTAGTTTTAGAGAGTGAGAAGGTCTCCCCTGAGCCTCCTCTTCTCCTGGCTAAACAACCCCAGTTCTCCCAGCTGATCCTCATAACATTCATGCCCTAGACCCTTCACCAGGTTAGGTGCCCTTCTCTGGACATGCTCTAATGCCCCTTACGTCTTTCTTGTAGTGAGGAGCACAAAGCTGAGCACAGTATTTGAGGTGTGGCCTCATCAGCATCAAGTACAGGGGGAAGATCACTTCCCTAGTCTCTGCTGGCCACACTATTTCTGATACAAGCCTGGATGTTATTGACTGCCTTGGCCACCTGGGCACACTGCTGGCTCATGTTCAGTCAGCTGTTGACTAGTACCCTCAGGTTCTTTTCCACCACAAAGCTTTCCAGCCACTCTTCCCAAGCCTGTAACATTGCATAGGATTGTTGTGACCCAAGGACCTGGTACTTAGGCCTTCTTGAACCTCATCCCATTGATTACAACCCATCGATCCAGTCTATCTAGATCATTCTGCAGAGCCTTCCTGCCCTCAAGCAGAAAAACACTTCCAACTAACTTGATGTCATCTGCAAATTTACTGAGAGTGCACTCAATTCCCTCATTCAGATTGTCAGTAAAGACATTAAACAGAACTGGTCCCAATAGTGAGCCTTGGGGAACATCACTTATGACTGGCTGCCAACCAGATTTAAAACCATTCACCACCACTCTTTGGGCTCTGCCATCCAGCCAGTTTCTAACCCGGTGGAGAGTACACCCATCCAAGCCATGTGTAGTCAGTTTCTCTAAAAGAATACTGTGGGAGACAGTGTCAAAGACTTTACTGAAGTTGAGGTGGACTACATTCACAACCTTCCCCTCATCCACCCAGTGGGTCATCTTGTCATAAAAGGAGATCAGGTCAGTCAAGCAAGACCTGCCTTAAATAAACCTATTCTGGCTGGGTCTGATCTGGTTGTCCTTCACATAGTGTGTGATGGCACTCAATATGATCTGTTCCATAACCTTCCCTGGTACTAAGGTCATATCGACAGGCCTGTTCCTTGAATCATCCTTCTGACCCTTCTTGTAGGTAAGTGTCATACAGGCTAGCCTCCAATTATCTGGGACCTTCATAGTTAACTAGGACTGTGGGTAGCTAGTTAATTAGAGCAAATAGTCAGGGGCTGGCGTTCGGAAGATTACGCGCTGTACGGAAAGATAAGATAAGACTCCACTTGTGATGCTTTAATAGCCAATAGTGTATGAGTTATGATGTGAGCAGACGGAAATTACGCTGTGAACCAGGGGTATATAATATCATGTTAAGTATAAATAAACGCCATTTGCCTTTGACTTTACGGGTGTCTGCGAGGCAAGTGGACCGAGCAATCTGAGTTTGATTGCCGAGGCCGTTCGGTGAATCAGGTCGGTGCACCCTGAAGTGCAACATAGGACTGCTAACAAAAGATGAAAAGTGGCTTGGCTAGTTCTTCTGCCAGCTCCCTCAGTATCCACAGGTGGATCCCATAGACTTGTGAGTGTCTAGGTGGAGTAGCAGGCTGCTAACAGCTTCCTCCTGGATTATGGAGGGTTAACAGTGCTCCCCATCCCTGTCTGTCAGCTCAGGGGTCTTAGTACCCTGAGGATAATTAGTGTTACTATTAAAGACTGAGGCAAGGAAGGCATTAAATACTTCAGCATTTTCCTCATCTTTGGTGGCAATGTTCCCCCCATTCCCTCAATGTCCCCCAATAGATATATCTACAGCGCCAACACTGCAAAACAAAACTGTCCAAACTAGAACTATGGAGAAGATGGAAACAAAAAGGATGAATTTCATATTTGAGCATCCTTCCCAGGCTCCAAAAGGGAGCAACTCTGTGAAGCGAGGGATGTTTTTTTCCAAGCTGTGAGGTGAACAAGGCCAAACTTAACAGCTGTGTTTGTTGCACTTACTTCAGCGAAGCATTGATGGTCCACACGGACGGTGGATTGAATCACAATAAAATCTGTACTTTTATGTAATGTTTGCCTATGTTTCAGTGTGGTCGTATATTTGTTTCCCCTGCTAAATCAGTAAACAGAAAGTTTGGGGCTTCAGATGGTAGTTACATGCAGTCAGCATTCAGCTTCTTTGAGCTTGCAGAGATGAAAGCAATACTGTTTAGACAAATATGACTAAACAGGACAATTTAAGATAAACTAGTGCTGTTTCCAAAAGTGCGAAAAGTATCAAACACACCATCAAATACAAGATTTGGTAGGAATAGCCCAAAATTTAACACTGATGAATACGACATTTTCACCATTAAAATGACATTTACTTCAGTTACCTCTTTTCTGAACTTAATTATCTTAACTGCCACTGTGTTTAAACTATGTTATCCCAGGTTTTAGAAGCATTTATCACAGGATTTGAACAGTATACATATTAACTGTGAGTAAAACTTGATTATTTTCTACACAAAAATAATACTACAGAGCCTACTGAGGTCAGCCAATGTTAACAGACTATCTTGTTTCATGCATGACTGTATGCATATGTTATAGGGTATGTAAATGACTGGAGATATCCATCTTTTCCCCCCTTCATGCCCCCTGACCATTACTATGTTTGTAAACTGTGAATTGTATGGAGGGGGATTGCAGCCTCCTGCAGTGGATCAGCAGCAAGCTGCGCACAGGGAGCAGGGAGCAGTGGGCAGAAGCCATGGGGTAGCCCTTTCCACCGGCTAAGCTGTGGCAATCCATACCCCCACCCTGGCGGTGCCAGCTCGGTATGGAGCCATGCCAGCAACAGCAGCAGGGGCAGCCCCAGTGGGCAACAGAGGCAGGGGACCACCACTGGAAGTGGTGCACACCCCGCTGGGCAGCAGCAGCCCCTGGAGCGGCAACAGCAGCAGCCGGCACCTGTGAGTCCCGGAGGAGCAGCGGCATTGGCAGCCTGCACCCATGAGTCCCGGAGCAGCTGCAAGCGACGGCAGCAGAAAGAAGTGGCGACGCAGCTGTGACTCAGCCATGGTGTGGAAGACAGAAGCGTGAACGGCCTGCCAGGAGGGATGGACTTCCACCGTGGGGAGTGCTGGGAACACTCTACTTCCGAGAAGAAGACAGCAAGAGGGAGAAGGCATGGTCTTCTCCATATTTGCGGCAGCACAGTCCGGCGGCTGGACCATCCCTTTGTCTCCTCTTCGTTCATCCATCCATCATCCCATCACCACTCCACCATCCTAGTTTCCTTCATACACCATCTCACCTGCCTCCTCATCTTAATCGGATTGCACCCAAGCAGGTCTTACTGTGAGTGGAGGTGCGGCCGGTGGTGTGAGGGGGAACCGGGAGGGTTTGTCCCACTCTGTATTTCATTATTATATGTATATATATAATTTTTTTCTCTGTTAAAAGTTATTCTTTATAACTCACCCCCAGTGTGCAGAGTGAATTATTCATTTTCTTTCCTTTTTGGGGAAGGGGTAGGTTCCTAATGGGGTCTTCTCCCAAATTGTCTTATCAAACCAAGACAGCATATAAATATTTATCAGTACCTAGCACACAAACTGAATTAAACCAGATAAATTTTTCTCAGAAGAAAGCACATGCGTTTAACCTGTTGCACACTATTGCAAAATTAGTACGTGCATCACACTGGCATCCACATGGAGCTGTGCATTTGCATCTAGTGCTACACATCAGCCCCTACCACAGCTGAGGGACAACATCCTCCATAAGTATTTTAAGATCCTGTTTGGTAAGCTCTGCCCATCTTGGAAGGAGACACTAGCTGGCTGCCTACCACATGGTGAGTCTATGCAGAGTTATAAGAGCAAAGGAAGAGGTCATGCAATGACAGGTACTGCGGCCACAAGGAAAGTATTACATTTTAGTTGCTCTCTGCTGGCATCCTTCTTTTAAAACACTCAGAAAAAAAGATGTACAAAGATTTCAGCTAAGACTTTATATGCTTTCAGTGCCTGGTGAGAGGGCACATACATTTGTATTTCCCTGTTAAGAGTATCTTCCTTCCCTTTGCATAACCCTTCATTAAATTGAGAGGGATTGATTCTGGAGGTACAATTACCCACTGTGAACCGTGTATGCAACAGTGTGATAAAATCCCAAAGAAAAAGTGTACTTTAGGAAAATGCCTGCCAAAGCCCGAGTATTCTAAAATTCAGGACAGAACCCAAAATCTGTAGTCTAAAGGGCTTCACTCTTTGAGGCAGCTGTATTTGCTTCAGTCAAAGCTTAACAGTATAGAAGCTTGAGGCTATACATATTACATCTTAAAACTGAATACACATCTCTGTGTACTGCACACTAGAAAATATGAATCTGCTATGTTTCAGTCCTTTCCTCAAGATAAGTCACTTCTTTGCAGAAGAAATGCCAAGAGCAAAATTCTAAACAAACAAAAAAAAATACTCAGAAAAGGCTTCAATTTTAACAGCTAAGAAGAACTATTTTTTTATAAATGGCTGCAAGACATTTGTATTTACTTTTTTCTATCCATATCTGAAGGCTTTATATTTTTTTTCTCTTTCTTTTTCTTTAAGAACATTGTCTTCTCAAGGCTAGTCCTCAGTAAAAATTGCTGTCTTTTTCGTGGCTGAAGGCAGAAATACATGAGAAGAATATAAGCTAAGATTCAATCTTTCTGTGCTGCTGTCTATTGCACAGCCTTTTAAAATATTCCCTCTTCTGACATTCATTACATGGAGAGGAGACAGAAGTTCACACAACCTGCCAGTCAAGGCCAAAACAAGAGTTATATCCACTAAAAACATGAAGGGCATTATAAGCCTTTTTTTTTAAATGTTACTTTAAATCTAGGAAGATGAAAATGTGAAGATTTCTTCTTTTCTATCAACCAACAGAGCACAACTGAGGCTTTAAGCAGCCCTCACTGCCCCAAGCAAGGCAGCATGCATGACTGTTGCTTCTAGTATTTGGACACTCTTTCTGGAGGAGGCAAATCCACCCCAGACAGATGCAGAAGTAGGCAATGGGATGCTGCAGAGTAGCTGCTTGTTGACACCTCATTTTTGTAACTCATTTGTGCCTTATGCACGCACCCTTTCTGTGGAGGGTTGTCCTTCCCAGTCTCAGAAAGACCTTCAGCATGGTCTCTGCTTCTTTTATTCAGATTCGATGCTGGCTTTATTCTAGTTTGTCTATGTAACATCTCATAGCACAGTCATTTTCCAACACAACATTTTCCTCTTTATGTTGAAACAGGGTAAGGAAACATCTAATATTGTATTTCAGGAGGCTGTATTTATTTAACATGCAGTGTGCTGTGATCTGAGCAGACTTATTTGAAATACAAAAGAGAGTTCTATGGCTAAATCATACTAAACAATTTTCTAAATTAATTAAAATGTAAGCTCTGTACACTCAAAGTCAGTGTTGATACCTAAGGAATGGAACAAACTCACTAGTGTTATCCACAAAATCAGAAGATAAATTCATCTACCTATTAAACCAGACATGCTACCTATTAGAAGGAACTCTGGGATATCATTTGATAGCAGTATTCCCTGCTTAGAGACAAGAAAACTAGCACAAAATGCTTATAAATATCTAAAGGTATGATGTCAAGAGGATGAAGCCAGGATCTTCTCAGTGGTACCAAGCAACAGGAAGGCAACGAGGACAAACAGGAACAAAGGAAGTTCCGCCTAAACATGAGGAAGAACTTTACTGCAAGGATAACAGAGCCCTGCAACAGGCTGCCCAGAGATGTTGTGGATTACTAGGGCTAGAAGGGAACTAAGGATTGAACCTCCTAACACTAGACAAAAACCATTCAAATCAGTAAAGAAAGTCATAATATCTTTGGGTTTGGGTTTTATAATCTTAGACGTAACTTTGAGAGGAAAGCCATATTAACAAAAGGTGGATTGAATCTGACCAGGTGGGGTAAGAATGTTCTGGGGAGCAAGCTGGCTGGACTTATCAGTAAAGCTTTAAACTAGGTGTGTCAGGGGGAGGGGATTTATAAATAATTTTCATTTCTAAATTTTTCTTTAGTAAATAAAAAAAGACAAGGCCA
>VWZO01021337.1:0-50000 GCA_013396975.1 Bucco capensis
CAACCCAAATGATTCTGTGATTCTGTGAAAGGGAGAAGTGACCTGGGAGTCATTGCACTTTCTGTTGTATCTCAGCTTTGATATTGTCCCTTTAATAAAATGTTTATGACAAAAATCTAGAAAGGAGAGGTTTGTTTTCTCACTGGCAAATTAAAAAAAATTGTAGGTTCCTCTGAGATGAACCTACTAGTTTCAGTGAGGGCCTCTGCCTCAGGAAGTCCTTCAACCTCCCCATGGGTTGAGAGGTTGGAAGCAAGAAAGAAGAGACTATAAACTCAGGAGGAAAAGAAAACTAAGGTCCTTCATCTACTTCTGTTACTCATAGAAAAGCTGACTGCTGACCTAATTGTGTCTTCTAAGGATACTAGAATTTTATATATATATTTCTACATGTATTTTTAACAACGCAAAAGGTGAACAAATAGTTCTTAAAATCAGTAGTCCAAGACCTTTTAAACACATTGCGAACCTAAGAAATCAAGAGTAAACAGGGAATTGAGTAAAATATTTCTGTCTAAAACAATAGTAAACATATGGAATAATTGGCCAGTGAAGCAAGTAATCTAAATGGGTTTAAGAGACAGCTGGACGTTTTTATCTCAGGAGAGAAGGGACTGAAGGATATAGTGATAAACTAGGGAGATGAGGATTAAATATATTGAAAGAAAGGTCTTGATGAACCCGAGAGCCTTTCTTTAGTCAGCAATTTCTTATGTTTGTAAATGTAATATGAATAGCTATTCATATGTGTGAATATGCTATTTCTACATAGTGTCACCATGTTTAAAGAAGAAACATTTTGTTTCAGAAGATGGAATTTACTGATGAAGCCTCCACTTCCAGTAATAGATTTGCTAGATCCACCCACTGAACACAAGCTCAACTGCCCCCACTCTCTCTCCAAGAAGTGAATTATTTACACTATACTTCATTGCTTCAACTTTCAAATTTCTTCATGTAGTAGTACCTTACAATCCCTTTCTTAGCAAATCTATGGCTAGTGAAAGTGTGATGCAGAGCCATAGATTTCCAGTCCAACTAACCTTGAGTAAAATTTCCTTTATTACCTTTTTGTCTCCCAACCATTCCTTTTTGGATGAGTCAGGTGGAAACATCATCAATATAGACACTAACAAAGTCAGATGCATTTCAAATAGTGTCTCTAGCTAGATCTGATGTAACTCATAGTTTTCCCCTCTGTCATTACAGTCACACCATCATTTCTTACGGGGGAAAAAAAAAAGAGATACAAGCATAAAACACAGAAAAATGGAAACAACATTCAATGTTCAATTCTAACTTTCGTATCCAGGCTCAAAGTTCAATTTCAATGCAAGTCCTATATGTGGTTACCTAACTATCCAACTGCTCCACAAATCAGACATTTGGATGTGTAATTGGCAAGGTTTATGACTGTAATTAATTGTGGTTTTAACTGATTGCAGATGCAAAATTGCACCTCTAGGAAAGGAGGCCAGGTTGAGGCCCTTTCAAAAATCATGTTCTTCAGGTTGAACCAGAAAGATTGTACAGTAAGTTGAATGAATTTCAAAAAGACTTGATTTTCCACTTACTTGCAGTTTTGCTGTTACTGGTGAAACATCACTGGCTTTAGCACAGTTTTCCTGATTAGAACTAATGCAAGCTAGAAAAAAAAGGTCTCTCTGTGTCTGGAATTAGGGGTGTGGGAGGAAGTTGGATGTATCAGTGCTGAGTGTGCAAAGGCACCAGTTGTGTTTGGAAAGAAAGGCAGGATTGCCATCTTCCTCTGTTTAGAACTGTTGGGGCCGATTGGTGTAATGCCCATTCTGATGCTAAAATCACTGTTTCAATAGCACCATTAGGTAGCCATTCTGCCTCTGTCCAATGTTATGTCAGATCAGCATTTCTGGAAAGAGTAATCCTTGCTCAAAGAAATGGTGTTTCCAGAAATTTAGATTTGCTCCAACTTTGTGCAAGTAACTCGACAACCAGGGTCTTTTAAAAGTAAAAAAAGGCAAGGAGAAAAGGGGAAAGGAGAGGCCTGCCGGCTCTGAGTAGAGATTTAATAGAAATCCCTTAAGTTTGACTGTATCAACAAGTTCGACTGTATCATCTCTGTTGTGCCTCATCATTTTACTGTGTGAAGGAATCTGGAATAAGGATCTCCACTTTATTATCACAGGATACGTATTTCCTTGAAGTCTTGTCATATCTGATTCATACTCCTGATTGCATTTAGTGAAGAACAATAAAGTAATGCACCAAGTTTGTGTAATTCAAATAAATTCACACAAAAGTAGGTAGCTAGCCACATTCATTGTGGAGAAGGAGAAATGTGGTCATCCACATATACACTACAGACTCAGTTCAGAAATCACTAATTATTTAATTGCCCTATTCAGATATACAATGATGCTTTCCATTTGTCTTGATAATTAGGATTTTCTTTGTCTTTCTCCCACCCATCAGAAGAGAGGATAATAAATCCCACTGTCTACAAATCATACACTTGGCACGGATTCCTCTTTCTGCACTTCAGTGTAGACGTATTTGTGATAGGGACAATATTTACTCAGTTCTGTTCTGCAGGTTTGTCATTTATGTGAAATCAAACCTACAGAAATCATTATCATTATATCATTCTATAATCAGGAAACACAGTGTTATCACAGTATATTTTCCATTAGACATCATGAGTTGGAAACATCTTCTCTCCTCCACCCCATTAGTTTTCTTTCCTGCACTTAGATTCATCTAAAAGGTCTCCATTCTCTTGGGCTAGCACTGCAGGCAATGACTCACTGGAGACTTTTTCCCTAGTGACAGAAATAAGTTTCACTGGGCTTGCTTGAGAAGATATTTGCCAAGCCTTTACTGCTCACCCAAAAGACTTGGGGCAGAAAAGAAACTACCTGAAAGTGGCTAATATTTTACTATTTCTATTTGGAAGTTTTTTCTTGTTAGCTTAGACAGTGCCAAATAGCAGGGTAGAGAAAGGAGGGAGAACTCCAGAATACAGCCACAGGGCCTCCTTGCTGCCTCACTGTTCTCGGGAAGCTTTTCCTTGGAGATTTCCATGGAAGAATTAGTTGAGGCAGTGCCTGGAAGACAGGGAATGTTTCTGATTGTGACATGGCCTGACCATGTGAATCACTTTAAATATTTAAGTCTGTAACACACAATAAAGGGGAATATTCTTCCTCTCTCACATTTTTTTCCCCCTCCAAGCAACTCCTGTGGTGTTTTTTCTTGATACTCCATGATGTTGGCCTGTTCAACTCTCTCAGCCCAAACAGGTCCCCTGCAAATTCCAGAACAGCCTCTTCATCTATGTCCTCTCCTCTGGTCCCAGCCTGAAACACAAAGGGAGGGGATTTAGAGATATAGCACTAAGTCTGGACCCTTCATTGAAGAATTTCCAAAAGATTAAGCTTTTTTACTTCTCCTGGCATGATACACACTAACAGCTCCCCTTGGCTTATCCTTGAGATTCATATTGTGTAAGAATTAGTCACTCTTCTCAGAGTTAATTCCTCTCTGATTCAGTTCTCCCCTCTGCAGGAGAAAGGTTCTAGTAATACTTACCTGACACCTCACCCTGGAGAAAAATCGTATTGTTAATAAAAAGAGTTCGTACTTCATAAATGAAAATATAATGTAAGTTTTTGATTTTTTTTAAATTATATTTTCTGCAAGTTCACAGGATTTAGAGAGCTTTGGAAATAGAGAGATGTCAGAATGAGAGAGTTTGCATGAGAGAAGGGGATTTCCCAGTCACAGTTCCAGTTCTTTTGCAGGAGATCTCATGGATTACCAGAGCATAGAGAAATATATCTGCTTTTCAGGGTGAACAATTACAGATTTCCTCCTTCACAAAAAAAAAACCACAAAACACCAACACCACCAAAAAAAGGAAAAAAAAATAAACTCAAAGCAAATTATCAGCAGAGAAAACAGAGAGCACTGCTTTAAAATTTCTGTTTCAGAACATTTTTGCTGTGCTTGCTTCAAGTTCCATTTCCTGTATCATTGTTTTATTGTGATTGTAGTAGAAAACATATTCCCTTCTTTGTGTGTGACTCATAATCATTGTTGCTGACTATTCAGCAGTTCAGACTTGCTGCTGTATCCCAGCCCTTGTCCAAGACCTGCTTTGTTCTAGCATTTGGTTAGGAACACGAGTAGGTTTTATTCCTCATTTTATACCTCACAAGGTAAACAAGGTAAAAGGGAGAGATACTGCATTTTCCATGTGTTTCCAGACATATCTTATCTTCTATATTAGTCATTCTAAGCTTGTGTTTCAGTCTGTTTAATGTTGACCTCTCGAGTTGTGAACTTCCTTGAAAAATACTGATAAGCAAAAAAAACTTTAACAGCAATTAACAAGGGAGTGGTGTTGCCATGAGCTAACATTAGCCTTTTATCTCAAGAAAATAGAATGCGAATGTGGTAAAAGTTCCCAGGTGAAGAAATAAATATATTGGTAAATCAGTGTGGTGGCTTTAGCACAGTACTTCTGAGAGGAAGTTGCCTGTAGCTGAGAAAAAGCATTGTTGGAAAGCTGTTCAGAGAAGGGCCACAAAAGTGATCAGAGGGGTGGAGCACCTCCCCTGTGAGGACAGGCTGAGAGAGTTGGGGCTGTTCAGCCTAGAGAAGGCTCTAGAGGAACCTTATAGCAGCCTTCCAGTACTTAAAGGAGGACTACAAGAAAGGTAGGAAGGGACTCTTTGTCAGTGAGTGTAGTGATCGGACAAAGGGTAATGATTTTAAACAGAAGAGGGGGAGGTTTCAGTTAGATATTAGGAAGAAGTTCTTCGCTGTAAGGGTGGTGAGACACTGGAACAGATTGCCCATAGAGGTTGTGGATGCCCCATGCCTGGAAATGTTCAAGGCCAGGTTGGACGGGGCATTGAGAAACCTAGCAGAGGATGTCCCTGCTTGTGGCAGGGGGTTTGGAACAGGATGATCTTTAAGGTCCCTTCCAACCCAAACCATTCTGTGATTCTATAGGTAGGACTTGTGCTGTGAAGGGTGAAGGACCAAACCCTGCTGTAGTTCTGCCTTTCCTCCGTAATAAGAACTAGCAATTGACCATGCAGGGTAAATTAGTTCTCGATATTGTTTTGGTTTTGCTCAGGAGTTTGTAAATAATGGAAAGGAGTTAGGGATAGAGTGAAGAAATCTCTTCTTAATGAGTTTATTCAGGCAGGGTTGTGGGTTTTTTTCTTTTATGAATTTGTGGATTACTCAATGAGGGTTTCGTGTAAATAAATTTGAGTCTGGAACTGCTTGCAAAATCAGTTCCCTGCATGCATCATTATTCACTTTTTCCATTGGTTACCTCAGGCACTTGGCCCGATTTCTGATCACTGTCTCCATGAAAGTAGCTGTACAACAGTTTTACTTAGAAAAGGTTGTTATCAAGTTTTGTCTCACAGACAATATGGGAGCAACTTACTGAATTAGGAAGAAGCAAGTTGGCAAACACAGGGAGAATATTACTTTTTTTTTGTTTTCTCACATCAGGTCTTTGCCTGAAATACCACCATGAGAAAGCATAGTAGAAAAATGTGACACAGGCTAAGATAAGATTTTTAAAAGTCCATCTCATCTGGAGAACAGTAATTCTATATGCACATGGGTGTGTATTAAGGAACAGCAGAACAAGCAGAAATTAGTGGAATACCTAAATCCTAGTAGATGGTTCTATGAAAGAACAGAGGGAACCAGTCCTACACTCAAAGAGCAAGTCAGAAAGCATTCTTGCATTGACATTATGATTATCCCAGAATCCTGTCAGGGCAAAGCAGCTTTTATTCTAGCCAAGCTTTCTGTGCAGCATGAGCACTAAGCATCACAGTCATATTCCTACCTGTCCCTTGAGGAGCTCAGCCTTCTAACTGCAAAGCCCACGTGACTGTGGATTCAACAGTGCCTTCTATCTTTTATCTCATTCAACAGTTTTCTATTATTTGTGCCAGATCCTCAGTGTTGTTTTCATAAACACTGAGTAACTCTGTTATGGGGATATTTGTTCATTCCTCAGTTGGAAGGTTGCAATTAGAGACTCCTTAAGCCTCCACTCTGTCTGTGGAGGGACAGAAGAGCACAGGAAATCTGAACCTCTTCCTTAGTCCCAAACCAGTGCAGTATTTGTACTTGCCTTCATACGTTATCAGCATGTTAACAAGCAAGGCAGCAGTGGAATAAGATAGGGAGCTACAAGAATATGGACTCATGCCAGCCCTGATCCAACAACAGTAAAGTCCTAACATGAGCACTTCTAGCTTAGCTGCTGCCCAGTCCACTTCTTCATCGACTGCTACAACATAGCACTTGGTATAAAGGTACAAGTCTGCTAGCACAAGCGGCCAAGGTAAAGCAGGAAGGCATCAGTAATGATTCCACTTGCTTACTCCATCCCAAAATGCACTGTTTTATTGCTAAGTGGATGGGCTTGAAATGGATTTGTCCACAAGCATTCACACAAACAAAATTAATTTGTGCAAATGCTCATAAGGAAAACAAATGAGCCAGGATTCAAAATAATAAACTGATCAGATTCACACTCCTCCAAAAATGCAAAACACTCCTTCAACCTCAGTTAGAAGGACAAAACAAAACATTATTCTTATTATGGAAAGGGCAGTTAAAGGGATATGGGTTTGATTAAAACCTTATATTTTATAATATTGTGTTAAAATACATTATTTTGTAGTGCTTAAGAGCATGTGCTTTAATTAAAATTCCTTTAAAAGTAAGTAGAGTAACACAACTTTAAAGAGGCTGAAAAACTTGGTGCAAAAAGCTAGCTTTTGGAACTAGGAACATCATTCTCTGTTAACTAAAATAACAGATTTCTATTGTTTTCCATACAGATGATGGTTAGGTATTTAGGTGCAATTCCTGCAGGGTATTTGTGCATTCCCTTGCAGATTAGCAGCAGCTAGCAGAATGAACCTCAGACTGTTTTGGCTCTGACCTCTCTTCAGGTGCAGAAAGAAAATCAGTAAAAAAAGAAAAATCAGTTGAAAATTGCTGATCAAAAATCATCAATAACTCTGCTCACTGACTTTGCTGTCGCTAACAAGGCTGGTGGGGACTGGCAAAAATAATCAAGGTCTATGTGATTGTTGACCCTGTTGTGTCTTTTATGTTTTGGCATGAGAAGGAAATAACAGAACCTCTCCACAAGCTACATTTATAATTAATACTGATTGGCTGTACTGGTGATTTTATGTGATGAAAGTATTAAAATAGTGTCAATAAACCAGGAGCAAGTGATATGTAAAATAATTATCAAAGGGAACATAGTAAATTACTTACTAAAATCCATTGATGGATTATGTGGCCCTGTGATTATAAAGACTATGGAGCACATGACTTGGTGTACATCTTTGGTCCAAACACCGCATTGTGCTAAATAATATGTCAGAAATGACACCTGGACTCCCCTATGACTGATTAGTTTGAGAGATTTGCTAAGTGAGGTGGAAGCATCATTTTGAACTTCTTTCTCCCTGCTGCCTGTATAATTCTGTTTTTTTTAGACAGCCTGAAAATGGTGTTTTTATATGCAGACAGCAAAACACCCCACTTCTGACAGCTGAAGAGAAGCCATCTCAGTGGTTTAGCAGTATTACCACACTGAAGACCTGAATTTGGGAGTGGCCTGGGGGCACTCTCTTTATGAGCCTTTGATGCTCTGATGTGTCACAGAGGTGATACACTCTGACTCTAGGCGGCAGCAGTTGCTGATGGGTTCTGACTCTGTAAGAACCTCCTGATGGTTGAATTATGATGCAGCACTTGCACGGCATGGTAGGAGATGGCTTAGCCCTGTCCTAGCTGGGGAATGAATGAAGTAAATAGCTGTTTCATATACTCTGTGCTGGTACACAAAATGGTCCCCAAATTAATCTGTCTGTGTATCAGAGGAACTATTTACAGAGCTTCTGCAGCAACAGCTAGGCTTCATGCTACATGTAATGTAGAATGACTTCCTGGGGCCATCTCCAGATTCTTTCTGCTTACAACCTGTGATTATTCCTCTGAGCTCCAGTGAATTACTACTTTTTTTGTTTTTAACATTTATTGTTTTTTATGACTTTTCTACCAATAAGCATTCAACTGAGGACTAGAAATTGCTAACATATAGTTCAATTTAGAGAAGTAACATCCATGCTATCTTCAACTTCTGAGTTGTTGAATAACCTCAAGTGTGCTGACTTTTGAGCACAATTTTGAATCTTCCTGTTCTTATTTCTCTGGATATTCCTTTTTTCTTCTATTTTGCTGCTGTCTTCATACCGTTGGTTGGTTTTATGCTGGAACTCAGTACTGTTTATTTGTCTCTTTGCATCAGGTGACAGTAGCTCCAATGTGAAGGTAGAATCATATCATAGAATCATAGAATGGCTTGGGTTGGAAGAGACCCTAAAGATCATATAGTTGAAACCTCCCTGCCATGGGCAGGGGCACCTTCCTCTAGATCAGGTTGCTCAAGGCCTCATCTAACCTGGTTAGCTATGGATCTTCATAAGTCCCCCTATCCTGGTACTTGCAGTGTGTTGTGGATGATATTCTGTAGTTAGGTTTAGTCATTTCAGTACAGTTATTCTTTTCAGATACGGTATATGAGCTCTGAGTGATTGTTTCTTTGCTAGTGCTTTACATATCAACTTTATTTCTGAGCTCACACCTATGCATTATGGTCCATGCCTTCTTTGCTAAGCAATATTTCCTGCTTAGCTGATGTATCTCTTAACTGATCTGTTGCCCATCTATTGACCTTCTTGTATATTGCAGCAGAATAATCCCTAAGGAAATAATCTTGATTTATCTCTCAATGCTAGGCTCCAGGGACAGTGTACTGTGGTGGTCCAGGACTGCAAAATGGGAATTAGTTCTTACTTGTCCTGCCTTTGCCATTTGTCTTCTGTCTGTCTCTGAAAACTGTTGACATGGGCAAGATCATGCCTCTCTATTTTTTATTTGCTTATGAGAAGTTCCCAGATTGACATTGTATTATCAAAATTCTGCTGCTCAACCTTAAGCTCCACGTAGTATCCCATGTAATGTGACCTAAGTTGTTGGTTAATTTTCTTGGTTCTAGTCCATGTTTATTCAATCTACCATTAAGCAGTAAAGTGAGCACTTAAACTAGGAGCGTGGTTACCTTTTTCTAATCACAGATGGAGAAGAGCACTTTCAGAAGGCAATTTGGATCACAGGTTAACTAGCTCTGTGGAATTGCCTACTTTGTTGCTGGTGGGAGTGACTTTCTAAGTCTTTAGGTTATACTGGATGAACTTGGGCCCAAGTCTGCTTACTCAAAATGCCTAATGATTCTGTCTCTGTTTAGTTCCTGTCCTCAAAAGTTCAGTCCAAATCCAGTTTTGCATTAGGAGTCCATGAGACAGTAGTCAGTAACTATTAAACACCCAACACTGCTCCATGCACATTCTTTATTTGTCTTTCATGCTTGATGTCTGGTTAGATACATTCTTCAACTTCTCTCTTGTATTTATCCCCCGTGAAGTGGTCTATGCAAACTTATATGACTATGTAGTGAGATCAGAGTAGCAGTGTGCTGCCAGTCTCTTACTGAGGTTTTAGCTCATGAGTGCTTTCTTACTGAGGAATCGTCGTCGTGGCTAGGCTTCACGAACGAAGATCCAGGGAGGGCTCCCCCCACNACTGAGGAACAGTAAATATCAAATAGTAATTTGCTTGTGATCATCTACCCATATCCTGAATAGAAATAGGATCAAGATCAGAAAAACTCAGTCATAGCACAGCCAGGTGTAATCTTGGTCCTACTGGAATCTGAAGAAACAAACTATTAACAAACTGAGAAATTCTTCTACCTTTTACTTCATTTACCACTTCCTGACTGAATCTGTAATCTAGACTCTTGAGGTGACAATGTCAGCAAAGCAGGCTCAGTGTTAAGCGCAATCTTGTCCATCTTAGGAGATTCACACAGCAGGTTATGGACATGCAGCTTGCCATGAAGTAAAGTATAATGTGCACTAGTATCTTGAGAGCACTCTGTGGTAATTGCTTGCATGTTTTCTCCTCAAGGTAAATGCAGCATTTCTGGGACAATTTACACTACCTTCTGGTCTATCATGGAGTTAAACAACCCAAATTCTGCTTTAAGGAGGGCATAGCAGCTTCAGCTTTTGAGAATGGATATCACAGCAAGTCAGTAACTGTGAGGGTTTGTGAGGAAATGTGATGTGAAACAAGTACTATATGTACTCTTACAGTCAGTGTTTCCAATTTGCTCCATGAAAACTATGTCAACTAGTTGGAAATGTGAAAAATTTTGTAAAGGTATTACTCAAGTACTTGTTGAATTAAGGAGAATTTAATATGTTAGTTTATGGTCTCACTGTTACATAGCTAGGTCAGAGACAGTTTTTCTGTTTTAAGTGCATATTGCCTTGAGCTTTTAGGTTGATGGCTTATTCCTACTCTCTTAGAACATAATAATGAACTTGAAATGCAAAAAAAAAAATATCTTCCTTTGTGGAGAATTGGAGAATTCCGATTTTATTTTCTTATTAGGCTAGGTTTGGATTAGATATGGTCCTTGTCCAAATGTTTTACATGTTCTTTTTCAGTAAAATATTTCTTTACACACTTTACACTTCAGAACAATTTTTGGTCAGTTGGATAAAAAGGCAGTTAGCCCTTTGTGAATCATTCAAGCACAGAGATAAGGAGACAAGCATTTTTCTCTTCCGAATCTGTAAATTTTGGAGGTTTGTTCTCAGCTCCTGTCGAATTTCTCTTTACTAAAACTACAATATCTGTATGCCATGTAAAAGCATTCGTGTAAAAGCTGGTGTTGATTACAATGCTTAGACTAGAGCAAAGGTAGAGGAGAGTTGTATTCATGATCTTGACAGCTGGACATGGAGTCAGATGCAGCCTTAAGTGGTACATAGCCTGCTGTAAGAATCTCATCCCAGCACCAGGAACAGGGGCAGATTCACCAGGAACAGTGCCACCTGTTAGCATCATGTGTGGTTGCCCATGCCACTATGTGGCAGGGAAGTTCAGTGATGGTGCAACTCCCTCATGGTGGCTACCTCCAGCATTTGTATGCAGGAACTAAGAGATATCAGATATACAAAGATATTCTATGCAAGGAGCTGTTGCTTTCAAGGTTCAGAAAAGACTGTTAACAAAGTTGATCTTTTTGGATAAAAAAAAGTGTGATTTCAAGTTTATTATTAGAATGAATTATCTTCTAATAAAATAGTATTTCATTTAAAGGTTGCTTACTTAAGAATATATACTGCATTCACCACATCAAACTTCACAGTTTTTACTCATATTTAATATAATTATCATACTCATTAGTTCTTATGACAGCAATAGTGGATGGCACACTTATTTTAAGCAGCTCTTTTTTTTTCAGCTCTTGTTTTTCAGGCTAAGAAATTCAAGAAATGGCAGACATCATTTGTTGGTTTTTAGCAACTGTGAAATACACTGCTGAATCTGGTTTCCTTTTATCTATTTGTTGAATATTGTAAAAACAAAATAAGGGAAAATACCAAGAAATTATATATATATATTTTTAAGCATAAAGTGACTTAGGAACTCAAGTTTTATGGGAAATAAACTAGAGAAATTTGTATAAGTCACTTAGGCTCAAATTTTTTCAGATATACGTAGCTAGGTCTCATTGAAATGATTGCATTTTAGTTGAAATTACTTGCAAAGTAAATTGTTTTTGATGTTTTAGTTTTCTTGAAAATTTTGTTCAGAAGTGAGTGGCTTGTTTAACACCGAAAAGCAGCTGATTACAAACTTGGTCCCATTGTAAAGCCCTTGCTAAGGCTGGTGGAAGGGGATAGGAGCAGCCTCTCTCAGCACTGGCTCCCACCAATACTCTCCGTCAGCAGAAAACCAGCAAAAACCAGCAAAAATTGTGCATTGATATTTTTTAACTTTCTGGAGAAAGGCTGGACTGCCCTCATGAAATGGGCCCTTTTGCTTCTCCTTTTGACTTTGGTAGCCTAGTTTGTTTATTTAGTGACTGGAGAATCAAAGAGAGAAGAACTACAAGTTCGTTCAGTGGTATTGATGTCCTCCATCATGTGTGGGGAGATTCTTCCCCATCAAGCATATAAAGCTAACCTTTATCCTCTTTCAGATCCCTTCTTAAAGCCTGTCTCTACCTGTGCCTACAAATCACTCCCATCTGACTTTGATTAGGCAAGTGACTCTTGTTTTTCTGCTAAAGTGTTTGTTTTATTATTACTTAATTCTCCCAAACCACCTCCACCCCCTCACATCTCCCTATGAGCTGTGTCTGATACGCAGATTGGGAAAGTTTTGGAGTGGGGGCTCTATTATTTTATCAGTATGCTTAGCCTAGCACAAGGGGATTGATCCTTAACTGACAACCTGTGCATCATCATAACACAAAGTAATAATAGGATTTTATAGGCTACCAGGTATTTACAGGGCATATGATAAATAATGAAGGGGATTTGAGTTTTATGTAAGCGAAGAAATATGGTTAAATCTTCTGCAGGAACTTGAGTCTATTCAGTGAATAAATCATTCCTAGCCTTTCTGCTACATCAACTCCTATGAAGACCTAGCTCCATTGCTTTCAGGGATCCACAGTCCTTACCTGTAACAATAGCCAGGCTGAACTCAAGTTACAGTTAAAATTTTTGCTGATCAGTATGGATTTGAATGCTTTCTAAGCAGTACTCTGTTCATTTTAAGTGTCACAACTGGAACTCTCTCATTAGAAAAGAAACATTTGGGGATCTAGGAAACAAAATAGGAATGCCAGTAAGGTAATTATAACAGTTGCCTCTGGGAGCACAGGAAGTGGTGCTGTGTGGCACAGCCCCCTTCTTAAATGAGACATTTCTATTAGATAACTCAAAATAAGTTTTAGTATTCTTTTTAATCATGAAAATGTTTCAAACACTCTTCTGTCTATTCATTACAGCAGGAGAGGTTATTTCACTTTTTAATAGGAGCACTTACAAACAATCCAAGTGTAATAACCTGCAGCATAAAATTATCAGTGATTTAGCCAACGCTGAACTCACTTGTCAAATAGTGCAGACTGGTCTTTTCTCCTTTTTCCTAGCTTTTAGGTAAATTTCACTGCCTGATAGCATCTCACACCAGACAAGGAGCAGGAAAAGGATGAAAAAGCATAAAGCGTAAGCATTGCAAGGCCAACCCAATTTCGTGTTGGTGAATGAAAACCAGGGTTGTAAGCTAAGTGGGGAACGCTGGCTGAGACCTGTCTCAAGTCCCTGCAAGTAAAAACATCAAGGATCAGAAAGCTGGTTCCAAAGGCAGGTGAAAGGTTGTTGATGAATTACTTTGTGCGTGTTTTAATTACCCTATCATCCTGAGATTTTTGTGTATTGATCTGAACAGTAGTAATAAAGCGCTTTCCTCCCCTCACTCCCTTCTAAGCATTAGAGCTATGTCTATTAGGTTTGCTCCTAAGGAGAAAAATTACTCATCTTCCAAAGTAGCATGGAGAAAGGGGGCAAAAATAAAAATGGACAGGCATGATCTCTTCTGCTGTCCAATAAGTTTAAATCTAAATTGTCCATATAATTATTTCAGCATGTATTTTCTTCTAGGCTGCAGCCAGACTGAAAAATTTTGAATATGAGAAATTGGACAATGCTAATGTGAAGCAAAATGTAGTTAAACGTAACATTGCTTTCAATGTAATTTACTAATAGTTATGTATCATACTAAAATTAAAGGAAAATATTAGCCCGAGAGTCAATGTATTAGAGGGATTTGCAATAACTAATATTTGAATAACCTTGAGAAAAAAACCTGAAATGAACATTACTAACATTCAATGGAGAATAGCTCTGGGCAAAGGTGACTGGGAAAGATACCTCAGAATAATTTTGAGAAGGTATTTTTGTGAGCTCTTCAGGGATCCTCTGCAATTTAAAAGCTAACTACTCACTTCAAATATTAAACAGCATAAATCATGGTAATAAAAGGCACAGATAATGACCTTTATTAGGTAATGGTAATAGCAAAAGAGTAAGGAAAAAAAAGAGTAGTTTCACAACAGTACTGAAAGAAAAGCATTTTGAACCTCATGTTACATGGAGATAAACTTGGATGCTCCTTTGACCCATAGTTTGAGGAACTTACACTGAGAATCTTGCTTGGCTTAAAATTGCAAATTCCCTCATCAAATCACAAAGCAAGACAATAACAAACTTGAAAACTAAGTCTTACAATCCAACTTCTCACTCAGCCACCAGGACAAGCTGCCTAATATCTCCCCAATTCCTTCTGCTTGCAAATGGGGCTGCCAAACCACTGCTGATACTTGTGAGACATGCAGACATGCAGAAAGACCACTTGGGCCCCCATGAAGCTCTTGTATGAAGGATGGGGCACATGTATGAGCAATGGGATTCCAAATCCCATCTTTACCCAATAATAATTAATAATTAATTAATACTTAACACCCATCTAGCACTTTACAAGCATTAACTAATTAAGCTAATTCACCCAAGGTCAGTCCTTTGTACTCTCACAATACCCGAGATCTTTTTGATCATACACCCTAAAGAGTAAAAACAGTGTATCAGTAATGTTAGTTTTAACCTAACATTATTTGGCAATTTTGATCATTAGGGATGGAGTTAATCAAATATCTACTGTGTCCCATTTTTTGCATTTTATCTTACATTCTGCATTTACTATTTTTATCTTTATTAACAGCTACTGCTCGGTGGCCTTAAAGAATTTCACCATTCAACAGAAACTTTTCTTTCCAGACTTATACTAATTAGTACCTTGTTTGTGGCTTCAGTGTGATTTATGAGCTACTCTGAGCCCTGAATAACAAAATATCAGACTATCTCCATAACTGTCTATTAATTTGTTTATCTTTCTATCTGCCTACCTATCTGCTGAAATTTAAAACAGTGCAATAACTTTGAGAACAGTGACGCTAATGCAGCAGTAGATTAAAAGAATGTTACTTTATACAGGCGTAAATGTAATTTAGAGGCACTTAGAGGAAGCTATATACTTAACATGATTCTTGGCCAGTAAAGACAGGTTGATCCCACTCATTTTGGGATTGCTAATTTGCAGTTAATTAGGAAGATTGATTCTATTCTCTGATGCATAGGCCCAACCCTAAACGCATTTTTCTGGTTTCCGTGGCACCATGCTAGTTATCATTGTCATGGTGCAAGTATAACTGAATGACATGGTCCTTCATAAAACATAATACTTGGGGAGTTTGGGAAAGTAAATCCCAAATCATTAGCAAACATTTTTCTGGTTTACTCTGTAGACTAAAATCTAGTGCCATCTGCATTTTAAAACAACTTTCAAATTACATTCCTTTGAGAAGGTTTATTGCAATTAGCAAATAAAACCAGAGAGTTGATTTAATCCTCAGCTAAAATAGCACCATTTCAGCGTTTGACGGAAATAAAATATTGACATTTTGCTTGAAGGAACTTGTATCCTTAAATAAATGCAGTGGGCATGGCATACTTAAGCTTGTACCTTTTATAGAAGCTAACATTTATTTTCAATGTGTTATCTCTTGAGGAGATTCTTCCCTTGTACTCTCAAAATACAAGCTGGTATGAACGGATTTGGGGGAGGAGTGAAGATGTTGGAATAATCTGCAGCTAGTGTAGGCTAGCAGTAAATTACTGCTCCCTCAGAGTGGGGGGGAACCAAGGGGAAAGCTATGCTTCAGGAGGGAGTCTCGGGGCACAGTGTGTTGTGGGACTGGCCTGGCCTGGTGCAGGTTACACCAGGCATGGATAAAGACAGAATCTATTCTCCTCCTCCTGTGTAATTTATTGAATGAATAAGGCTTCAAAAAGAGTATTTTGGACCAGTCATTTTTGCTAGGTTTGGATTTCAGTACAGCTGTAGCTATCAGAACGTTTGCAAAGATACACCATGAAACATCTTGCTGCACTTTTGTTGCACCAGAAAGTACTTTCCCTTGCCATTAAGCACACATCCCATCTCTACCCTACCAAAGTAATAGTTACACTGGGGTATTCTTCTAGGGTCAGACAATTTTTCTGGCCAGACTGTTGTAATAAAAGCACACTTGCTAGCAATTTTGCACGAGACAATCTGCCTCAGGTTATCTGCTATAGGAATACTACACTAATGATTCATAAATAAATAAATTCATTTACCACTTCACAAACTACTAGTAAACTTTTCAGAACAGATTTATGGAAAATTCCCAGGTACTGTTCTAAAACAGGAAAATGAGGTGTTTGATTCAGTCTGGAAAAGCACAGATATACTAAACCTGAGAACCTATAGAAGGCCAGAGGCATTTTGTTATCCATTTGGGGAAAGAAAGAGATAAGGGGGATTGAGATACTTGCTATAGAATAGTTCCCAGACTCAGTAATTTTCCTTTCAAAATTTCAGTGTCACTGTGTTCACCATCTTTCTCTTATCCCTTAACCTTCCAATTTTATAGTCCTCAGTGCTCACAATCCCATAAGCCACCAGTTGCAAATAAAATGAAAAATATCAAATATCAAAACATCCACCAGATGTAAGCACGCAGGGTAGCAAGAGCAGGCAGTGGACACACCTCCCAGCTAGCCTTGTGAGCTCCCTAAATACACACATGTGGCTTGTTGTCAGTACTTGTGGTTGGAGCCCAAAAGGATCAGGATCAAAGCAAGTGCTTTCCTAGTTCAAAGCCAAATTTGTGTCTTTGCTGGCTCATTTGAATTTTTTATCCAGACTTTCATGGCTTCCTTGTGTGCTTGTAATTACCACATCTTTAAAACCTGACAATCCCTTCATATGGGCCAAATTCTTTTCTCAGATTGTGCTTGTGCTCTACACAGGGGTCCAAGAAAAGATATACATATGCTCTCTACAGTGCAAACTTTGGGCCTGAATTTGATCCATAAAAATATGAGTAGAAAAATAGGCAATTTATGAGTGTATGCTTCACAGACAGGAAAAAAAAGTAATTAAGAAACTTCTGAATGGCATCCTTGGGGCCTGATACCTGCTTCTAGGATCTCCAGTAGACATTAAGATAAGTAGATAGTTTAATATTTTCTCTTTGAACGGTAGATCAGCCCAAATCTGCCTAGCAGAAGAGTTAAACAGAAGCTTAATTAATCTCGTATTAATATTTCCAGTGGATGCATTGCAGGTTTTCTTCTGGTTTGAATACCAAAGTTCTGATCTACACGTGTGTGCTCCTAACTCCTGCTTAGAGCTTAGTTCCCATTGATTTCCATGACCAAGATGATGCGCACCTTTGCAACTTTCCATCAACACAAAAGGAGCACGAACTGGCAGCTCGAGTTTCCTCTGGAGTGGGGAAATCCCCCATTAAGTGCAGAGTCAGTGAATCTCCAAGGTTCACACCACTATATCCACACCCAAATATTCTGGCTACAGATAGTTTGTGGGTGACTTGTTCATAGTGAAGACTGGATGGCAGAGCTCAGAACAAGCAGGATGAATTTTTAAACCTTGTGTGAAGAAAAAAGACCTGACCTGAGTCTCATGGCCCCATAACCATCTTTTGTTTGCTTTCTACTCTCTTTTTTGTAGACACAGAAATGGACCATAGGGAAACAGAAAACTGGAAAATGCTTATAGAAAGCATTAAAAGGATCAGCTTCTGATCTGAACCTTCTATGCAATGTGGTTTTTAGCCTCACTGTTAACTCCCCCTCAACCACGTAATCAACAGGATAATTGCCAGACGTTCTCAGCTTTTCCATTCCCACACTTCTGGAGGTCCCATCTACGTCTCAGCAGCCAGTGAAATTCTCTTAAACATCAGTTTATCCTTTTCTTCTGACTCATGGTTTCCTCTGTCCTCCATTTTATTTGCCTTTTCTTCCCAGGTCTCCCAACCTAATTCATGACCACCTCTGAGCAGAGTCAGCAGTCCAACTCAGCCGTAGTGACTCCCATTATCCCTCACTTCCCTCTGTGTGTTTTTAAATCCTTTCTTGACCTCCAGTAGGCCTTCCTACCTTCGATAATCCCACTGAGGGGTTCTAGCTAGTCTGGGAGTCTCTCCTGGGCTTGCATCAGCCTGCTACATTCAAATCTCATGCTCTGAGGCTTCCTCAGGTCAGACACATTCTGCAATGAATCTGACCTGGGGAAGCCCTGAAGCACAAGATATTTGAAAGGAAGATCAGTCTGAGGTTTGAAGCAGAGAAGGGGGGCGGCGGGGTGTGTGTGTGAGATTCATGTTCAGACCAGGTCTTATTGTTTCTGAACCAGTTTTTCCACTGCTAGCTAACCATTGCAGGTACCCAAACCACATTTCTTAAGCTATTCAGCAGGTCAAATTACTTGTTATAGAGGTAGAAATAAGAAATGGGTTTTTTTCCCATTGTTTGCCCTAAGAAGTAATTTATAAAGGTGTGTGTGGATGTACGCATGTAAGTGCAGTGAAGCATTTAGAGATTACAATCATTCCCTGAATGAAAAGAGATAAATATAAATATTTTGCATGTTTGTTTAAAATGTGAAAGAAAGAAATATTGATTAGGGCTGTATGTTTGTTTACACCACTTTGGTAGTGTTAAGATGTCTGGCTATAATTACCAGGACCTGTCCACCTGTCAAAGAGCAACTGAGTTGTTTCCATTGTTTGCCAGCAGTAAATCTCTGGTCCGTATGGGCCTCACACAAATGAAAAAAAAAAAGAATAGTTTCTAAAACATGCAATTCATAATGAAAATCACATGCTTCCTGAAGCTTTTTTGTTGTCAAATATTACTCTGCTGTATTTTATTATTTGTAGAATTTGGGTATGTAAAGTAACCCGGTATGATAAAATTATTTTCGTGTTAAACACAAAAACCAACAAAAATCCTTTAGCCTTAAAATCATGCAAGAAAATAGTTTCATTGCACAAATCACTTCTTTAAAAAAGGAAACTCATCCTATAAATAGTTCTCTTATCCAGCTATGCCTAAAATAGAACTAACTCTATCCAGTATCCCAATTACATAATACAGTATGTATGAAAATAAGTCTCTCTTAACATTATGTTGCAGAGGGTTTGGAGTCCAGGAACAACCTTGCAATACGGACAGAGTGACCTTTTAAAAAGAAAAATGAAATGAAATACACTTTCATTTTCCAGAAATATGCATGAAAGTAAAAACTTGACAGCATGGAAGAGCATAAGCAAATATATCTTTTTATTTGAAGATAAAAAGAAGCAGGGGCTAGATAGGAAAAGGAAAAAACCTGTGAAAAAAACGGATGATGCAGTTTTTACGAATAAGCAGCTTAATGTATCTTGGCACCCACAGTAAGCCTTGTAGGAGCTCAAAGTGCCTCAGGCAATCTGTGAGCAGAATAGCAATTTTATTACTTTGTCATTAAACCAATTTCACAGCAGTATTGTTTGTTAATGAGCAGCGGCAAACGAGCGAAGATGTCACACACTGGAATAGCAGTGAGATTTGTGACCCAAGCTCAGAGCGCTAAGATGGAAAGACCATGGCTATAAAAAAGGAAATACTTTGGGATGAAATGCAAAGTCTATACAGCAGAGCTTGTGTTTATGAGCTACCATTTTGCTAAGAGCTGTGAGAGAAATAAAGGTCTGGAAATATGCAGTTAAAACAGGGCCTATAAAATTAAAACCAAATTAAAGTATAGCAGAGGATTACTGCACAGGCTGTACTCTACAAAATATATTTTAAGTGACGAGGTGAAATCTAAATCAGTTTTGTTGGAATTTAGTTGGTATTTATAAAATTCAATAAAGCAATGCCAAATTCAAAACCAAAGCAGCAGCTCCAGTGCTGTGGTCTCCGATCTATAAGCTTCACTGTGAAGAAATTCAACTTAGCAGTACTTAATTAACAACTTAACCTCTCTTTATGAGCAAAGATAACATATAGATGTATACAGAAAAATAAATACTGAACAGACACAATCAGTCTGCACACATGTGCACATACACACACATACACGCATGCATGGACACAGCCTGATTCTGCACTAAACAGTGAATCTGAACCACCTAGCAAAGACAGATTACATGAAGCTGAACTGCAGCATTTGATGAGACTCTTTCTTGGGTTTTTTTTTTTCCTCGTGGGTTTTTTTTTTTTCCTTGAGCCAGGGATGATCTTACAAAGAGATTGGGAGACAGCCTTGAGGGATACAAGAAACAGTGCCAAGCAGGCACATTACTGAATCCCTGCAAGGCATCCCGAGGTGAGTTTGCTGCCTGAGCTGTCTTTCCATGTTTATACACAGGGAAAACTAGTTCAAGCAATGCAATAAGTGGATCAGCACGACTGACTTAAAGGAAGAGGGGGAAATTAGCCCACCATTTTGCTCCATTTGCACTAGAGATGGGGAAATAGTTTTGCTGTCAGGACTTGCTTCTGAGCCACCTCCTTTCTTTCCTGTAATAAAGCCCCACCCCATTTGTTTCTATTATAATCACATTATTTAGCATAATTATCCTCTTTAAAATATCTAGATCTCTATAAATGCTTCCGTTCTTTTGGCTGTTTGCTACCCCACCCATGAGGATTTCGGCACAGTGACTACTGTACACTTATGGAATGCTTTAAGGACTCTGGTGAAAGAACAAATTCAGTGTATTTGTGTGTGTCTGTGTGGATCTCATTCCCAGTTTCTCACTCTCTGTGCTCATAGTCAATTTGAACAATGTATTTCACTTCAGTTCACAAGCATGCTGACCTCTCTATCCAGTGATTAATATTTTTAGATGCTTGGTTTCATAGCTTGGTAACTCGTGCATGTTTTCTGCTCTTTAACGAAGTGGGTAAAGGGGACGCTGCAGGAGAGGCTGGCTGCTGAGTAGGAGGCGGTGCTCACAGTTCTGGGAGCTCAGCTTAAGACTGTTTTCTGCCTGACAGGGCAAGACCCCTAGACAAATCACTGGCTGGGTCTGTGGTACTTGGCAGCCATTCAAAACTGGTTCTCTGCCAGCAGTATTACTAGATAGCCAGACAGATCAATTCACTTTTACATTCCCGCCATTATTTATAGCACACTGTCTATCTGCTCTTGCTTATGAACTAATGATTAGCAAATACAGTACATATAAAACATAAGCATTTGTTCTGTGGAAGGCTTTCTGTTGCTGATATTAAAGATAGTTTTACAGGTCACAGAGCCTTAAAAAGGATTTAAAGGGCATGTCTTGTGTAACATTTGTTCCTTTGAAAATGATGCTCCCTTCCTATTTTTGTGTAATTGAAGAGGATAGAAAGGTTTACTTGCTGCTTATGTTTCATTGAATTCTTACATTTCCCCCTTCTCCCACAGAATTCTAGGGAAAACACATAAGAAGAGAGGCCTGTACAGTATTATTTAAGAACTGTAATTTTGTGTACCATTTAGGGGTTTCTTTTCAAAAAGACCTGTCAGATTGGTAAAAACAAAACAAAACATTACTCAATAATCCTGTTTATTTATTAGAAGTCAGGGCAACTGTAATTTTGGAAACTGTAGGGAAAGCCAAATGATTTGAAAATTGGTGTGAAAATACCATATCTTTACCAAACTCTTGTGGCTGTTAAAATACTAGTTATAGTATTAATTGCTTCAGTCATTTACATTCCTGCATTAGAATAGGAAAGGTCATCCCAAATCTAAGGCCTCAGACCCAAAATAACATAGATCTTCTGAATTTTTAAACCCCAGACATGACCCAAATTTACTGGTCAAATTAATCACTAGTGTAAACACAGCAAAGTAAGTGGGTCTGCACAATTTAAACATTTTTAGATGATCACTGCTACTGATCTTACCACAAATTGCTGTGAGGTAGCAATGCTTATGCTTCTTACACTGAACATTATTTCCCTGGAAAGTCCACAATAAGGTGGCAAACACACTTTCACTACTTCTCTGAAATGAAATTCCAGCCTACTGCAGCATGTGAACTCTCAGAAGTTCCAAAACTCGCTCACAGTGGAATGCCTGAATTCAAGGTGTGCTACTGGTTGGGGAAGCATCATGCAATAAGGAAATCTGGTAACTTAAGTTTCCTAAACTGTTAGCTAGCCAGTATTTTGTCTGGGATGAGGTGTGAGGGCACACAATGTCAATATGTTCTTAAGAAATTGTCCCCTTTCCATTTGGCAACAACAGCCTTCTTTCTAGCTTCACTTACCATCTCTGCCACTCAGGTGCTCACTGAGGTACCCTGGGAGTGTAGTGCTGTGATAGGTGCTTTCAAGAACACTGAGACATGTTGCCGAATAGCAAAAATTAACTTATATACTAAGCAGCATAACTAAATCAAAGTGATTTACATGAAGTGAAAATCCAGAACAATGAAAAAACAAAGGTAGAATAAGCTTTTCCTACCACTTAGTATCAAAAATAAGTGATGAGCAAGACTAGAAGTGTTTGAAGAACATAACACCCTTAAAGGGCACATACTCTGGTAAAATCTTTCTGCTAAGGACGATGTGACTAAAGCTGATTTGTGCATGTTCTGCACCTTGTGTGATCACGTCCTCACTCAAGGCACACAAAAGCCCACAGTACCTATTAAATAACAAGTATACCAAGTGTATTTTATATTCCCTTTTTATTAAGTGATGTACATTCCCAAGATGTGGGCTAATGAAGAATCAGGAGTACTAGCTTAGCAAAAATCTTCCCCAGTCAGAATTGTCAAAGAGGCAGTTGTGTCTTGTGACTAGTATACAAAAGTGAATAATCCAGAATGATATACCTATCTACAGCTGTACGACAACTCATCTGTCTTCCTTTGTTTTGTTATTTGGAGGATAAAATTGGAATGGTGAGCTCACTAGTTTGATGTTAGCAATGATAAAAGAGCAATTTCAGGTGAAACTGAGCACTGGGAGAAATTCGAAGATTTATATTGTACTTTTATGTGCATTTATTCTTACCCACTTAAAACGAATTAAAACATAACAGATTGATGTTGACCTTCTGCTGAGTATGGATTAATTTAAAGACAGCAGAAATAAGAAAATTCTATGTTTCATCTTACAAACTACCAATGGAAGAAGAAAGAGATTAAAAAATTTGGATCGTCATAGAAAAGCATCTATGTAGAATCAAGAAAATTATAGTCTAGGATATACTTGGTGCCTTAAATAGATAGCAGTAATTCTTTGAATTCTACTGCCTCTATAATTTCTTTCTTTTTCTTCTGTATTCCTTTCCTAAATTCAATGACTGATGTAAAACACAGAATTTGTCAAAATTCTGTTTTGCACTTGCGTAGTAGAAATGTCTTCTTGGCCAGGACGACCACTGAGGCACACCTTATTAAAAACTAATTTTTCATTGTGATTTTCAAAACATTGCATTTTGAAGGATTTTTAGACTTCATCTTTTATCAGACAACTTAAAATATACTGTATTTCACTTGCTTGTTTCAACATAAATCAAGCCACCCAAAAGTTTCTGCAGCTCTGGCCCTGTTCATTTGTAAGCCTGCAAGTTTAGTACAGACTGTTTTCTCAGTGTAGGAAGATTATGCTATTTTACATGGGGAAAAAAAAAATTCAAAAGCAACATTGCATTTCAAAAACATATATATTTCATGTTGATGCTCACAGTGTCCTATAAGCCAGCCAGTAAGTACTTTGGAAGACAGTGAGAATATTTCTGGTTTATATATTTAAAAAGAAATCAAGATTTTTCTATTAACTTTATAACCACATGGAATTCCTTAACACTGTACTCTTTTGTGAAGGTCTTGAATCTGATGAGATTTGTCCATTTATGTTTTCTACAATGTCTTTCTCCCAATTTTAACTTTTCAATGCCTACTAAAGCCTAGTAGTTCAATCAATAGGAGCTATAAAAAGAGAGAAAAGAAGGCACAGTAGTTCAGAGTTCATTTCTATGCACAAGAACAATACTGCTTTCTGGAGGGGAAAGATGAGTCCTGCTGATCCCTTGAAGGTCTTATTACTCAGATCTGGGGGGTAAACTCAGGAAAAAGACAGTCACCTGACTCCAGATAAGGCCTTTTCTCAGTTGCTTCTTGTACATCTAACTGTGGTTCTGATCCCTCATTTCTTAGACTTTACTCTCTTTCTGGATGAAAAGTAGATGACATCTTCCTCACAGATACCTTGGGTATCTTGAGGTGAAACATTAGTATAACATTTTTTTATAAAGTGTATTATGAATGTCTATGACCTTAATTATAAAACATAGTTTTGTTTAAAACCAAAAATTTTTAGTCTTGCTGAGTGTCCCATTGCTAGGCTTAACCAAAGGACAAAATAGTTCGATCAGTAAAAAAAAATCAGATGACTTTGACTGACTTGTTCAGGAACAAACACTCTCAGAACCCATTCTTCAGATGAGGCCTAACTCCGTTAGGCTGTCACAGGACCTGCCTAACTCTCAGTCATGTTAATGAAGTTATCCATGTGCTTATAGACAGAAAAAGGCTTAAGTAAACTGCAAAATCAGGAGAGCAAGTCTCAGCAGTCTTTTGCACATTGAGGTTCTGTAGGGTTGTGTTTGCATAAAAGCAGTTCTGAGGAGGACTTTTATTCCTCAGCCACACTACTTATTATTTTTACGTGTCAAAACTCCCACTTAAATGTAAAATTTTCTTTCAAAAAAAAAAAAACAGCGACAAACCCAGAAGCAACTGAACATCAGTTTGGCTGTAACATTTCCTTCTGTTCCGAAATATGACATGATGGTAATGCAAAATTAAAGATGAGTCCAGAATCAGCCCAGAACCTGACCTGAGGTTTATTTTTTTCTGCTGAACCCCAGTATTATATTAGTTTTATGTGATGACATTCACTGAAAAATTTCCTACAACTTAATTCAGAAATTTCTGGTTTTCCTTTTTCTGAGAACAAGTCCAGGACACCTAATTTGTAGACTTACTAGTCATAATACAACAGCTCCTAGAAGATCCAGCTGAGACATGAAGCTCACTGCAGACAGCATCCATGTAATAGTGGGTCAATTTCAAGTGGCTCCCACATGCGTTTATAAATACCACAAAGCACATGTCTGTTTTCGGTAGGTGGATAGCTTTAGAAATCTGTCCCCTAAATTATTCAGTCACCTGACAGGGTTATAACAGTCTGCACAGCCTTTCTGACAATAAGTATTAGCAGTGAATTCAGCAAGTGGATTCACCATGTGAAGAGTGTACAGTTACCAGACTGTAACACTGAGATGGAGCTCTGTGCTTCTGCAGAGTCATTAAAACATTAAGTAATTAAACTCTGAAGTAATAAAGGTAAGCTGGTGAAAAACTGCAAAAGCTATTTTTTAGAATTGCATACTAATATATTTTTGTGTTATATGGCAATATATTCTAGAGCAAGATAAAAATACATAAAAATAACATCAAAAATGTTAGACAGAAAAGCATAAAAATAACTTAAAAAAAAACCTTTTTCTCCTAAATATAAATGCACTATGCTGCTTATTCTTTGACTTTCCCAGAAAGTCACATGGGGCACTATGTAGATAATATAAATGAGGTAGTGGTTGGGGGCTGGTAGATTTTCAAAGTGTTTAAATTCCTTTGCTCTCCTTCAGATTGTCCATGTTCCTGTTTCAAAGCCTGTTGAAGTGAGTTGGGTTTCTTCCACAGATTTCAATTTTGAATTTTGAATCCGTCCTCAAATAGCACTTGCAATAAATTACTCAGCATTTGCAGGACAATACAGAGATATGGCAGACTTTCCTGAAAACTCAGAAGAAAGGACCTTTTGTTGTTCAAGTTGAAGGAGTGTAGCAATTTCTGTTCATCTCCTCCTTTCTTCATGTGTTATGACATAGAGAAAATAGGAGATGGCTGCAGATACGTGCAGTAACACCTGTTACAGCACAGAGGTCTTACAGTCCTCAGTACTTTCACTAGCACATGAAATCACAGAGATATATCTGTAAGCATTATTACAAAATATGTACGTGATATAGGTGTTTTATGTTGACCTCGGGGCACAAATTTTCTGACTCTATACTCCAGTAAATTTGGGGTATATAAAATGTCTCCAGTGTATTTGATGACTTTACCATTTACCAATTTAAATGAACTGTGATACAGTAGTTGTGCATAGTGTACCACCACAGAAACAATGCTTATTCCCACAGCAATGCCTCTACCCATGTTTTCTTGATGCGTGGTCCCTAAGAGTCTACTCTGACCCTGACTTTGAACAGCAACTTGCTTCCACGAAACAGTCGCTTAAGAGGATGCAAGCTACCTGAAGCAGGAATTGCACCAGTGGAAACGCAGTACTTTTTGCATGTATTGGCATGCTCAGAAAAGGGCACCAAGATTTTTGATTCCATCCACTGTAAAACAAGCAAATAAGTTCTGTGTCAAATACATCAGAAGGTGCTCTGGCATATATGCTTCACTTCTGCAATAAATCTCCAGGTTAACGAACATGGTATAGTAATGAAATAATGATTATTTTAAACAACTTTTTTACTTATAATCTCCAAATATCTAAAATAGTTTTATTTAAAGGAGAAGGAAAATGGACACATTTATGTTTATTACTTTTACTATCTTTCCTCTAGAGCCCAGTAATGATTTGGCCTGCAATTTACATCCTATAAAATATGATATAAAATTTGGGGAGATATTGGTCTGATGACACTCCTGCTTGTCCCAAAATAAATGAAAAGAAACTTCGTAGATGTGGAGACACTTTATACAGTGGAAATTCAGACACACTCTACCTGTGATAGGCCTACAACCAGGTCCCTGAAAAGAGCTGGACTCTGATGCTTCAGCTCACTTCCACCTCTTGTTCTTCTGTTGGCCTCCAGCAGATTTCTTCTCTCACTGGAAGCCAAAGAGGATTGACTTTGCTATTCCCCTCCATGGTGTTCACTTCATCAGGCAGCTGATGGGATCTGTTTTCATACAGCCCACCTGTTATGACGAAATTCAAGTGTATTTGCTTAATAGCAAATGCATTTAAAAGAAACCCATCGAAATAGGCTTGGATGAAAACTATATAGAGCTGAGGTGAACCAAAATGCAGAGAAGCTTACATATTTCCTCATTGTAAGCAGATAAAAACAGCTGTTTGGCCTGTTGCCACAGTTTCTGAAGTCTACATCAACATTCTTCTCTTTTTTAAACCAGGGACTCTAATAACTCCTCGTCAAACCTGATAGTGAAGATACCACATTTTACTGTGCTCTGGTTTAAGTTGTGCTTCCTCAATACAAAATGTGGGTTTGCCCACAAATGTATTTAAAAACCAACCAAATAGTTCAAGTGTCCCACTTTTCTGCACACACTGCAGAAGTAAAGTAAGTTCCTCCTTTATCTGTATGTTGTGCCCTCCCACTTTCAGTGGCTGTTTTTTTCTCTTTTTTCTGATTGCCAGTTTGGATTTCTTCTTGCTGTCTGCAAAAGTAAAAGGTTCTTCAAAGGGATTTTTTTTTTTAATCCTTCTCTTTCTTTTCCCTTTTCTGAGGGAGATATTATCCTAGAGAGTCATGAGGACATAGTAATTTGTCTGTCTACCACTCTGGAAGAGAGTTTATCTTATGGATAAAGAAGTATTTCACATACCAAAACATTTGTAATTTCAGCCCTGAGTTCTACTCCAGTTTGTATCAGTACTTGCCAGAAGTCAATTACCAGCATTGTTTTGTGGCTTCTGAGAGGTGAATTGGTGGATCTTGGAATATACATGATAGTCAGAATTAATTGGCATCCTCTTTGGAAGTCCCTGAAGACAGAACACTAAGTGGATGGGTCCTGAAATTGAAAGTGTCTAGTTTTTATTGAGAAATTAAATATATGAAAGCAAAAGCACAGAACAAGGACAGCATTCTTTCTGTAGATTTTCCAGAAGCAGTAAATCCACATTTACAGGAGAAGAGGATAAAGATGATAAGGAAAAAAAAAACAAACCACAAAACTAAACAACAATCATCAATTAAACACGCTAAAATAAAGTAAAAAGAGAAGAAGAAAAAAATACATCCAATTCAAAAGTGAGGTAAAGTGCTCTTTTATCTTCCATTGCACGTCCTGCAGGAACAATAACATCCTTTTGAGAATCAAAATTGAAATCCAGGCATTTTTAGCTCACAGGAAAATATGTGTTTTGATTGAGCATTTATATGAGATTAGAATTCTTAAATATCAGGCTAATTATCTCACATTAAAAAAAAAATAATCTTAGAAAGACTTCTGAAAAGTTACATGTGAATAACAGTTGCAGAACAAATTGTAAACCAGAGTCTGGTAATTGTAGCTAGTGCAATCAGGCCCTGAGCCATCATCAGAATTTCAATCACAGGAAGGTAAATCTTGTGTAGTGTAGAGGCATGGACATATTAGTATCCAGATGTTTTTGTGCCCTTCACTGTCAAATTGTCTCAAAAACAAGAGAAATGTACCATGACAACATAAGGAAAATGAGGAGTGAAATGGGGAAGAAATAATTATTAATATCATTAACCAATAGAAAATTGAACATCAGGTAGACAAAGCACTTGTTTATTCATAAAACTAGTAGGAATTGCATGGGATCTGTCTCTGAGGCATAGCAAAAGTGGAGTTTCCTACGTTATCCTTGTTCATTACAGTGAAATGTATTCATTACTGACCACTACCTGCTATAGGTTACTATCATTTCAGTGATGTTTGTTTCCCTGGCTTGAAGGAGGTGTGGGTGGAAAAGGAGTCAGTTCTAAACTCAATTCCTACTCTTTCTTTACTTACTTGCTTCTGAAAAAGCAAGTCTTGTATCCTCTCAGTCTTTTTCATAATCAGAGTCAGCATCAACAATTAATTGGTTATGCATGTTAAAAAGAGAATATGCAACAGATTCAGAAAGCAGACAAAATTCACTCGAACTGAAACCCTTACTTCAATCCATAGCCTGTGCTTCCTTTGTACTGCCACCAAAGAAGAGTAAAATAAGTATCCTTCACCGTTTTTCCAGGTTCACTACAGTGAGTCTGAGTTTCTCTCTGCTAGGATTTTGCATCATATATTTACACTACCTGATCTACAAGCCATTATTTTAGTAGTGTGTAGGACCTCCATTTGGTAGATTGCCCCTACTTTTGCTGAAGGATAACGATAATGATAATGTGTTAAGTCTTTCCTCTTTGTATCTACCATGATACTACAATGAGCAAGTATTCACTTCACACTTTTCTTCCTGACAATCTATTGGTATAGATCTGTGGTTTCCTTTTAATGTCTGGTTCATTAGATGGCATAAATGTGTGTAGCATTTTTAGCTGTGGTTGAGGAAAGTGGGGAATATCGAGGTTAAGGTTTATTATGACTGTCATGTTCAGGAATGGAGAGCCATATACTACCTCTGCTCTGAGTCTCTGCACATAACTCCAATTGACACTGGAGTTACGCATTTGCCTGAAAGCTGTTTATCACCCTGTGAGTACTCAGTGTTTCTCTGGGTGATCAGGACAGAATAGATATGTGTTCCAATTATTTTAAACCTCCTTGAAACTTTCCATGGGGCTGGGTTAAAGAAATGATGACATAGTATGTAGGCATGTAACCCCCCCAAAGATAATAGCTTTGTCCCTAAAACCACACACACAGAGACATTACTTAAAGAATATTCAAGTGTCATTTATTATGTAGAGGGCACAGTTGCCCTACCCTGACACTAGCAATACAAGTGCTCCATGAGGGAATAAACTCCTGAAAGCTTGGTTGCAATTTACTTCTTCACTTCCTGCACATAGTAACAATGATAGTTGTGTTGAAAAGCATTTTAAAATTCATAAATATATAAGCAGCCATTATCTAGTGGAAAACTTGTATCTGACTATAGGATCTGATCCACTACTCAGTTACTCCAATTTTAAACTGATGTAACCCTACAGCAATCAATGAGGTAACTGGTGTGCAACTGAAGTAGCACAACACAAATAAGGATTTTAGTACATGCAACGGTTGTTTCGCTTATAAAGAAGGCTATCGTTTTTCTCTATGTGTTTATTTTGGGTATCTTAATCCAAATGTCCAGAAAATAAGGCACTCAGAATAACTGGATGCTTTTAAAACCTGTTTGTATTTTGACTGACAAAAACCTGAGAATATTTAGCTATCTATTCCTTTTACAGGAGAGAGGGGAATCGTGCTGTATGTTTTTTCTTCCTTTTTATGGAATAGAAATTTGTGTCTAAAGTAAGCAAATTTAGCTACTTAGAAAGTTAGTAAGACAGTGATTTCAGCTGGAATTTACTTTGATGGTTAAGACAAAACTTCATAGATAGTTTAATGGAAAATGAACTGCATGATCTTTATATGTTCATAAAGGTAAATAGTTTAAGACCAGAAGGAGATTCATACAGCTTCAGACTGAGCTATTTTGTCTTTACTTTCACCTATATCCCCTGTGCACTGAGCAGACTTGAGTTTGGCTGAAGTTTGGGGTTTTTTTCTTTTTTTTTTTTTAAAAAAAGGTAGCACATGTCAATTTTTCTATAAAGTGTTGAGTCCTAAAGTGTTAATCACTGTGCATTACCAAAGCAAGTGTGGAAAGCAGAACAAGTAATTCACAATGTTAATTTTCTATAAAAACAGCAATCCTCCCTGTTGTCCCTCCAACACTTATGCAAACCTAGCACCATAGCCTAGGGGATGTGCATGAGAGTAGCACAAGGCTCTGGTGTTATTTGCACCCTTCTAATAGCTAAGCTTTTTGTAGAGGGTCCACTGTGGAATTTCAAAGAAAATAAGCAAACTTCCACCAGACAAAGTTGCATTCCTTTACATTTTAGATGTGAGCGATAAAACAGATACCATGCTGTTCAATCCTTTATCAAGGTGACACAACCCCAGAAAGCTTTGATGCTGTCTATTGCAAACCTCATGAGGATATGAGTAGGAAATAAAATCTTATTAGTTTGTTTGACTCTTTTCTAACTACACGCATTCAGAAAGGGTTTCTGTACAATTCTCTTCCCCTCTCTTTATTGTGTGGTTCGCTTTATTTGCTTGAGTTTAAAACTGCCATTACGTGAAAGTGTTGCAAGTATAAATAATTTAGAAGATAACTCTGTGGGGATACTAATAATATGCCCCTGCTTTTTCTCATAGCAACTCACTACAGTTCTGAGAACTAGTATTCCATAAGAACACTTACACAACATCACTGTATCATGGGTATTGTGGATGTTGACAATAAAATAATTTTGACATCTATTTAGTTAAGTGTATTTTCCTTCTTAAAAATGCCCCTTTTGTTCATGACTTGCACCACTGTTTTAAATTCTCTAAAAATACCCAAAGGCTTCTTGAGTGGACAGATGGATGGACAGACAGATACATCCATTTGGTTTTATCTGTCTTAAGCGTTTGGATGTAATGCCTTTCCCCAATACGAAGCCACAGTGATACAATTATCTAACAATGCACAATTACTTCTAAGGGAAATCTAATCAGTTAATAGATGTTAATAAAGACAAATATACAATGCCAATAAGTGGGTCAAGCTCAAAGACTCCTACTTTGTTCACTCTCCTTTAAAGGAAATAAAAAGCTTTTCATGGGGCTTGTCTTACTTCTACCCCATCATTTTATAAATTGCTTAGCCAACATTCATATCAAATAGTAATTTTAAGTAGGCCAACGTCAAGCTGAGGTTGTATGCCCTTGGTGGTGATGATAGTGTATCTGTGCTTTCAGGAGTCAGTAAGGCCAACAGTTGAGTCTTTTATGTCTTTTTTTAACATTTATACTTTAGTCTCCAGTAAATGAATGGGTGCTACTGCTTAGAGAAATCAAGTTCTTTATCATGCTAACATCATCCAAGGATCTTTTGGAAAGTCATAAGGCAGGCAGGCACTATTTAAAGCAGTCATAAGTAAAAGCCTACTTGGTGCTCTGCACTCAACAAACAACAGTAAGAATTAACTCATGAGATGCAGTGGCCTCTCTCTCACACTGATGTCTACTATTTCAGGACTTGGATCTTTGGACTAAATTATGGAGAAAGATACTGACTGTAAATAATCACAAACTGTTCAAAGCTACCAAGTTTTTTGTTGTTTGTTTTTTGGGTTTGTTTGTTTGCTTTGAAATAAACATTGTAGAGCTTTATCAGAACCATATTCAGATCCCCTGTTCCAAAATGTAGCTATGTTAGGGACCGGGTTTAGTGGCATGGTGGTGATAGGTAGATTGTTGGACTTGATGATCTTGGAGGTCTCTTCCAACCTTAATGATTCTATGATTCTGTGTTGTTATGAGTCCCAGGGCAGCTTATTTAGATGTTAAAGGATGCATAGTCTGTTCAAACAAAATGGAACTCAAGATTAGGAAGTATTTTCATTTTAAAATGCTGTGAAAAGCTTCACACTAATGACTATAAGAGAGTTAAAATTACTGATAAGATGGAACAAGCTACAGCTGCAGCTACTGCAGAAATTTTTTGGCTAACTATTGCAATGAACAGGGAATTGTTTAAAAGAAGTTCATATTTTGGATAGCATCATTTTAGATAGCCAAAGAAACTGATAGCAAACCCAGAACAACATTACTCTTGCAGACATTCTTAAATACAAGACTTACTCCTCTGTACTCCTCTAGGACTCCTCACACATGTATTCTCACATCACCAGTGCCTGTCTTTCTTCCTATTTCCACTTCAACAGCACGTCTCTTTTTCTTATTCCTTTATCTCTTCTCACCTTAACTAGTATAGTTCTCAGGATTCTAAGCCCCAGTTCTTCATCCCTCTGCTAATGTGCCAAATGCTGGTGCTTCCTTCTCACACACATCAAAATTACCTCCTACTTCAGGCCCTTCAGCAGACTTCCACTATCCTTTTCCAGACCAATTTAAAAATTTTCTTTTTTAAAACAATGTCAAAACCTACTTCAACATAGACAGCTTCTTTTTTTTTATATTCTCCTCTCTACCGTCTCTCTAATTTCCCCCTCCCCGCCTTCAGTTCTGCAATCTCTGTTGAAAAATCCCACCTCTCTACTATAGGTCCCATGTAAAGAGCCTTTCTGTGTTATTGGCTAGCCATATATTTTATACTTTTCCTGTGCATACCTCTTAATTTTTCTCCATTGAAATTGTCTTGGGACTGAGTTCATGAGGAAGTTTAATACTCTGTGGCATGCTTAAGCAGTTAGTATAGAACTGTGCTATGCTGGAAAACCAGAGCTTGATCTAGGTAGCACTTGGGATAAATTTGGCAGAAGGATGAAATGGGCTTTTTTGGTCTGGATGCAAAACATGCCCACAAAAATTTTTACTTACTAATTTTTACATGTATTTAGTACATCTGAAAATGAAGTTGTAGGTACTTGTCTTAGCTGCACATCTTTGCATCAGATTTGTCCTAGCAATGAAGTACTTGAAACCGTGAGATTTTTGTTTCAAATTAGGATGTGGAATTTGACATTATGATGTTTTCATATTTATTGATTTGTAGACCCTAGTTTCTTGGACCAAAGGAAGGCCAGTCCTCTAGATACAGTATTTATATTAGGCATCAAAAACTAGGCAGCTAATTGGACCCTCACCTCAGCAGAACTGATTGGTGATTAAGGGAAATATATAGAATACAACTGAATTATTCAACTTAGGCTTCTGTCAAAATCCATTTAGAGTGCTACATTTTCCTTTGGCTATTGACCACTACATTTGTTTGCATTTATTTCACTGGCTCACAGAGCTACAGCATTTCCTGAAATGTCTCTGAGAACTCAGGTGAGACACCACAGGCTATGCTGTCTTAGGCTAGAATTTACTAGGATTAAAGCAGATGTGGCATTCCTAGGGTCTGTATGCCTCATGAGATTTATAAAGATATAAAGTGTATCTTTTATGATTACGATGATGCTAAAAATTTTGTGGATGATAATATAGTCACATTGGAAAGATTGAATATAACAACTGCGTAGGAATCAAGAAAAGGAAATGGAAACTAACTTTACTAGTTAATCTGAAAGGGTATCTGCATATGTTGCTTTTATTCTGCTTTACAGGGATGCAAATTTACACGTTTACATGTATAAAGGCATATCTGTTTTCTAAAATAGCTAAATATGACAGGATTTTTACCATCAGGTTAAAAATGTGCATTGTTCCTAGGAATGTACACATGCCATTGATAAATTTAATAATTCAAAGTGAAAACAAAGAATAACTTTCCCTCTTCTAACTACTGAATTACCTTCCTATGTTTTCTTCAGTTTGAACACTGAATTTGAATGAAAACATTAGTTTTAGTCCATTTAGTGTTAATTTCTTATGAAATTTATTTTTAAATTCTTATGTACACAAGCAAAGTGCTGAACTACTTAGCTTGAGGATGCTGCCTGTGAATTTGGGGCATATTTTTCTTTTTTCACAGGCTTTTTCTGTTTTATGTAACATTTCAATTGACCTTAGATTTTGTGTTTCTTTCTAAGGTTGGTTAAAGATGTTCTAAAACTTGGCTTGACCTTCGTATGAAAGTATTATTATAATATTGGCTTATAAACCAATTAAGCCACAATAAAAGATCTGAGTAGCATATTTTACAAAATATTTCCTCATGAATATATGCTAGATATGTATATCATTTGAATTGCATGTGTCAAGTGCAAACCTTGCAATCTTTACTTTAAACTAATCTTTATCTTCAGCCATTACTGAATTTTCTGTCGTCATCAACCTAGCTGCTGTCCAGTCCTGAGATACCTAAGATCTTTTGGTCCACAAATACTTGTTTCCATTGGTGAGCATGCACAAAACTGCTTAGAATGGGATATGATTGAGAAGCCTGGAACTGTAACCCTAGCAGTACTGAAAAGTGAGATATGAATCAAATTAGGTTCAAGAAGTGCAAGGTCCTGCACCTGGGTTCATAGAATCATAGAACAGTTACAGCTGGAAGAGACCTTGGAGATCATCAAGTCCAGCCTTTGTCCTAGCCCTATCAACCTGCTAAATGATGCCCCTCAACGCAACATCCACCTGTCTCTTAAACACCTCCAGGCATGGTGACTCAACCACCTCCCTGGGCAGCCTGTTCCAATGGCTGACAACCCTTTCAGGAAAGAAATTCCTCCTAATGTCTAGCCTGAACCTCCCCTGGCACAATTTCCATTCATTTCCCGTTGTCCTATCACTCTCCACTAGGGTGAACAGACCAGTCCCTGCCTCTCTTACAACGTCCCTTCAGGTAGGTATAGAGAGCGATGAGATCTCCCCTCAACCTTCTCTTTTTCAGGCTAAACAGGCCCAGATCCCTCAGTCTTTCCTCATAAGGCTTATGTTCTAAGCCCTTTACCAGCTTNGGAGCAGTTAATTTCTTTAGGAGAATGCTGTGGGCAACTGTGTCAAATGCTTTGCTAAAATCGAGATAGATAACGTCCACAGCTTTTCCTTCATCCAGTAAGTGGGTCACCCAGTCATAGAAGGAGATCAGGTTTGTTAAACAGGACCTGCCCTTCATAAAGCCATGCTGACTGGGTCTGATCACCTGGTTGTCCTGCATGTGCTGCATAATGGAACTCAGGATCATCTGCTCCATCAGCGTCCCTGGGGCTGAAGTTAGACTTACAGGCCTGTAATTTCCCAGATCCTCCTTCCTTCCTTTCTTATAGATGGGAGTTATATTTGCTTTTTTCCAATCAGCTGGGACCTCTCCAGTCAGCCAGGGCTGCTGGGTTGAGGCAATCCCACCCATGAGTACAGATTTGGAGAAGAACTCATTGTAAGCAGCCCTGAAGAGAAGTACTTGGAGGCTCTGGTGGACAAAAAGCTAGACATGAGCCAGCAATAAGCACTTTCCAGAAAGCCAACTGTGTCCTGGGCTGCATCAGAAGAGGCAAGGGAGGTGATTCTCCCTCTCTATTCCGCACTTGTAAGACCCCACTTAGAGTGCAGTGTCCAGCTCTGGGGCCCTCAGCACAAGAAAGAAAGGGAACAGAGGAGGGTCATGAAGATTGATCAGAGGGCTGGAGCATCTCTTCTATGAAGACTGGCTTAGAGAGTTGGGGTTATTCTGTCTGGAGAAGACTCTGGGAAGACCTTATTGTGACCTTCCAATACTTAAAGGGAGTTTATTAAAAAGAGGGACAGAGACTTCTTACACAGGCAGATAATGATAGGACAAGGGAGATCAGTTTTAAATGGAAATAGGAGAGGTTTAGATTAGACATTAAGAAGAAATACTTTACTCAGAGGATGGTGAAGCACTGGAACAGATTGCCCAGAGAAGCTGTGAATGTCCTACCCTTGGCAGTGTTCAAGGTCAGGTTGAAGGGGGCCCTGGGCAACTTGGTCTAGTGGGTGGCACCCCTGTCCATAGCAGGAGGGTTGGAACTAGATGATCTTTAAGGTCCCTTCCAACCCAAGCCATTCTGTCATTCTTTGATTCTGTGATACAGCCCTGCTCATGATTATTTCATAAAAGAGGACCTCCAGGACAGAGGAGTAGGAACATAAATATATATATGGTGATAAATAGAGAGTAATATGTTCCAGAGTGATACATAACTTTCAACACAAAATCAGCCTTGCCTCAGTGTATCTCCCCAGGGGCTAAACCCAGCCAAAGTTCTTGTCATACATCAGCTGTAGCAAGCTTTACATAGAAGATGCAAATGGGGTGCTAAACTCAATGGCTCATTGGCTAGAAAATTCACTTGTTAAATAGAATATATGTTTGCAGGTCTTCTCTTTGTCTTGATTTAGATCAATGTCTTAACTGTTCCAAGTGAGTTGAGTTTCCCAATCAGTGGGCTATTGAACTTAGTGTTCCATCTTTACTCTTCTTCACTATCATGCCTTTCTTGTTCCCCTGGCTGTCAGCTCTGTTGTATGTGTAACGACTAGTCAGTAGAACAAAATTAAATAAGAACAAGGGCTTGACTGTACAGCCTCTTGGTTAGGGCTCAAACTTCAGATGTATGAGAGTTAAGTGCTTGTTAATTATGACTGTAATTGCTTACTTCATGTGGAACATCTTCAAAATGAGAACTGAAAGGGCTTTGTTCACTGTACTGAATAACTAGGTGATTCAGATATTCTTTTAGGATGTGACAGACCTATGCTCAAGTCATTGTTCCTAATCAAGCAGGATAGGGAGGCAAAACTTGATCTCCTCCTTTCCAGATAAATAGTCAAATAATTATGGTGTCAGCTATAAAGGAAAGAGATCTTTATCTGTGTTGTTATAAGAAAGAACATTCCTGTCCTAAGATGTCTGTCTCACTAAAAGGATCCATAGGAATTCTGGTTGGACATAAGTGTCTTCCTGTAACTCAGAAATAAGGCATGGTTACAGCAGAAAGTAACTCACTGTTAGGATACACATACACACAGCAGCAAAAATGATGATGAGATGGGGTGTTAAAAAATGCCCCCAAATTACAGGCAACTTCAGTGTTAAGTGAGGGCTTTTTTTTTTTTTTACAAAAAAAATGTAGTTAGGTATCTAAGTCCACCTTCTGGTGATTCCTGGAACATCTAACAAGAGACGAATTTCCTTGGGAGCAGATCACCTGCAATTTAGGCACTAGTGTCAACGTTCCTTTGCTAATACTGCCTCTAACCCAGAATTTCATTGAACATTAGAATTAGCTTTACACAGCCTATGACGATTTTGATAATAGGATTTGGTCATTTCAAAAATTTTCCTTATGCATCTGAATGCTGTACTAGACCAGGCTGAAGTGATAAGCATTGTTGGATACAGTCCTGCAATTACCAGCTTTGTGGGCTCAAATGCAGGTTTATACACATATTCTTAGATGCCTTCACCCCTACGCAGTGCAGGAATAATTAGTCAAATTCTCCTGAAAATTAAGCCTCAACATCCTACCAGTCAGAACAGTCAGAGTTAATATTGAAATCCATCAGCAACCAGTTATTAAAATTATGTAAGATCACACACAGGGTTTCCAAACTGCTCTCATAAAGAAAGATAAATATTAGATAGGTTATATAGATTGAGTTTTGCTTCATAACAGATATCTCAATTGTATGCAAAATATGGGATAGTGGAACACATTACAGAACTGGACAGCATTCACTCAAGAAATATGTGCTCGGCTTTTTGTGATACGATTTAATTTTCACATGAGATATTTAAGCAACAGTGACTACATTAAGAAAGACTTGCCCAGCTACCCATCCTTTAACAGAAGAAAGAAAAGTATGTGGATAGCCCCCTCTTTAGCTGGGGAAGCCAACAACAACTGAAACATCATGCACTTGAGCACAGGCTCTTCCAATGCTCTGCTCTGCCCATAAGTCAGCTGAGTACCGAAATCAGGGGAACTCAAGCTTTCAAGTGCTTCAGAAAGCACAAAGCTTCCCAGTTTCAGGCCTTAGCTTGTTCAGAAGAAAAAAAAATCAGAGAGAAAAGAAATGGTTTAACATTCACATATATGTCTTCAATCATAGCATATCTGGCCACCTACGACCCCTGCAGAGCACCAACAAGCTTTATCGCTGACTTGCCAGCTATACTTTGCAATTATCTCTGGTGAGCCAGCAAGGTAGACTAGGGTGCAAGAGCTGAGCCCTGGGGGAAATGAAGTACTGGTCAGAAAGTAGGGGAGACTGGGATATGGAGTGACAGACTAAGGAAACAGCTCCATGAAGCCTTTTTAATTTTTCCATTCCATGATTCCAAACCAAGTTTGACTTACCATAACAAAGGCACAAGGATACATGAAACACATTAATGTACTACCGGACTCTGAAAAATGTTTTGAGAGCATTTTCTACTGATTCCTGTGGGATACAGAGAACATAAAAAGGGATGAGACAGAGTAAAAGCTTCACCAGTATGATACTGGGAAAGTCTGTATAATTACCTCTTCATTTTTGCACACTTAAACAATACAGCTGTCCCACACATGGACCACAAATACCTTCAGTCACTGTGTAGTCCATATGCCATAACATGGCAGGCTACAGTCTCATGATGTCTGTGGTGTTGACACATCCTTAGCTACTAAGCCATTAGACCTCCAGGTGTGATAAAGTCTTGCCACCAGTTTTGGAATAATTAAAGGGAAAAAATGAACATGATTCTGCATCTGCAGTGAGAAAGATATGTATAAGCAGAATCTCCAGTAACCAGACAGTGCAAAGAGCAAAACACAAGGGATACCAGCATGTAGGTATGACTTACTGAGAGGTGATTAGGTGTATCTGGGTAAGAGCTATAACATGGCAGGGGGAGGGGGGTGGATGTATTTATACATAGTGTATTATTTATGCCTATTACTTCTAATTGCCTAACTAGTTCTCTTTCCTCTCACGTATACTTTAGTATCCACCAACCAGAGAAAGATGTCTACAGCTAAATATCTGCCAATTATGATGGACTTTTGCTTAATATTCTATTGTTCCACTGACAGTAGTTTTTAATATATCATTTTATACTACCCTGTACATCGTCATCTTCCTGCCTCCCTTAGGGCCCTGGCTGTAATAGTTCTTATTTATTTCCACAAGCTAACATATATGCAAAAGATCTTGCAGTCATGATATCACCCCCACTACCCTCACCTCTTCCCATCTTCATTGTTTTAATCCTTTTTGTCTGTTTTTAAAGTTACAGTATAAAGAAGTGTGAACACAGTATGTGTGCAGACACATACCAGGGTCAAATACATCTGTAAACACTCAAGACACTCCTTTCCCACTCAGCAGCATTATATTGCAGCCTTTTTTTGTGGCCTGTAGATTTGGCTTTTTGGCTAATAAACTTGAAAACAGATCAGAAAGGAAATAAAGGAAAACTCCAGTGGGTGAGGTAGGAATTTAACAGCCTGTGTAGTGATGGATCACCTCACAAAATCCAGTCAGCACCTTCTGAGTTTAAGAGAACTGAACAGAGCATTGACTCTGGGCTGGCAGTGCCACAGTCTGATTTGTTGCATCAAACACTACTTCTCACTGAGTACTTGTTTTGCAAAATGCTTTTTTTGAGGAGAATCTGGAACAATGTTTACTGGAGATGGCTGTGATTGTGCCACTGCCTCTGAAACAGAACAGGCATCTTTAGAATCCATAGTTCTCAAACTTTCAGCAGTGTGTTTCTATAAATATATTTTGGCTGTGGTTCTTTTAAAGTGGGCTCTTCAGATACAATTTCCTGAGGTCTACTAGTTGACAGGTAGAAAAATACATATTTTTTCCCTTCAGATTTTAATAACAATGAAAAAGGGTACAAGTTTCATGGTCAAGACAGGACAGTGGGTACAAAAATTTGTTAACTTAAGGCAAAATTTACTGTCAGGGAAAATGGAACATTCCTTCTGAACTCACGAACTGGTAGTGCATGTGCAGGTTGGTTGTAGATGGTTGCTACAATAAGGCTTCTTTCATACAGGTGTGTTTATGCCCCAGGCTTGCTGGCCACAGTCCATTCCATTTACAGAAGCTGAATTAAACAATAACTACCGCATTGCAAAAAGAAGGGGAAAAAAAAGGTGAGCGTCAAAGGAGATGCCTGAGAGCTTTGTTAGGGCCAAGAAAAACCCTGTTGCAGTTGTCAGAGCTTGTTGATGTTGCAGAGAACGGCACTTTTTTTTTTTCTGCTGGATTTTGTGGTTCTGCCTTAGGAAAGAAAGTAAAATAGAACGGAAGAACAAAGTCCTACTCTATAAATCAGCAGCTGCTCCTTGCCAGATCAAAGGAGTGACATTTTTGCTCCTGGACTACTTGTCCACTTTAGGTGCTTGACAGACAGCTAACAGCTGGCCTGTTATATAGTATAGGAGAGTTGGGCTACATCTTCTTCAGAGTAGATGACAAGCTAATCAGAGATATCCATAGCACAGGACATGTGAGTGCACCTTGATCTCTTCAAACATACCCAGTACATAATTGCCAAACACCTTTATGCATTTTTGGCAAGTTGCTACTTAGGTAGTTTCCAGTGAAAAGTAAGAAGGAAAATTAATGCCTTAATCTAATTTGATCAGGGAAGTTAAACAGCTGTCAAATTTGTTGACAATTCTCTTTTTTGGGGAGTCAGTTTAGAATTGGCTAAAAAAATCAATGTTAAAAAGTTAAAAATATGTTTAAAGTACTTTAATGTGATATTATTTTAAAACTACATTTCTTTTAAAAAAAACAACAGGTTACTTAAAATGAAGCCCCTCAACTCATATGTAAGAGGTTAGATAAGGTGCTTGTGTTTTCAAGACTGCTGGACCCTCATCAGTTTTGAAAATCTTTTCCTGTGAGTTTAAGATGATAAATGAGCACATCTTTAAATGCATGGGTTAGTTAAGATTTTATAGTAGATCTGTTATCTACCTTTAACATGGATATCTAAGTGCCAGCAAATCAAAGCACATGCCAGATTAGCTAAAATTGTATTTAGCATCTCCACGAGACATATGTACACAAACCTGGAATTTTAATGTCAGTAGTAAAAATTTCAAAGTGATTCAGTTTCTAGTTGATTCTCATCTGCAATAAATCAAGTACAGGATGAGGTTATAAACTACAGCCTGTGTCTATTGACTTTGCATTTTATCTGTAAGATATGAATAGCTAAGGAAGTATGTCTGTTTGTCTCCTCCCTTCCTTTCAAGTATCTTTAAAAGATCATTTTTACGGTGCATGATAAATAACCAAATATGAATAATCTGATGGCACTCGTGAAAGAGTAACAGCTGTTGCCAGTGTATGTTAGGTGGCTGCAGGTGCCCAGTGACATGCACTGAGAGGCACTTGTTATCCGCCAGAAGCCCCGGGGCAGTAAGGGGCTGAAGCTGAGGTTCCCGGAGGGCTTGTGATGAAACCCCTGCCCATCCCTCACCACCTCACGCCTGCAGACAGATCTACGCACCCGGTTGGGTACCCGTTCGCACGCGGCTGAGGCCCTCTCCGGGCGCAGTGGCAGCAGCCATGCCCCTGGGGCAGCGGCACCCCCGGCCCGCCAGCGGCGCTCTGGCCCCACCTGATGGCGCCCAGCTGCACAGCGGGAGGCCTCACCTGGTGCCCCCGGAGCCGGAACCGCGGGGTGCGCCCAGTTTGCAGTGAGGAGTGGCTGTCTCTCTGTTGCCAGCGCTTCTAGCTACCGACCCCAAGCGCAAGCTGGGTTTGGCCTTGGCGTTGGGCTCTCACAGCGCTAGGCCGGTGAAAGCAGCAGGGCACGGCCGATAGGGGAGCCAGGTGGCCATGGGGCCTCCGGGTTTGTGGGGAGCACCAGAAAGCAACGAGTGCCACCGGGGCCTCCTGGTCGTGTGCCTTCATCATAGGGAAAGGATCCTGCGCACAAGCCCCGGCCCGAAGAGCAAAGGCAGGGTGGCTCCCCAGAGTTTACGCTGCAGTGTAGGTGCTCCCTATTGCATCCACTAGGTCCTTTCTTGGCAGAGCCAAACCGTTTCCCTGTGCTCCCAGGAGGTAACCAAGAGTTACAAGTTTAACGAGACGGATTTTCTCTGAGGTGAATAGATGCCAGTCTTGCCAATTCTCCTGATTTTATCACAAGGCTCAAGTTATTTCATGTTGACTCAACATCCCAGCTCCAGGAGACAGCCGTTGCGTGAGAATCTTCTCAAGTAAGTTTCTAGATTTTGTGGCTGAAAAGAGCAGTTTAAAAATGTGGTGCGATGACTGAGAAGTTCACAAAGTAAACACTGGAAAGAGTGCTGTTTAAGTTTCTGAATTTTAGGACAGTCTTACCGTTGCAGGACAGGCAAATTCATTATTTCCACAACTGGCAGCCCTGAGTGGTAAAATGTTGTTTTTGGAGCTCCAACATAAACATACAAGATGCGGCAGAGGTCCTGGGGACAGTGAGTGCCTGCCTTGGGCTGCCTCAGGCATCCAGCTTGTTCTCTGTTATCTTCTGGAGCCTTCTCTCTACTGAATGTGAATGCTGACTTAGGTCCTCTGAATCACACCTTTGACAGATGTGAGATGTCTAAATTAGCTTAAGAAAGCCAATTTAAACAGCTCTTAACCCCCCTTCTCTAACAAGGCTGTCCAAAACTATGTGAAGTTTTGTCAGGGAATAAACCTGCCTGTCCCTCCCTCTTCCTCTCAAAACCAATCGTGTAAGTGACTCCATTTCTCAGTATTCGTGATTTAGGGAAGCCTTATTTAGATGGCTTATTTCCAGGTGACTAACTTAGCTATTTGAATTTCCTATAAGGAATGCTGCAAATAAAAGTTAGTAACCAGGTGCGGCATAGATTCAGTGAAGCATAAACAGGGGCTTTTACAACTATTTTTGTACATGCACATACAGAAGGATGCCTAAACCTAATTCCGTCAGTTTAGAATACATATTGGAGGAAGAAGTTAAATAAACTAAGATAACTAGATTTTACTTGCTCAGATAAAAGTTTGGGTGATAGATAAAGACTGCTGTAAAGGTGGGGAGGGAGCATATATTGATAAAAGTGTTTCTGCAAATTGGTCTTTTCTAATGCATTCTTTCAGACTGCTCTGATCTGCTCAAGACTTTTGAAATTATTCGTTCAGCCTGGGAAATAAGTCATTTTCTAGGTTACTTATGAAAACATTTTTTGTGATTGAGATATAATATTTCATTGGTTATATTTTATTTCCTTCCAAATTAGGGCATTCTTGGGCAGCAAGGGATCAATGTAGTATATACTCTTGAACTAAACACAAACATGTTCATAGTCCAAGTACTGAAATATCATTTAGGCAAAGATTTATTTTCCCATCCAAGTTGAAAACATTTGGATTATTTTTCAGAATGCATTCTTAGGCTCTTACTCAGGAAAACATTGAAGCAGGTGCTTAAACACTATTTATTCATGAATCTGAGCTCCTGTTTACCTAGTTTAATAAGAGCCAAGCTTCTCACCTAGATTTGGAAGGTTTTTGAAAAATCTTGCTAAACTATTCCCCTGGGTACCTAAGCATTTTGAAAATTAGGCTTTGTGTTCAGATAACAGCAAATAAACAATTTTAACCCTACATTATTGCTGTTATTGTTGTGACTACTTTTTTATTATTCTTAGTTATGTTACCAAGCCTGTGACAATGTTCATTCAGTGTCTCTGTGCTTTTCAAGTGAAAAAGTAGAAGTGTCTTCTTGGCCTAAAATTAAAACTGAGTCAAAACTTTGCTTATTATTAATCCTAATAGAGACCTGATTGTGAATTTGTCTCACAAAGTTGTTTATTTCTGTTTTTCAATTGAGAACTTATTTATGCACTGGGTGGTTTATTAAACAAATGCAGTATTTTAATACCTCATTTTCTGAGATGGTTGAAGACTGATACTGGAAAGTTTTGAGCTGTATTTGGTGTCTCCATGTTGTTCCTCAGTTTCTCAGAAGCAGCAATCTGCTTTGCTGCATGGGTCTGGTCTGGTTTTGTATCAGTTCATCTTAAAGAAGATATTAAACGTATAGACAAGTGACTGGAGTTAAATACCAGTCCTACTCGAGTTCACATTAAACTCCGAGCTGAGGATGAATTGTGGTTTCCTAAGCTGTTGTGCACTTCATCCTCCTGAAACAAGGCCTATTGTGACCCTACCTACTTAAAGTGGATTTTCCATGATAGCCATAGAGTAAAGCTGGAGATGTTTCTAATTCTGATTACCAATCAGTACAGCCAGTGACAGTTCATTCAAGAATTAATCTTACTCAGATTCATTTATGGAGAGGTCACAGTGTTTGGAAATACATATACAATATATATGTAAAAGACAGGGGGAACAACAACAAAATTATTTTTGACTGTGCCAGATTTGAGCAAGCATACTAAGAGATCTGTCTTTGCTGTTTATTCTTTTTACAGTTTTCAGAAAAATCTCTCTGCAATTTTATCTGAACATTATATATTATAGAAATAAAATGTATTATGTAAATGTGAATTTAACATGATTTCATATGACTTGAGATAAAATATGGTAAATATATAAAGAAGATTAATTACAGGACTTCCTATAAAATACAGAATACATTTTATTTTGGACAAAGAAAACCAAGGCTCTATTTGAAGAGATGCAATTAAATGCATATATTTAGATTATATTGTCATGCAAATTAGCAATGGTAGGAACCAATTAGGACTACCAAATCACCAAGACTACATTGCATATTCACTGGTATACATTTACTGCTCTACTGTTTTTTGCTGGAAGCAGATAAAAATGAAAAGTGCTCTTTTGAAAGTCCATGCTGTTGTGCATTTTGAGCCAAATCTTGTTCGTTGTGCTTTCATATATTGTCCCACAAAACTTACCAGAACTGCTTGTATGAGAAAAAGAGACCCTGGCTATGGGCTGATTTGGGTAGCAATTAAAGAAAAGTGCAAGATGTGAAAAACCTTCTTACAATTCAAATGGCTATTGTTTGAGTAGGCGAGGTCAGTATTCTGTCATTTGCAAAATGCTGGAAGTGAGATTTTCATTAAATGTACTATGTCAATGACATGTATTTCTCAACATTACACACCTCATTTATCATTCTGGAATGAGGATCAAACGCCATATGAATGTAGAGTTTGTGAAGGTATTGCCTCACAGCCCTGGAGGCTGATGACCCCTCTTTATCTATACAGCAGGTAAGGCACAAACAGTGGCAATGTGAGCTCTCTTCGCAGTCCCCTGCCAGTGTGCCTGACTGCTAGGCTGGGGAACAAAGGAAAGATAGCATATGGATAGCAGATTGTAGGAGCGCTGAAAGAGGACTAAGGAAATCTATGTTGGGTGTGTGGCTCTGCCAAAGATCTCTTGTATGACTTTGGCCTTGTCACTTAATCTCCTTCTGTCTCAGTTCCCTTTTGCAAACAGGGAGAAAACGTCTTTCCTCTCCCCCAGGCTTTGCCTGGAAATCTGTTCAGACCCTACGTTCTCTTGGATGGTGTGCTTATGCAGTATGGGATAGAGTAAGACTGAGCTTCATTGGGTCCTCTAACTGCTGCTATTATCCAAACAATAGGAATTACTATTATACTAAGAGACTATACTAAGAGAATAACAAAGAAAATCATGTCTTGTTGATGTTACTCGTGTTCTCAGGCCATTCAATCTTTGGCCTCTGGGTGAAGGATATGAATGAGGCAGCCAGTTAGTTTCAGGACCAGAGCTGTGAAATCTTCTTTTATAGTGTTCCAAATAATGCTGGAAATAGTTGCATTGGTGTTCTCTTTTTTCACCTGTCTCTTAATGCCTTTTGAAGACATTTGTGCCAAAATAACACCACAGTGTTTCTGCAATACAGGAACTTAAGTGCTGTGCTGAAGGCTGTATTTTGCTTTACTTTGGCCCTGGAGATGGTTCCCTGAGGTGTTAAAAAAAAAAAAAAATCCCTCAAAAAATGTAAAGGCTGGGGAGGGACTAAGGTTTCTAGATCTTTATTATGCACCGTGCACATTTATGGAGCAGTATAAAGAATAAATAATAATCCACAAACACTGCATTCTGTGCCCTTGTCTACCAACTGTGCTGATGCATTATGTAGCTACTGCTAATGAAACTAGGATCTGATTTTAAGCTTAATCTGAAATGTATGTCTGTTTCTCACCTGTAGTTTTGCAAATCCAAATATTTTCATGTGTAATCTTTCAGACATACCAATTGGTGGGTATAACTGATACCGTTTATGGACATGACTTTTTCAGACGAGTCACAGAAATGGAATTTAAAAATTATCTGGATGCCTAAAGCCTCTGTGCTCCTATAGCTTTCTAAGTATATGACAGCGTATCTTCTCTTCAGACAAAGTGTTTCTGGTCTAGAGGACATCATTTGCACGTGCAGTTATGCACATGTGCAGAAGAAAAATGCATAAATAAATAAATCAGAAATCAAACCCAAATGCTATTTTTTGCAAGTTTTATGGGACAAATGAGGTCACTTTTATCATTTGTTGGTTTTGGTTTTTTTTCTGTAGGGAAACAAAGATTTGGGGACTCACTACTAAGACTTTTAAATCCCATTTCCAAAACAACTAGTGAATTGCCTCTGTGTAGACTTTGCAGTGAAAGCTTAGCTTTATTCACATCAGCAGAATAAAATAAGGCCAAGCTCTTTTAGGAATGAATGACTGGGCAAGATTGGGTTTTTCCATGGTGGCTGTTGCACATGTAAGGCTGGAGTGGAGCATCCCAATCTGCATTTCATGGAGGTAAAGCAGTTGTCACCTGAAACTCTTCAGGACTTAGAATTTTCTTAATGCTCTGCCTTGTTGTGCAAGCCCATTGAAAGAACACTTCAGAGGGCATCCATTTCTTACTAATGTAAACTTTCTGAGGAGTATCCAAAGATATGACCTCTAGGTGAACCTTTAACCTTCCCCTTAATTATTTGTTTGAAGACAGTGTCGAGTTCTCCTGCTGAGAGCCAAGGCCCATAATGCTTCACAGCCCTGTGAGCTGGGGTGTATGTGCAGGGAAGTGGAGAGGGACATAAATAAGGGGACCACCAGATGTAAATAATAAAAGTGGTTGGGGTTTAAATAAAAAACGAAAAAGCAATTTGGTTTCCCTGAAGAGTGGCCTGATTGAAGAAAAGGGGTTAGTAAGACTGAAAGTGTGTACGTGCATGTGTGTGGGTGTTTCTGTTGTCTGTGATTTTTTACAGGCCTAAATAAGCACTCATTCCTTTCTTTAAAACCTTGCCATCTGTATACACCATTAGAAGCTCACAGGAGAAGAGAAAACAGTCTTATCAGGCTTTTCTGTTAATCTCTATTGGCCTTAACTTTAGCTGATAAAAGACGTGCTTCATAGAGGAGGCTCAGGTCAGGCTCCATTTGGTCAGTGTGGTAACATTACTGGAAAGCAGCTCAGCAAATTAAGTCCAATTGGGGACCTTTGTCTTTGAGGACTGAAACACGCCTCTAAATCACAGTGCTGGGGTAGGAGATGCCTTCACTGTGCTGCAATCAGAAGGGAATAAACAAATACATTGACTGTATTTGAGTTTTTATATTAATACCTGAAGTCATGACTAATTCTGAGGCAGGATGACATTTCTGACAACTGAATTATACTTTTCCTAAAGAATAAAGAATGTCTTTTGGATGTAAACAGAGAGATGCAAAAGAGCCCTTTAGTGTTACTTGTAGCATTTATGTATCTGTCTAATGAAATTTCCACGACTGTGATTACAGAAGGTGCAATCCAAGGTGTGCTGCTGCCTATTATTATCTGCAGAGGAATTTAACCAGAGGGTGGGAGTGAGAGAGGGAAGTGGGAGAAAAGCCCTCGCAGAGTTGATGCTGTATAAAGGCTAGCAATTTACTAAATGAGCAGATGAACTTAGTTTTCAGTTAACTGACTGAAAGACTTCGCTAGGCATTGGATCAGGCCCAATGGCAATTATTGGAGGCTCTTTTGGTTGATGGGCATGTTAGTATTTCTGAAGAGGATTAAACACTAGTATTCGACTTCATTAGCACTCCTTAAGGGTCACCAGCCGAAAGCCTGAGCTGTGAAATAGGACACAAAACCTGCATGAAGGCTCCAAAGTGTTCTCAAACACAAAGAAGGGAGACAAAAACAAGTGTGGCTCCTGAGTGATAGAAAATTACCATGTTTTGAAAGAAATTCTGGGACTAGGCAAGTTTTAAAAATATTTTAGGAAAATTAATTTGGCTTAGCTTGTGCTGATGTGGATCGCTGCGCATTAAGCTAATAAGAAATATGCAAGCACTTATTTTTGGATTACCAGCAAAATTAAATCCAGGCTCCACAGCCAACTAACTGCCTTTACCAGCGTTCACAAGCCTGAGCAACTGCCCCGGTTTGAGATTAAAAAAAAAAAAAGGTTATTTTGGGCTTAATATTAACCACATGTACCTGTGACTGGGGGTTTCTGAGGAGTTGAAAGGTGCCTGAGTTTCGGGCAGGCGGTGGCCTTGCGCGGGGTGTCCCCGCTCGGCCCCCAGCTGGCACTGACCTCCAAACGACCCCTGCCTTCACAGGCGCCAACCGCGGGAGTTGCAGAAGAGCAGAAGTCTTTCTGGGCCAGCACTTATTGCTGCTGCGCTGGTGATAAAACTTCAGACAGCCTAATTGATGGCTTTGCTGACCTAACGATACCTTGTGAAAGCACCGAGTGGCAAAGCCTGGTCCTCATTTATGGCCAGCTGCAAGGGTAGCTGGATCCCTAGGATGGAAAGGGGGGGAAAAAAAGTCTCCCGGCCTGTGAACTTTAACCAGGTTCTGAGCCACTCGGAAAAGTTAAAGAAACAATTGTCTTTTAACACAAGTTTCTGGTCACATTTACTTGTTCAAAGCCTTCTGGCAAATCCAGCTTTAAGCTGGCTAGTAAGATAAGCGTGTTACCAGTTACAGTTTCTGAGCACTTAGAGGAAAATGCTCTGAAGTGAAATTATACTCTGTTAAAAAAGCAACACAAAGCAAAATACATTGCCGCACCATGCTAAAATCCTGTCGTTTTTTAAGCAGAGGTGTTCTCAAAACGCAGAAGTAAGCTGATGAAAGGACTTCTCTGTATTCTGTTGCAGGTTTATTAATGCCAGAAGAAGAATAGTACAGCCTATGATTGACCAGTCAAATCGAGCAGGCAAGTTCCAAGTAGTATCTGTATTCAAGTCCCACAGGCGCAAATCCTCATCAAGTTATTCTTCAGGAGTCCCATCACCTGGTAAATAAATGCTCCAACCAGGCATTCTGGGAGATTATTTTTTTTTTCTTATGTCCCCAGAATTCCGCTGTAGGAAGCAACTTCACTAATTGGTGCTAATTGGAGATTTCCCACCCTGACTCTACTGAAACTGCTTTTTATTTTCTCTCTGAATTGGTAATTGGGTACAAGTAGTAGTGCCACAAGCAGTTTGTTTGACTGTGAGCTCTTGAATTACTCATTGCTTGTCTGCATCCAATCAGCAGGACAATCTCATTTTCTTGCTACCCACAACTCCTTGGTGTATGCATTGCTTTCACTTCTGGAAGGCGAGCTGTAAAACTCATTGTATCCATTCATTTACTTTGACTATTCACAATATGCTACTAGTGCGACGCAGTACCATACTGCCAGAAAATATTAAAAAATTATT
>VWZO01021337.1:55000-106106 GCA_013396975.1 Bucco capensis
TTTTGTCATTTTTCATCAACAACAGAGGACCAACGAAACAAGAACACAAATGTGAAATCATGGGCTCACTGAAATGAATATGTCCATGTACAGATCCTCTGGAAAAAAAAAAAAAAAGACTCCAAGAGTTATAACTACTGTAGTATAAACATAGGAACTAAGTTAACTTGTACATTTCTGTTGATCACTCCGTTACGTTGCCTCAAATAGTTTTAGAAGAAAAAAAATCCTTGTTTTCCACACTATGTGTGTTGTTCCCAAAAGAATGACTGTTTTGGTTCAGCAGTGAAGTCACTATCCATGAAAGAAAGACCTGTTTTGGCCAGTGAGATAAGAACTACCCTGGAGATGAAGACGAGAAGTCTTGCTGGGTCTCTCATCACTCAGAAGACTGTTCCAAGAAGGCCTTGCCATTCCCTCATTTTGTTCCTTCATAAGGTGTGTCCTTTAGTTTCAAACAGATCTTTATAGTTTGTGCTTCATTAAGTCTCTCCCCATTCCTCCCCAATCTATTTTTTTTTTTTTTTGGACTCTTCTTCAAAGAGCTTGCAGGTGAAGATTTAAAAGACAGAACAGACAGAGCAGGAGCTTCTTCCAGTAGTTCTGAGCCTTGGCTTTGGACAAAACAAACTAAAAGTTGGGCAGCTTTCCTCAATGAAAGAAGTTACTAATGGTCTTTGCACCAAACCTAGAACTTTATCATGAACTCAAAGCTTGGGAAAAAAAAAGCAAGAGAATACTGTAACAAACTTCGTACAGAGTTCGGTCTATTAATTGTTTCATGTTAGATATTCTATGTGTTTACCTCAATTGAAAAAAAAAAAGAATGTTTTTGCTAGTATCAGATCTGCTGTGGAATTGGTATTGTATGTCCATGAATTCTTCCTTTCTCAGCACGTGTTCCTCACTAGAAGAAAATGCTGTTACCTTTAAGCTTTGTCAAAATTTACATTAAAATACTTGTATGAGGACTGTGACGTTATGTTTTAAACAGAAAAAAAAGGTGTTAAGTCACAAAATGCGGTAATAAATATTTCATTTTTGATTTTTTGTTAGGCTTTTGTGTTTTTAATCAATGCTTAGGAGAGACTGAAGTTTTTGGGAGAGATGTCTCAAATACACTTCTTATTGGCATTGAGAAGAAAGGTTGGAAAAATCAGAAAAAGCCTGTCATCAGCATTAATAGAGTAATTGAATGAAAGAACATCTGAGGTTATGTATTTCTGCTGATTATCGATATTATATTTATGCCAGATTAAACAGAAGTTGAAATATTCTCTCACTAGCTTGCATTTCAGAGAGCTGTCTAATGTCTGTACTATCTGCAGAAACTGAGTGAGCTGTGAAGGCCCAGGTATGAGACCAGTAAACCCATGTGTGTTCAGTTAATGTGCTTGTGCATCTGTGACCACCACAGACCTTAACTGCAGCTGTTTAGCTCAGAAGTGAAGATTCACGGTAATGCAGGAATGGGTTTGGAAATGTTAGGAGAAAAGCAGCTTTGAGTTTAATGAGAGTTTTACCTGTGTGAGTGTTATTATATCAACTAATGAGAGGAAAAAATGTTAATTTGACATTTTTGTTTATAAAGAGCTAGTGCAGAATCAGATTGTAGCTTTTTGAAGCAACTGAAAGAGAGTTTGAAGCAGGAAGCCATCAGCAGTGTTAGGAACAGCCTTTTGCAGCCTGCAGTGGCATGATGAAGTCAGTGAGAGCAGGATGGGGCCCAAGGAGCAGGGGAAAGCACTGGCTTTATATCTGGGAGGAGGGGAGTGGGAAAGGGCTTGTAATCACCTTAACTTTCTAGGAAACAAACTTACTGACTTCAACATCTGTAAATTTGTAACCCTTCTCCTCCTCCTCCTCATTCCAACTGGCTGGAGTGTTATTAAAAACTTTGACTGACAACTTTTTCCTTTGGAATGTGGAAAGAGGCTCAGCCTTGTAGTTAATATTTAATTTCTGAGCTGAGTAAATGGACCCACACTGCTGGCGACAGAAGGGAGGATGCCAGTAGAATGAGTGTGAGGATTTATTTAGCAGCCGGGTCCCACTTTGTGGGCGTCTTTTTAAGGCATTCCTATGAAATTTAAAGGATGATAATTTTCTACTTGGCTTTGACACTCTCTGTTCTGGTTAAAATCACATCGACCCTTCAGTGGTGTAAGAAGAGCACACCCTGGGCCCCCACTTCCAAATTCTCTGATTATTGTGGATGAAGAAGCTATGAAGGCAAGATTGTTTGTGTTAGCACTTTAAAAGGGAGGCTTTTTAATTTTTAAAAATGAGGACTTTATTTCCTAGCAGATCTTTTCTTTATAATTTGAGGAGAAATGTCAGAAGATGTCCTCCCACTGGTAGGAGAGGGGAGAATTCATCCATGGTGGATTATTGGTTTTTTGTAATGAACTAAATATTTGCATTACTGTGTTGTCTTGTATTTTCTATCTTCCCTCCCCCCCTCCACTTTTGGGCTGTGCTCTCCATGAGATGTGTTGCTGAAATCCAAGGTACAATAACGTGCAGAGATTTCTCCATCTGAGATTCACTGTTTAGCATGGAAGGTTCCGATTTTGGTATTTTTAAGAACTGCTCAGCTGTCAAAAGCAACCAAAACGGGAATAATGTTTTGACAGCGTTACAGTGCTAAAGAAAATACTCTAGTCGGAATAAAAAATGCTTATGCTGTGGGAAACGAAGGGTAGCAGAAGAAACACCTTTTGTTTACACACACATGTTTATAATCCCAAATTTCCATTTCACTGAGCGGGTCTGGGCTGGGCGTTGTAGTCACCACAAACGAGGGATTTTTCTTCCAGATTTTGCTGCCTTTAAAGCGAAGAGAGGAGGGAAGCGGACCTCGGCCGAGCCCGGTAAGGTCGGGCCGAAGAGAAGATGCCGGGGAGAGCCGGGCGCTCCCCGCCTTGCTCATAACCGCACAGAGAGCGAGGGAGAGAAAATTGCCCCAGACCAGGTTTGCGGGAGTCGGGGGCCGGAGAGGGGCCGGGGCCGTGCAGGGGAAAGGGAAAGGATGCGGCGGGGGCAAAAGCTGGACCCGCTCTCTCGGCCGGTGACGCCTACGGGTTCTGCCCGTCGCTCCGGCAGCTCCCGTAGCGTCCCGACGGTAGCGAGGGTCTGCCGGCTGCGCTTCTGCGGAGCCGCTAGCCCCACTATGTCCCTGTACTGCTGCGTGTGTTCGGGAGGAACCCCTTTCCGCGGAGCTCGGAAAATGCCCAAAGCCTTTCCCCGCACTGCATGGAAAAGCGGGAGTGGGGTTTCCGCCCTGCAAGGCTCCCCTACAACGTCCCTGGGTTCAGCAGGGAGGAAACGGGACCAGCTTTTTAACTCTCCTGACAGCGCTTTTGGGAAAACAAACCCCGATGGCGCTGCAGGAGAGAGAGAGCTGCTGTCGGGTTGGGGTGTCCAGCATCTTTGGGCTGGAGAGGAATGGTGTGGGATGAGAGGCTGAGGTGGGGAGAATGGTTTGCAGGCAGATTTTAATATTAATAGTTTTGGTGGCAAGAAATAGACAGACAGAAGGGAGGTTGGTCCTCTGGGCAGAGTCTCTGCGACAGTGATGATCGATGACCCCGCACAGCTAAACAACTCCTCCCCTTTATCCCCACACGGTGTCAAAGCTACTTTACTTGCAGCTTTAGGAATAAAATAAATAAACACCCTCGCCCCCTTCCTCGCATCGATTTATGGATCATTATGAATCAATTACTGCTTTCAATATTTTATGAATCAATTACTGCTTTCAATATTTTAGAATCTGCTTACAGATCCGGTCTGCGGCCGGAAAAAAAAAATTAATCTGCCTAGTGAGAAACATTGTATCTTCTTGTATTGCCCCGTGATTGAAAAATCGCTGCTAATAATTCGGGTCTAACCATTTTCAAAGAGCAGCATTGCCGGGGAGGGGATGGATATTGTAGGTGCGCATCTCCAAGAGCGACTTTCAAACCAGGGGGTTCCACAAGGCGCCTAAAGAGACAACAGTGCGTCCGTATGGTGTATGCAACCTCACTGCTTAGCTATTCCGCAGAAGGTGGGGGGGTGGGGGAAGAGAGAGAGAGGAAAAAAGCAAGTCCCGTAACAACACCACCCCACATACTTCATGCGGTGCCGTGAGAGGTAGCGGGGCAGGGCAGGGCAGCAGCGCGGAGCCCTGCTCGGTGGCTCCCTGCTATGGGAAGGAGGCTTCAGCAGGGACACAAAGTGTGTGAAGTTGGTTTTCTCTCGCTTTCTCTGTATTCTCCAATTTGCAGCAGTGTTTGAGGATCTCAAGGTGTTTCTATGGCTACCTTGTGTATGTGGGAGGGTCATATGTGGGGGTGCCCAAGAGAAAAGGCAGCTCTTGGGTGATCATTTATCAATGTCACCCACATAATGATTCTCTCTGCAGCCTTCTATTGATGAGGATAATTACATTAGCTCAGAGTGACTGATCAATGAAAAACCACCAAACAAAAACTTCTTTACTCTCCTATAATACCAAAAACTGATACAGAAATAAGATAAAAGGCAAGAGTGGGATTTCCCTTTCCTTTCCCTTTAGCAATGTTTTTTTTTTTTCTTTTTAAATGGACGAGGGAAAGTAAGGAAATTTTATCTGATTAGCTTCCTTCTTAAAAGAGGCTACCATTTTGTGAAACTGTTACCTCAAACCTCTTGGCATAACTCCTTGCATGGTAAAGGCAAATCGTTATTTAAAATAGGAACTACTGCTTCTCCCCTGCTTCCGAAGTCCTTTGCTTTTGCACTTGTGTTTTGTTATCGGAGGACGGAGGAGGGAAGAGTATGATAATATGAAGCTCCGAAGAGGGAAAGAGAAGGCAAATAACTTCCCTTTCGCAATTGCAACTGTCTCTCGGTTTGTCAGGTTTTCTTTGGTTTTGTCACTTCATGAAGTGGTTCTATGAAAGATGGAAGGTGGCTTCCATGGGATGCTGCTCTGTCGGTGAAAGTTTGCAATTAAATTACGGGTTCGTTCTTTCCAGAGTTAAAAATAAACGTTTTCTCAATTAAAGGGAATTTGAATGTTTTTGCATGGGAGTTGTTAAGGATACCGTAAATTTTGTTGTAACGCCTCTAAGCTCCGAAACCCTGCCTTAGGACAGGCACTGTGGCTGATATTCACTTTGGTTTGGGGGGAAGACGTTGTTGCTGGTTTTCTTCTCTCTCTAAAGGGCCTTCTTCAAAAAACTCTATCATGTGGATAACTGCAAGACCAACTGATGCAAGTGGGGGGGGGGGAGAGGGAGGGGGAGAGTCAGGGTTACTCCTTCTGCCCTCCCCTCTCCATTTCGCACTGGGATCAGCTCCTCTCGCTGTGTCAGATAGCTGTGCCAGGCTGTGCTTACCCAGGGCGCAGGGGTGATTATTCCAGACCGTTTTATGGAGGGATGGAGAAATGTTTCCGTTTAGGAGAAGCACGTGTTCCGAAGAAGCTCCCCCCTTCCCGTCCCCCTCCGAGCCCCTCGGGCTGGGATGGGACTCTGCCGAGAGCCTGCCCTAGCTCCTTGCACCCTGCGGGGGCTGGTCCGGGGCTCTGCTGCCAGCGGCCGCAGCGCTCTGAGGGAATATGTGCGGTCCTGGCGGAGACCTTACATGTGTGTGTGCGTGCGTCTGCTCGCACAGGGATGACTACAAGTTAACACCAGGACGCAAAGAGAAGCCGAGTAGGGCTGGCAGAGGCAGGGTGGGGGTCTTGTTTGGTTTTGATCGGTTTTTTTTCCCACCCAGAGTGTTTCGTTTTTACAGGCTCTTGCCAAGTAAAATGCCCATCAGGAGCTGATGCTGAACTGATCATATACACGGTGTTAATTCCTCGAGCCGCGGGAGAGTTCGTCCCCGGGCCGGGAGATCAGGACAAGGCCCCTGTCGCCTGGTTTTGTCCGAAGCGTGTTTAAAATTCCTTAAATTAGCTCCATGAAGAACCAAAGCAAACTCCTTTGATTAAAGCGACTGTCAGATTCTTCGAGATTAGGAGTGAGAAAACGCAGAGTAGGATGTATTTATTATTTATGCTATAGTCCACCGTGAACAGTTGGGAGGGAAGGATTAGAGAGAGCCTCTGAAAGAGGGGCAGAGAAAGCGAGAAAGAGATGTAACACTGTGGTTTGGACCAAGCTGCTTCATTTCTTTCCCCGCTCTGAGCTACCGGTGCTGCCACCTCAAAGCTCTGCTCCCGAATCAAGGGGCCACCAGCCCCTCCACCCACTCCCCACGTCGGCAATCGGCGTCCTGAAGCCCTCCGTTAACTACGGGACACGATCGCTCCTGATTTTCACTCAAGTTTGATCTTGTTCTACTTGAGTTTGGTGCGTGGCACCGAACTCGGCTATTCCTTCGGGGAAAAACGGAGCGGGGCAGGGGCTGTCCGTGCTGGGGATGCGCCTGTGTTTAGAAACACAGGGCAAGGGAGAAAAACAAAGCCACGATAGCTAGTTCTCACCCCGCATACTTACTTTAGGACTTCACTTTAACGGGGCAGGACAGCCCTTGTGTTTGACTGAGGTGGAAGTGAGGAGTCTGGGAGTCCTTTTCTGCGGTGGTTTGGTGTTCGGTGGTTTTGTGGTTGGTTGGAGATTTTTTGTCTCTTCGGGTTTTGGATGGTTTTGGTACTTTTTGTGTGTGTGTGTGTTGCCTTTTCTTGTAGATTTCCCCCCCCCACACACACACACCACTGCGGCTCCCCAATTCGGAAACATTTTCAAATCTATGAGCCTTGAATGGACAAATACTCACTATTAATGTGGGATATGGATGAGTGGCAAAAAAACTGAATGGAAACTGTGCGGCAGCTTTGGGAGAAACTAACGATGTGCTTCAGCTCTTGCCATTCCAGGGAAGGGGGGAGGGGGAACCCCCTTCTGATTAATAACTAGCAGGGTAATGTTGAGGGCTTTTTCTGCCCGATTGCCTTTTTGAATTAGAGCCGATTTCTTCACACTTCAATAGGGCCTGTCTCTTTTAAAATGACTGACAGATTTGTTTCTCCTTTTTTCTCTCCCTGAGACTTAATGATGTAAATTTTCTAATTAGTTAAATCACGTTGCTTAAAGGCCTTAATATTTACCGGGCAAGGAACGATAGTCGCGTTTGGATCTCTCGAAATAACCAGCGAAATAACATTAGGCTAAAGAGGGAGGGGGCAGAGCGGAGGGAGGGATGGGCTGGGGAAATATCACGTAAAATGAGAGCTAAAGTTCAGCCTCGAGCTTCTCCCCAACCCCCACGCCCCCGAACCCGCTTTTATTTTTCAATCAGCTAAGATTTAATTAGGAGCCCCCAGGCCGGACGATCTGATATTTTCTCATTAGTTTCCCATCAGTAATCTTGAGTGTTAGATTGGCTTAAAGGTTGTCAACATTTGACCAATTTTATTTAAGGCAAAGAAAATCACGCGCTATAGCTTCGGGACCCGAGACCCGAAAAATAAATCCTGCCCGGATCGGCGGAACTAACAGGCGAGAAAAAAAACGTTGACAATTCACCAATGTATGCAATAAGTTGCATAATGTGTAGTACACACGCACACGGGCATGGGCACGTGCACAGGCGCGGCGCGGGCACGGGGCGCCCAGCACGCGGCGAGGCGCGCACCCGTGCGAGGGGGGGGGGGCAGGGACGCTATGNTGCGCGCGCCTCTGTACTCACGCGGGGATATGGGTGTGTGCGCGCGCGTCCCTGGGCCGGCGCGCGGAACGGCGGCGCGGGCTCCCAGGCGCAACGTCGGAGCGCCCCCTGCTGGCCGCACCCAGTTCTGCCGCACCCGAGCCCTCCCTCCTGCACGTCCGCGCTGCGCGCCTTCCTGCGCACCCCGGGAGAGGGGATGAAGTGCGCGGCTCATACAGGGGGGCTGCATGTATATGAAATGCGCGGCACAGGGGGCGCGCAGGCGGAGTGCCACGCCCGCGACTGGAGCACATGTTACGAGGAAGTGCGGCCCCTGCCCGCACGCCTCCCTTTTGGCCTCGGCGGATCGTAATATAAACTGTTTAGGAGACTGCCCTTTTCCTTTCTTTAAGGAGCCCCAAGCCGCTGATAGCGCGGAGAGGGAGGCATATAAGGACAGGGAAGAACACGCTTTTTGTAGCCCACGCTGCTTCCTCTGCGTCTCGCTGGGCAGCCCCGTCGGCCCCCGTCAGCCCCGCACAGGCAGCGCGCCCCTGCCCGCCCCCTGGGACCCCGCGGCAGGGCACGCAGTGCTCGGAGAACGGCCATCCAGGCTTGGCTCCCTGCACCTCGGCTCCCACGAGTGGGGGAGCTTGGCTGCCTGGCCGCAGGCGCGGAGTGAAGCAGCCAGAGGAGCGAAAGGGGCAGTGAGCCACTGCCAAACGAGTGTCACATAGTCCCAGTAACTGATAGGTGAGCCCACGGCTCCCTGTCTGTTGGAAGCAGGACAGAAGGGTAAGCAGCAGCCGCTCTGCTGCGGTGTCACCCCAGGCTTTTCCCCTCAGAGAGGACAGGCTGCTCTGCGCCGCCTGTCCCCGCCGCCTGTCCGCACACCCGGTGTCCGCCTGCCCGCTCCGAGCCAGCTCCCCGGCAGGCTTCGCCGGGCCCGCTGCCCGCCGAGGGGCTCTGTTCACCGGCAGCCCCGGGGAGGACGAGCGGGGCGAGCGGCAGGGCAAGCAGCGCGGGGTGCAGAGAGACCGGCGCGGGTACGGTCTTGGCCCCGCAGGGCTGAGTCGGGAGCGCTGCCGCCGCGGGAGGCTGGATCAGCGGGAGGACCTTGCTCCGGCCGGGGCAGCACCGGGGACCGGGGGTGGGCAGCCGAGACAGAGCTCGGATAGGGAGCCGCCAAGACAGTCACAAATCCCCCGCCTTTAAAGGGGAGCACTAGACTCTTTGTACACCGGGGTGCTACACTTACTTATCTATGGTTTAGCTCACTTAAAAAAAAACCAACAACAAACCAAACCAAATCAAAAAAATCCACCATTTCTTTAAAAAGGCAAACCAACAAATCCAACAACCAAAATCCACAAAAACCCCCAAACATACAAAACCAACACTCAAACCTGCGCCTAGTCCCGTTGGTTCAGGGTTGTGCTTGACAGAGTCCAGCCAAAACAATGCTTTGCGACAGGTCTGGCTTGCTGGACCAACGCAGTTGTTGCTCAAATTTATTTTCTTTTAAAAAATGTGCGTGTAAGGGAATGGGGGAGGGTGGCAGAGAATATTTATCAGAATACCACAAGATACCTTTCTTGAAACAAAGGCAAGAGGAATCATCTCAATTGCAAATCCATCAGACAGAGACCAAATAACAATATTTATAGGAAGGCATTCAAAAATAAAATGTGTCTAAATAACAACAAAAAATGCTTACTACAGTTGCTACAGAGCAGCTTAATAAAAAATTAGCCTTACTGACAGTCTTGTCAACATCTTAAGTAAATTATCATAGCTATGGTCTTTGGAGAGGAGAGCCCACACTCCTTGCTAAAACACCTCCTATCATTAATCTTAAACCACTTGAAGATTATGATGGAAAGAATGGGATCAGTAACCATTATCACCTCAAATTGCTGTTAAAAACTCCGCTGTTTATTTTTGCAACCAAAGCGAATGTATCTCGGAAATGCAGAAAAGGGAAGAAAGGAAAACACAAGAAAGGCAGAACAATTGAGGCGAATCCTGTTGCAACCTCGATGATAAACACATGGAAAAAGCTGTTACTGCTCTGCGGATTGCTGGAATTTGGGTAGACATTAGAAAAATAAACAAAGCGATGGCTCTGCACTACTTCTGTAAACGCTTCGGTACACTCAAGGAAAGGTAACTTCTTAAAATTAATTGCATTTTCGGTATTTTCCTTTATCTACATCGATCATTTGATAAAGATCAAAACTATTAAAAACGTACTTGCACCTTTCACTGTTCATATCTGAAAATAAATCCATTTTGACCCTTTCGTGCTCTTGTTTTTGTATGCATTACATGTGTTCCAATAATCGCCAGAATAAACTCTATAGTATAATTTTATGATGAGCCAACACACTCGAACCATTTGCTCAGAGTGAAACCTTTTCTGAAGTGACCTGTGACTTTTATTGTAGCCTCTCCTGACAGAATATCGCCCCTCTTTGAAATGCATTTTTACAGCTGTAAAATAAAATATTTTATTTTTTTCTTCTTCTTCTTTCCCTCTTCCCTCCCCCAACGCCCCTGTTAAACTTCTTCCAGGATTTGGCAGAGCAGGGACATTCTGCTGATTTAGGGACACTCGACCCGAAATGTTATCAACGGATCTTTAAACCTCCAATGAATCCACAAATCGATGTGTGCTGGGCACGCGTCTGAATACAATCGAACACAGGTTTTTGAAGTTATTCTTTTAAAATGTGGAAGTTTACACGAAGCCTTTAAACAGCACGATGCACCCCGGCCGGCCCTTCTCCTCCTTCCCTCCCATGTCCAAAGAAAGGGGCCATTAAGCCAGAGTGATGCAAATTAAAAAAACCCCAAATAATTATTTTCGCCCAGCAGAGCCGCATCTTCCCGTTGTGTCCTCCGTGATTCATTTCAGCGGCGACGTACCAGAGACAGAGGCAGGAGGGGGAAGGACGGGGGATTTGCCGCCGGAGGCAGGCTAGGCAGCGGCGGAACAGGGCGCGGAGCGGAGCGCGGAGCGTTTGCGGGATCTGAAGCCATATCGTCGCTGCCTACTCCCACTCCGCGGCCCCTCAGTGACCCCAGCCCGGGGCTGCGGAGAGGTGAGAGGTGACGCTGGGAGCCAGCACAGACCTGGCCCTTTTAAAGCCACAGCTAATCAGTCCTTCACTAAATTAAAATATAGGAACCAGAGGAGACGCAATTTCGTTGTAAAGAATTACCATGCGCGCTCCGAGAACGGAAACGGGATTGAAATGAGGACGATGCTCTCTGCAGCGGAGAGATTTGTCACCCAGGAGCAGTTCGGCTAAGATAAACTATAAAATTATACGCACACTATCTAGTTCCGATAGATTCGCGCGTGTGGGAGGTTATGCATCACACCCCAATAAAAGAAGGTTACAGAGTTGTTGAAAAACTTCAGCCCCATAAACCCTGCAGCGAGGTGATGGTTATAGGACACAAGGCACTGGGTGGTTAATTGCCCACCTAGTTAAAGACTCTGCATTCCATTATAATATGGGAGGAAATTAAAGTGGAAAAAAAAAAGGCAATAAATTTTCCTGACAATTCATTTGCATTCGATTTCAAGTTATTCTTTAATCTCTGTAAGAAATACGGAACTAACCGTGGTGTGGGGGTGTAGGTGTGTGCATCTGCACCGTGCACATATGCTGTGTGTGTGTGATATATAAGTGTGTGTGTAATCTGAGCACAAGAACTGGCCCACGAACAGTGGAAACCGATGACAGTTCCATTTTTCCTCTTTAATTAGGAAATATTCCTTGATTGTCTTGGCACCTATTACTTTTTAATAACTCCATAGAATCGTCAGAAGAAGAATAACTGCCTGCTGCGAGTAATCTGCTATAAAGCAATTATTTTACTAGGTTAGTATGCAAGCGCAAGTACCACAGAGTAACGGCCATGAATGAGACGCAAAGGGAAAAAACAAGAAATAAAAACTACCAGAGTAATGGTAATATTTGACCATGCATAGACTTCAATAGGTCGCAGTAAGACCCATCTAGCTTTGATAACACAGCTCTGTTACGGCTAGATTCTAAAGAAACTTTCCCTTTTCGTGTGTTTCAGGCAGCAAAACACTGGTTTTAGAAGACTATGAAGCCAGTTTCCTGCACGCTATGATAATGAGTTTAGGTGCGGAGATCGCAGATCCAAGGGAGAAGAGAATGATTGATTCCTCCGGAAAACCTTTCCTGATGCAGCCCAGGAGCAGCCACCACCCAGAGGCAGGTAAGATGCTGCCTGAAACTATTTTTAACTGAACAAAAGGCTGAGCAAACATCTGACGTCAGGGAGTAGCATCCTTGGAGCGGGGTGGCGGGCCGCGGTGCGGGGCTGCTGATCTGCCTGACCCTACCCGCCCGCTGCCCGGCACCGCTGCCCGGCCGGGCCTGACCCGCGGCCTCGCAGTTCCGGGAAGGAAAGGGGCTGTCCTCCGCCAGGACCGGGGGAGGGCCGAGGCTGACGGGGTGCCGGAGAGGTGACAAAGTGCAGGTACGGGGCCCGCTGCGGAAAGTCAGCGGCGCTGCACTTGCTGGAGCTGGTCTGCAACTTCTGCTTGTGGTTTTAAAAACTGGAGGTTGCTTTCATCCTAGGGGAGTTTGCTGTATGTGTCTGCAAGGTACCCAACGGCTTCAGGCACTTGGCAGGCAGGCGCTGCTCCTGGCGGGCTGGCCGCAGTGCGAGGTCAGCGCATCTCTAAGCTCCCGCATCGCCGTGGACTAAACTTCTGCTGGGGTGTGAAAGTGAACAAACACGAGGAATGGTCCAGCGGTCGGGAGAGGCGTTGGGCTGGTTTTATCGTCAACGTTAACCACGGAGGTTGGGAAGGTGGCTGGCCGCCGTTCCCAGGGCTCAGGACACTCTCCCCTCTGGTCTCGGCGGGGAAAACTATGATCCTCGCCTCCTTCTGATACCCACCAACTTTGGAAATCTGCCAGCGGGCCACCTTTCCCTTTGGTTTGAAACATCCACCCTTCACCCTTCCCTCNGGCGATTTAGTTAAAATAAATAAACCCGCGAAGATTCACTGGCGAGTGATGCATCATCGACCCAGAGGTTTATTAAGAGGCTTGTTACAGCCGCGGTTTCAGACCCTGCTCAGCCGGGGATGGGGTTGGGGGGGGGGCTGCGACAGCTCGGCTGGCCCCAGTGTCCCTCACAGCAGCCTGCGGCAGAGATCTGTCCTCCCACCGGACAACCACCTTCTTGTCATCCCCCCCATCCCCTGCAAGCCCACCGGGAGGGGAGAGAAGCAGCCCACTCGACGGCTGTTACTTATTTCCCTGTTATATTTGGGGGGAAGGAGAGGAGGGTTGTGAGACATTGTTGTCAGTGGCGATTGTTAACCCAAATAATAATAATAAAGAAAAATCGTTACAGCTGGGTGCTGGCTGAATATAGCAATTACTATTATTGCCAATCACGATTAGAAATAATTATCCTGAAAGCACAGAGGGTTCAGCTGCCAAGGTGTTTTGAATAATTGCTTCAAAATGAGCAGCAAAATATTAGGTTCACACACAGGGACGACTGCAAACTTTCAGTTGTAGCAGTCTGTAAAAGGAGATCTTACCACAGGTAGTTCTTGTTTACTTGCAAAGCTTTGATTTGTTATCTGTTACAGGTCCAGAGCTCTTCTGTTCCCACACCAACAGAATGACCTTCCTGTCCTGCCCTTGTTGCTCTCCTCCACCAACTTTCCTGAACACACCAGATGGCCAAGCACCTTCTCAAGGCAATGGTGCACTGTGCTTGTGTCCCTCCATCTTAAATAAAAGGGAAGCAAGCAGATCGTGAGGAATAACATGGTCCCAGACTGAAACTCCACTTGCTGTGTTTATGTTGTGCTGCTCTACACAGGCCCTCTCATTTCAGCTCTCTGAAATGATGTCTAACTAGGAGGAGGTCACAGGTGACTGGCAAGTTCAACCTACTTAGCTCAATTATCCAAGTTTCATTTCCAAATTGTGTTCAATTTCATCTTCCTGCCTCCCTCCAAATTATCTTGGAGGAAAAAAAAATCAAATGAAAGCAGACAGTTTAAGCCAAATCCTGTATACCATTATTTATATGCAAAATCATTTTTGTGATATATACTTCCCTTAATGGTTATGGGATGCCAGATCTCTCCAAGAGGATTTACAAATCTAGCCATCAAATTATTTCAAAGGCAGGCCTACTAGGGACAAAAATAATTATGAACTTTTGTAAGCTTTGTAAAAAAATAAGTTTCTGAATGTTGTCTCTTTAAATTTTACTTAAGTTTTGCTTTTAATTTAAGCCTTGAGGCACAGTAGAGAGATATGCAGAGTCTAATAAGGAATTTGGAAAATAATACACTACAATCCAGTGCTGAGATCTTTCTCCATAAAATATGGATAAGGAATCAATTCATAAGTGCAAATATCTACTAGGACTGAGTTTTAACATAACATTTCACATGAGCATTCTTATATGCATTATTAAGGAGATAACAAAAGTGCTTCAAATCAAGCTTTATACAGTCACATCTGGAAATGCTCTTTTCTGTCTAATTTTCATTTTTCCCCTTGAAAAAAATGCTAGAAGAAAAACTAGTCTGTCCCCCTGTATATTAACTGTTACCATCAGCTTTTAATCAGCAACATGTATAGTTAGACATACAGAATTCATTCCATGTTGACCCTTTTAGAGAACAGTAAATGAAGATAGTATCTTTATTCATGTATAGAATCTGATGTTAAAACCAAAACCACACACAACTAGAATATACATTGTTTTATGCATACAGACAGGCAAGTAGATACATAGACACAACACACTTATACACGGAAACAAGTCATGACCATGTATTGGAAAACATAATAAAAAGTATCTGTGCATTTGCCCAGATCCTAAGTCAGACTTCATCAGATAATAAGTGGTCTAGGGAAAACGAGCTTAAAATCAGACACAGCTAATTTCTGAAGGTCTTGGAACTATGGCAAGCTTTGCTCTACAATGTTTAATCACCATCAGTTTTCAAGGAAGCTCTTTAGGCTTTTCAGACAAAAAAAGCATTACCACTAAGAATGGAGGGTTAATAAACTCAAAGGTTACAGAGTTGATAGAGGTTTGGGTTTGGTGGCTTTGTTGTTGTTAGTTGTTGTTTGTTTTGTTTTGGTTTGTTTTTTTCTAATGCACAATTTAATGGAATTATATTGAGAGGACAAAGAGAAAAGTCTCTAAGATCTACAACTACTTTTTTTTTTTTTAAATAAACTATATATTTTTTCCTTTGAATGGAAAGACAAGCGAAGTATTTTCCAAACAGAAACAGCAAAGATTATTTAGAGGAAAACCCATAAGTGTTATTTTTTTTAAATACTCTGGAGTTTTCTGAACAACTCTGATGTACTCACATTCTTATCACAACTATTTTCTTTCTACTATTGTAAGTGGATATTCAAGCTAAATTGATGCTTTATGTATATCGTGTCTCAATTTGTNACCCTCCCCTCCCTTGACCTCTCCCCCTGATGCTGCTCCAGCCCTTCCCGCAAGCAGCGGGGCCCGGCGGCGGCACCCGGCGGCCCGGCTGAGGGATGCCCCGCTTCAGCCGGTGCCTTCGCTCGGCTTTTCTTGAGAAGGGCGCCTGCAGTCAAGCAGGGAGAGAGAGGAGAAGGAAGAGGAGGAGGAAGGCGACCACTGGGGTGGGAGAAACCTTTCCCAGAGTGGTCGGTGTGCCGTGGCAGAGAGCCGTAAGCCTCGGGCGACCTGTGCGCCAGCCCNTACCACAGGTAGTTCTTGTTTACTTGCAAAGCTTTGATTTGTTATCTGTTACAGGTCCAGAGCTCTTCTGTTCCCACACCAACAGAATGACCTTCCTGTCCTGCCCTTGTTGCTCTCCTCCACCAACTTTCCTGAACACACCAGATGGCCAAGCACCTTCTCAAGGCAATGGTGCACTGTGCTTGTGTCCCTCCATCTTAAATAAAAGGGAAGCAAGCAGATCGTGAGGAATAACATGGTCCCAGACTGAAACTCCACTTGCTGTGTTTATGTTGTGCTGCTCTACACAGGCCCTCTCATTTCAGCTCTCTGAAATGATGTCTAACTAGGAGGAGGTCACAGGTGACTGGCAAGTTCAACCTACTTAGCTCAATTATCCAAGTTTCATTTCCAAATTGTGTTCAATTTCATCTTCCTGCCTCCCTCCAAATTATCTTGGAGGAAAAAAAAATCAAATGAAAGCAGACAGTTTAAGCCAAATCCTGTATACCATTATTTATATGCAAAATCATTTTTGTGATATATACTTCCCTTAATGGTTATGGGATGCCAGATCTCTCCAAGAGGATTTACAAATCTAGCCATCAAATTATTTCAAAGGCAGGCCTACTAGGGACAAAAATAATTATGAACTTTTGTAAGCTTTGTAAAAAAATAAGTTTCTGAATGTTGTCTCTTTAAATTTTACTTAAGTTTTGCTTTTAATTTAAGCCTTGAGGCACAGTAGAGAGATATGCAGAGTCTAATAAGGAATTTGGAAAATAATACACTACAATCCAGTGCTGAGATCTTTCTCCATAAAATATGGATAAGGAATCAATTCATAAGTGCAAATATCTACTAGGACTGAGTTTTAACATAACATTTCACATGAGCATTCTTATATGCATTATTAAGGAGATAACAAAAGTGCTTCAAATCAAGCTTTATACAGTCACATCTGGAAATGCTCTTTTCTGTCTAATTTTCATTTTTCCCCTTGAAAAAAATGCTAGAAGAAAAACTAGTCTGTCCCCCTGTATATTAACTGTTACCATCAGCTTTTAATCAGCAACATGTATAGTTAGACATACAGAATTCATTCCATGTTGACCCTTTTAGAGAACAGTAAATGAAGATAGTATCTTTATTCATGTATAGAATCTGATGTTAAAACCAAAACCACACACAACTAGAATATACATTGTTTTATGCATACAGACAGGCAAGTAGATACATAGACACAACACACTTATACACGGAAACAAGTCATGACCATGTATTGGAAAACATAATAAAAAGTATCTGTGCATTTGCCCAGATCCTAAGTCAGACTTCATCAGATAATAAGTGGTCTAGGGAAAACGAGCTTAAAATCAGACACAGCTAATTTCTGAAGGTCTTGGAACTATGGCAAGCTTTGCTCTACAATGTTTAATCACCATCAGTTTTCAAGGAAGCTCTTTAGGCTTTTCAGACAAAAAAAGCATTACCACTAAGAATGGAGGGTTAATAAACTCAAAGGTTACAGAGTTGATAGAGGTTTGGGTTTGGTGGCTTTGTTGTTGTTAGTTGTTGTTTGTTTTGTTTTGGTTTGTTTTTTTCTAATGCACAATTTAATGGAATTATATTGAGAGGACAAAGAAAAAAGTCTCTAAGATCTACAACTTCTTTTTTTTTTTTTAAATAAACTATATATTTTTTCCTTTGAATGGAAAGACAAGCGAAGTATTTTCCAAACAGAAACAGCAAAGATTATTTAGAGGAAAACCCATAAGTGTTATTTTTTTTAAATACTCTGGAGTTTTCTGAACAACTCTGATGTACTCACATTCTTATCACAACTATTTTCTTTCTACTATTGTAAGTGGATATTCAAGCTAAATTGATGCTTTATGTATATCGTGTCTCAATTTGTAATACACTATTCTCTGTAAGGAGATAATTTGAAAAAAAAACACACAAAAAAGAAGAAGTGATACCACTGACAACAATTTACTTAAATTCACAAACCTTGAAATTGATGCATCTCCTATCAATCATAGTCAGAAGGCACAGTAAAACACATCCAACATTTGTATATCAAAACTGGGACTAAAAAAACACCCTGTTTTATTCAATTTAAATGTCCTTCAAAATGTTGTCTTTTTATATGCTGATATTACTGAGGGATTTTTACTATAGGCTAGCTTTCTTCTGTCAAACCTATGCAAGAGAGTAACCTTGCAAAGTTAAAGTGCATGCCATTAAACTGCACAGATGTTTGTTCTCACTCAGTTACTGACAATGAAATACTTACTAAATAATAATAAGGATATATTGACTTCTCTATTCTGTCGATATGAAGATCTGTTGATCTGTGAGGTTAATATTGATGAGTCAGAGTGAGGTAAATGTTTCATCAGGAGGGCAAGTAAATTTCAATACTGGCATTAAAAAAACTCCCTAAACTCCACATTTGTACATACACAGAAACTAATCCTTTTTTGTATTTATTGGGTATATGAGCACCAGTTCAACCTATCAGCATGCACAAGCTAATGCAGAAGTAAATACTTGATACTGCTTTCAGGAAGCATAGTACAAAAGTGTCTATCACAGATATTTAAAACTAAGCTCAAATGATGCCAAGCACTTAGGGTTTTTAGTCATGCTGCATGTTCTGTTGCAAATGGCACATTTCCTTTAAGTATTACTGGAAGGCCCTACAAACAACCTCAATATTCTTCATGCTAAGGAGGTTTTTGAGCTGGAGAAATGCCTTTTTTTTTTTTTAATAGGGTGAGCTCTGTCAAAATATTATTTTTATTTGTTGTCTCATCAAAATGTCACTGAAAGTTCCCTCTCTTTACCCTCTGCCACAGAACACAATACTGTACATGCTTTGAACAATACAAAGAGCCATTTAACTTGATGGGTCTGGCAGAAGAAGCTACTTTCTTGTTCATTATTAGCTTCATATTTCCTTCATTCTGTTTAAGTGAAGCTGAGGGCTGCTCTTTTTTGAATATTCCACCAGCCAGGTAGGCCTAGTACTTTGGCAGCATTATTTTAGCATGTTATTTGCAATGTGTGGTACTTATACATGCAAGCAGTCTGTGTAACTTGCTTCTGGGCTTTTGAATAGAAATTAAAAAGATGTGACCTAACATTCATTGCAGTAAGAGGCTGTATGTTTTTGGATATAAGAACCAAAATATGCACTTATGTTTTCCTTTTTGATTACTAATTAAGGCCTTGATCCTGCCATTAGATTTGCAGGGGCAAAACACATGTACAAAGCTGTTCTCCCCATAGCATCACTGCTGACAAGGGAAGAGCTCAGTCACACAGAGCTTCCTATAAGGCAGTGACCTAAAACCCAAGACATGACTTTAGCAGCCCTTGCCAGAGATCACATCCTGGTTTCTAGCACAGAAGAGTCCTTACTACCTTCTCCATCTCACCTGCCTGCAGCAGAACTGTAGTGAGTCAGTAGGGGGATGGAAAACCACATTATTGCTATTTGTGTTGTTCCTGTTCTGAAGGTGTGAGGCTGGCCATCTGCTGCTCCTCCCAGGAATCATGCAGAGGTCTAATACCTTTTGTTTTGTTGTTTGTAAAATGTGATGACTTTTGCATGAGAAAGGTAACAGAAATGCTTCTGGTTTTGACCCAATGCTTTCTTGTCCTTCTCATGTCCTTCTTCCCAGTGTATGTTCAGCACAACACCATTTCTGGATTTTTCTTGCACCTCAGGCCTTGATGCTGTTTGAAGACTCCTGTCTCTGCAAATTCCTGTGTTCACTGAAATCTCTGTTAAAGATGTGCTTATGTTCTGCTATGCTGGCTGCTTTTGATTGTTTCTTAGGTATTTTTATCCTTCTCTATCTTGAGAAACATTCTCCTACAATCATCTGAAGTATTTCCCAATTCCTGCATAATGGTAGTCAGACGGCAGAATCTCTGGGCACAATGTTTTGGTTCATGGGTACCTTGTTTTCTACCATTTGGTTGGATGTTCTTAAAAAAAATCCTTCTAATGCACCTGTTAGGTAATCCTCATAATAAAATCACAAGAAAAAGACACTTTTAAAACTTCTTAACTCGTGCTGAGATTTTCTTAGTTTGCTAACACTAAAAAAAAAAAAAAAAGAACATTTAGAGGCATAGTTTTTAGTAACCTCGAGACTCTGGGGCAGGGCTCCACATGTGTAGATAAAACAACTAGACTAGGGTCTTGTGCTCCAAAGCATCTTTGTATGCCATTACCTGAATATATTTATCTGAAATAACATTAGTTCCTGTTATAGTGTATATAAAAATTGCCCGAGGTATCCATCTTTTCCCCCTTCACCCCCCCGACCGTTAATGTATTTATTTGTAAACTTGGTGAGTGGTAGCCCTTCCCATCGGCTGAACCGCATGGGTAGGAGCGGAGCTGGCGAGTTGGCGGGGTGACCTGCACCCCAACCTGGTGGTCCCTGCCCAGTGTGCGGCTGTGCGGACCCACCGGGTGGTCCCCACCCAGCATGGAGATGCGCGGGCCGTAGCGGAGTGGAGACGCCAGCGGGGTTGTCCCGAGCCGGAAGCTGGTGCACACCCCACCAGCATCCAGACAGCAACATGGACCCCACAGCAGCGTGCAGCAAGCAGCGGCAAACCCTGGCGAGCGGCGAGCAGCGAGCAGCGGCAAGCCCCAGAGCAGCAACAGCCTGCGACACCTGCGAGCTCCCCCGGAGCGGTGAACAGTGACAATTCGCACCCGGGAGCAGCGGTAAGTAATGACAGAGGAACCGGCATCACAGCAGCAAAGTGTCTACGGCACGCCGGGAGGGGAGGAGCGTTCGCAGCAAGGACTGGCGTGAAACCGTGGTGCTTCTGGGAAGAAGGAGGCGGTACCTACTCCATCTTCTTGTCAGCAACGCGTGGAGCGGCCGGACCACCTTTTCATCTCCTCACCATCACCATCCACTATCCGGGCTTCCTTCACTTTTTCACCTCATCTGCCACCTCATCTTGACCAGACTGAACCTTAGCAGGTTTTACTGCGAGTGAGGGGGACGGCTGGTGGCATGAGGGGGGTGGAAACTGGGAGGGTGTGTGACACCCTGTATTTTTCCACTGTTATATATATATTTTTCTATGTTAAATAGTTATTCTTTACAACTCAGTCTCCATGTTCAGTGATTTTCTTTCCTTTTTTTGGAAGGGGGAGGCTCTAAAGGGGCTTCCTTCTGAGTTTGTCCTCCCAAACCAGGACAGTTCCTCAGCTCTTGTGTATGGAAACAGATCCAGCAAATAAGTTGAATACTTCTAGTACTAATTATACTTGAGAAATATTATTGTATGACACTATTTTAGGGCACGCTTTTGCAAATGCAAGGTGTGAGGTTCTCCTTAAGATACTGAGCTCATACTTCACTGCAGTTTCAAGGCTGGAGATTGTGTACCCATGTTTCTTACATGGCAATAAAGATACTGATGGAACAATTGTTCCACTAGTGAGTTAAGCTGAATAAAAGAAAAAAAAGTCAGTAATAAGGAGCTCCCATGTCTACTTGTACACTTCGCAAAATAGATTACCAGAGATGGAATAGGCAGCAAACTGTGTAAACTGAGCACAGATAATTCCCATGCTATGAAAACCCTTCTGCCTTAAGAACACTAGCAATGAAAAGGGTACAAGAAAGGGGATAATAAAAATATCAAAAGAAAACAAATAGAAATAGGTTTCTTTGCAAGTAGAGGAGCCACTTTCTAATATGGTGGCCTTATATAAAAGTACATTTGTCTTCCAGACCCTCTGCTGTTGATTAGAATTCTGATGCCACTGGAGGGGTTACAATTTTGTTGAGTTTCTGGATCTCAATTGTGCTGTCAAGGGGTCATTCTTTCTGGTAATAAGGTAGCTAGTGGCCCCTGGGAGAGAAGGAAAACAATTGACTCTTGAAAGCAGAAACATATACTGATGTCTAGAGTAGATTTCTGGCAGTGGACCAGGTCTTTTCTCATAGCATTTATCATTGTAGCAATGAAAAAATTGTGAGAGTTCTACAGGTGGCCGAAAAAGGAAAGCAGAGCACAACATCAACAAAAAAGTGCTAGATGTATGAATTATATTTAAAAACAGGCTGGGTTTTTTTTGTCACACTGTTGGTTCACTTGTTAAAGATGTGGATCCTATTAGATAGAAATATGTTGCTTATTTTAAAGCAAATTATTATCAAATGACTACACTTCAAAACAGTTTTTTTTTGCTTTAATTTGAAGTGAAGTCATTTGAGTTTGAAACATATGCATTTGCTAAGTGCAGAATATTTTGTTGCCAAAACCAGACAACTTCATTTTGAGTCCACTACTTGCAAGCATTGTTGATCTTGGATGTCACTGACAATATGAGTCTTGGCAATAAGTCTTTATACAGGTCAGTAGTGAAGTTTTGCTTATTACCACTAGGCTTTTTCATCATTATTCTTATTCTATCAGGTCAAAACAGTCCCACCATATCATCATACTCAACCAGAACAAATGCATTATTGCATTTAATTGGCTTTGGAAGTATTATTCCACTTTATACAACTGGAGAAAGCTCACTTCTTAAAAATAATTTATCCTGAGATTTACATATAAAGGTTTTCCATATCTTTCTGAAAACTGCCTTCATTATTTCTTAGGCTATGTTACTAGGCTGGTTTTCTTTGTCATGGTACAAGCATACATAAATGGTGCATGCATACACAAAGACATCACTGGCACTATATGTAATTTGACATATGATTTACATTGTACTTGAAACATTTTAAAGTGGATTTCAAATTTATTACAAGACTCAGCATTGCAGCTGATATAGGTGGATTCATTCCATCATTTAAGGTAAGTACCCAAGATGGGACTGTAGCACCCTGAAGCTTCCTATGTTGTCAGTGAAGAAAGACATGCACACCCAGAGATTCACATCTCCAAGGGTACTACTTCATTGGCCATAGACAAAGGCTAGAGTAAATCTACTCGTAATTTAGAATAGATGACTGAAGTAGACTGCAAGGAACCCTTGTTGAAATGTGCAGACAAAGTGCCATATCTTTTGCTGTCGCCTATAATTCTGGGCTGAAAGACCTCTTTCCATTTAGGATACAAAATACCTCATACAGATAACTGTGTGTGAAGTCTTACACAGAAGAACAGCCAACAAAGCATGGGCTTGATCTGCTACAAGTCAGATATCTAGACTGTGCTTCCTTTACTCCATAGTCCACTCATTCAACTCATTTGTCTTAGAATTAGATGAAATATGCTGAGGAGAAGGACAAATGTATGGTAGGTGAGATATGATGGGCGGGGACGCATTCATCGTAGAACAAATTTAGATGCCTAAATTAAGACAGGTAACCTTTAGATTAGGATTTTAGGTGATTAGGATATCTTTTAGACAGCTAAAGCAAAGTGAAATGAAACAAAATTTTTGCTAGGGGATTTGTGTGACAACCTGCAGAGAAGGAGGCGTTTGTAGATCTGGGGTAAAAAAAGTTCTGCTGTTGCCTGGTAAAATCCTGACAACCCCCTGCCTTGTTGCAGTAAGTATAGTAGGAAGAACAAAGAACCTCTTGAAGAAGCCCTAATCTCACACCACATAGAGTACTGTGCAACAGACTGGAAGAGAGAAAGGTGTTACTACTTAAGTAATATTAGAGAGGCTGGCTATAAATATGACTTTTCCTCATGCTCCTGTCTTGGCACAGCGAAATAAGTAATAGACTTTTTCACTTTAACTTCTCCCCCTCTCTCTCTCTGTCCCTCACTTGCCTTAGGAAATCGCAGTAGTTTTATGTATGCATGTCAATATCTAAGAACATCAGGTTTGTCTTGTTTATCTCTTTCTCAGCATAGCTTATGGAAACTCATTTTCACACAACTATGTTGTCTCATGTTTTATTACATCATAAAAGCAGATTTTAAAAAGGTCTAGTGTGATTAAAATAACTAATCTCTATTCATTCTGAAGACCTTTCCTCTGCTGTTTTTTTAGTTAAGACTAATTGCAATGTCTGATGTTATACTTCTTGTAAGGGCAAACTTCTGTTGCAAGTGGATTCTTTGGACGGGACTCTGTATAGATTTGTAATTACATTTATAATTTAGGATCCTAGAATGCACCATTTGCAGAAAGAATATGAAAGTTATTTTCAGATCTTTCATTTTAGAGCACCCATTGTGGAAGGAAGGAGCTGAAAGATTATTTACTCATTAAGTAAAAATTCTCCATAGGTAATACTAAACCCAGTATCTTTCTGTCCAGAATAACACAGTAACAGAAAAAAAAAATCAAAAGCTAAGGTTAGCCATAAGATAAACTGACTAACTAGTGACATGCTGTATTGTGAGCTGAAGCTCTGTCAGGTTGTCAAGAGGAATTAGTTCTTAAGCAAGGTATTTATAGAACATAAGACTGGAAGGCACCACCAGGGTCACAGAATCATTGTAATAGAAGAGAATTTGTTAAAAAACATTTCCACATGATCCTATGAAAAATTTCCCCCTATCTCCTCTGAAACTCTCTGCTGGTGCATTTTTACTGTAAAGCTGGCATTCAGCTTTTTCTGACCATAGGATCAAGATTTTCTGGCTAGACACTGAAGTGATTTAATACCTCTAAGGTGCATCTGTTCACCCTGACCTACATCCTAGTTCTAGTTTGTGACTGACTGAGCAAAGAAAGGTGAATACTCATTCCTCCTTTCCTAAAAATCAAGAAATGTATCAGAAAAAAACAAAAATACTTCCTGGATATTGCGGCTAATCAAGAAATGCCTTGCAGTAGCATAAATAAAATATAAATACAGTACAAGTGCACATTTGATGGACATAGCACAAGAACCGAGAGCAACGGCTGCTCTGCTGTCCTTATCTCCTATAATGGGGCTTTCAGGACTTTCAAGCAGCTGGTGTCCAGATAATTTAGAGATTTCTAGGCAGAACTGCATACAGGAGTGAAGAGGAATCTATCGCAAAGGCCTGAGCAACTGAGGTCTGTGGTGATTCATCTTACTCATGAGGCAGGCATCTGTTTTCAGCAGAATATGCAGCTTTTAGGTGGACTTACTGGGCTGGTATCCTTCCTCCTGCAAAGTTTAAGTGAGTGGAATTACACATGGGATGAACTTGGCTCTTTAGGTGTAGGAGAAACCATTTCCAGTACTGACATATGGATATTAGCACTTCTTTATGCAGGGCTTACACACAGGCTTTAGGAATGTTTACAAGGTGGGAAGGACAATGAAGGAACATGTAGAATCATTTCACCCTGATTCATCTTTGGAAGAAACTCTGCACGTGGATCTCCCTTTCCAGTTGGCAGCATCTGCAAAACCCTTTCTTCCAGATCTGAACCTTGCAGCCCTTCTACACTAAGGAATTTGGGCTCTGTTCAACAACGGGCTGGGAAGAACTTAAAGATTTCCTCCACATTCCACATGCTTCTTGTCTTGGGGACTAAGGATAATGCTACTGAAAAGTGCTTGTGAAACAAGTAAAAAGTTCTGAGGAGCTGGTATGAAATAGGGTTCCAGCAAACCCTCTTGTTATCCATACCTACTGCAAGCATTGCCCCAAGTCTAGGGACCAAAGCCCTCATTTCTTCCTCAGCTATTAAAAGAAGGCAACTCTACCCCACCTGCAGAAGAAATTTAAGGAAACCAAGCCACTTATTCTCTCATGAGCCACTGTGTCTCTGTCCAAGGAGATAACACATCTCCCAATTTTAATTATTATTAAAATAATAAACTGCACCAAGCACTGTACTTTTATACCCAGTGGATTAACTGCCTTTCATGGCTGCAAAATACGAAGAGAGCAGAGTTACAGCTACTTGAACCAACACCTTTCTTTCATGGATGCAACTATGCAAACAATCCATTTGTTGGACAACGGCCACTGGAAGAGCCAATCCCAACATAACACTTCTCCCTAGGTACCTCTCATTTAACACTTACTTGCTTCTTTTATCATGTGTTCTCTGCATTCCAGAAGGCTGCTGTAGTGGTGGTGAGGTGTTATCTAAACTTGTTTTACATTGTCCCTATTCATAAATGTGAGTCTTTAGCCATTTCTCTAATGTGATATCTTATATACAAAAATAGGGTGTGGGAAGCTTCTGACTGTTAATGATACAAAGGTACAGTGTCAGTCCTCAATCAGAAGGTTATTTTAGCTTCGACATAGAAATGCAAAGCCTTTCACTTCACATCACAGTAGAATGTGGCCAGACATTCACAGAATTTTGTCACAGTTAGACTCAGTGTGTGAAGCATAGAACATCTGGATATATGGGATCAATTGCCAACTAACATTCTCTTCTAGCGCTCATATCTTTCTGATGCTACTTCAGTTAATCATTTTCATGATTAGCATGAAGATGCTAATGCATCTTCAGATACTGATGGCAATCACAGAATCATTAAGGTTGGAAGAAACCTCTAAGATGTTCAGAAGACACGGGTAACTACTTGGTTTGAATATTGGAAATTAAATATCAAGATTGAAACCAGCATGAAAGTACTTAATTTAATTGCATGTATGCCCAAATACATTGCAGAAAACAGTGAGACGAGGTGATATTTCTGAAGCAGCACCAAGGAGCCCGGGATCTGAGTGATCACCTGTGAGTTAGGGCTCAGAGGTTTTATGTCTCTTTTTGCCACTGACACTTGAATAAACTTGGCCAAATCATTAGCCTCTTTTTACACAAATCATCCCTTAAATGACACTAATCATTACAGTCTTTACACAGTTCCTTCCTGAAACTTAATTCATTAATGTTCATGAAATACAATGAGACAGTCAGACAAAATATATTAGGCATGTGAAAACTCTATTCTGGCAGTTCTGCAGGGAACTTCTAAGAAAGAAGCAAATACCTGCATTTCACACATTATTGTGATTCCAAAAATGGTCCTAGGGCCAACTCAGGTAAGAGCAGGCCTCAGATTTATTTGCATTTGTATACGGCACCTATGCTCAAATAAGTGGACAGGAAGTAACAGCAGTAAGTATGATTATGTTAATGATCCTCATTAAGGGAGGAAGATGAGAAGGGACAGAATGGTCTTTGACAGTGCGAGAATCACAGAATCACAGAATGTTAGGGGTTGGAAGGGACCTTTGGAGATCATCTAGTCCAACCCCACTGCCAGAGCAGTTGAATCTAGAGCAGGTTGCAGAGGATGGTGTCCAGTCAGGTTTGGAATATCTCCAGAGATGAGCCCAACTGACCCCTCTCCCACCTTATCTCCCTCCTCTGCCCCCACCTCCCCTTTCCCTGCCCCATTTCCCAGAGCACCTGGGCTCAGTTGCAGACCCCTCCCCTCCCCAGGTGTGGCTCTTTGCCCTCCCACCCACTGCCCTTTTTCCTCCCCGGGAAGGAGAGCAGCTCCAGCTGTGCCCAGCCGGGCTGAGGGAAGAAGGAAGGAAAGAGACTCTTCTTGGCATCACTGGTGAGTTCCCCATGGTGCACCCTGCTTGGAAGGGGGGGGAGAGAAAGGCTGGGGGGCCTGGTGGCCCCCCCCCGGCCAGCTAGGCAGGAGCATGAGGAGGGTTGGTGGTCACTTCAACATCACCTGTGGGTGCTAGCTGTGCATCCTCAATGAGGATGAGCCCTTCTGCATGCTACCTGGGCTGGGTGAGGGGATGAGCAGCAGGAATGGGATGGGATGGCCTGGCCTGGTCTGGTCCAAGTCTGTGTTTCCCATATGCACAGCCTCCTCATAGGAGTGGCAGCATCCCTAGCCAATAAACTGAAACAAAATTACAGTTTCAGCACTAATGCCAGAGACTAATGAGTAATGCTAAGCATAGGGCCATGCAGCTTCTGAGACTGAGTTGAGTCATGTGGGTTTCCTCTTATGCTTTCCCTCTTGTTCTTAATTTTTCTACTTTTGATCATATAGTTGGATCCATCCCATGCAACCTTGTTACTTGCCAGTTCCTAAGTCAGTTGCTGTGGAGGCAGATGTCACAGCACAAAGTCCTGCGATCACGGCAAGACTGCACCTCACTCATGACTTTTATTTCCTTCCAGAACGGGTCATCAGTGTAAAAACTTCACCCTTGCAATTCAGCCAAGGTTGCTGAGACTCTGTGGTGTGCTGAGCAAGACCAAACTGTACAAACTAACAGTGCTTGAGGCAGCTTTACTTTGTGCATAAGATATGTAAAAAATGAATGTAAGTTACTTTCTTTGGGAAGTGATTGGGGACCACAGGAATAACTGGTATTACCTTTAAACTCATGGGACATGAAGCCTATTCAGATAACTCCTTAATTTTCTTTCTCCCTGCTTCCTATGTTCCCTACACTCTTTCCCACTTCAGTCCTGGTGTAGGCCTCTTCCTGAAGAGTTTTGAAGACACTAAAAATTCTGAAGAAAAATTTCACTGATCTTATTTTAATAAAGAAAAAGCAAACCTTTGAGATGCATATGGTGTAAGTAGCCGCAAAATTGTAACATTCACTCCGAAGAGAAACACATCTTGCAGATGGCAGCAGTGGAACCCTAGAATTCTGTTTTCATGTACTTATACATTTTCATAACCTCTTGTTCTGTCTTGATAGTCTCAAATTCTATGGCTCCTTTCTCAGAGATGTTTTATTTCCACTTTCAAGCAGCATGTAGGGACTACGGAATTTTGTTCAGCTTGATATGAAGAACCTGATGGCATCTCTTCTTTTCTATTGTTGCTTTTTTTACCTCCAGATGTTGAACTGCCTATGAGAGTACTCAGGAAAACATAGTTATGCTGTATTCCAATACTGAATCAGTTTAATTAAAAAAGTAACAAGTGATGTGTGCAGTAAGGGAATTTTAAATCAGCTCCCTAGCATATTCATGGTTCAATACAATGGGTTTGCTTTCTAAATGATTCTTATTAAAAATCTAGTCAGCTTAGTACTCTTCTGAGAGTATTGCAGGGAGCCATGACAGACTATACCACGTACTGGAGAGGACAGCAGGCTGTGCTCCTACCCACTGCAGCCTGATCCCAGCCATTTTGTGCTTTCAGCAATGAAGTTCTTATTTTTATGGAAATGGACACTAGCAAGAGCAACCTGACCTTATGCAGTAACTTGTCACGCCTGATTGATACCTAGGACTAGCTGGAGGTACATGTCAGTAAAATCTCTTCTGTGCTAAGCCTACCTATGCGCATATAGACACGATGGGAGCTTATCACAAAGCACCTGGAGCTACTGCTGCTGTCTTTTTTGTCCTTTTTACATAGCACAGAACTCTGCCAATAAATAGCCAGATAGGACAGGTGCCAGGCACAGTCTGAAAATCACTTGGGGTCTTCTGTGGCCCCTGGTGTGATAACTGTGCCGACAGCAGAGGGAGCATTAAACTCATTGCCCACGGGAAAGTGTGGGGAGTGATACCCACGTTCCTGTAATCCTTGTATGGGTAGGATGTGCTCATTAGCCTTCTGGCAGTCATCCTAGGAGAAGGACAACTCTGATTCCAAACCTGGGCAGATGGAGCTCATTTAGCCCTGTAAGGCCTTCCATCTAAGAGAAGGACACTCTAATAAAACCTCTGTCCTAAGGACTTTGCTGCCAGCGTCCAAGCTTGCTAGGCCCTGGCAGATGAACCTTAGGACTAAAGGGTGGGTCCAGCTCTGCACATGCTGTGTGTCACCTAAAAAAAATCCATTGCACAGGCTCGAGGGTGCTATCCGCTATCCTCTTTTTCTCAGCGTGCTTGGAAAAGGCGCTGATGAGGAGTGTGGGTGGAGCCCTCCCTGGATCTTCGTTCGTAAAGCCTAGCCGTACAGGACAGATGCAAATTTGATGAAGTGCTGTTTTCTCTAAGGTGAACACAGCCTACAGGATGCAAAGAGGTAAAAAAAACATCAACTGGGTTCCGGGATTTGGCAGGAGCATGCATGGGCGCTGGTGTAAGGCCCCTGATTTGCTCTTGCTTCTACAAAGATAGCTCAAGTGGTGTCCCTGGTTGGAACTTGGGTAAAACATTTGGATAAGCTACTCTAGGGGTAATCTAGAGAAGTTGTCTGGGCCAGTCTGAAGGAAGTCTCTTAACCACTGCAGTACTCATGGAAATAGAAACACATGGGCTGCATGATACTGCACTTGGAGTACTCACCAACTGGGGAAAGGTGAGGAAATATCTGTGTGGGAAATATTAAAAAGATTTATCTGCTTCTTACTTGGCTTAAAGTGTGAATTTAAGTGCTGAAAATGAACCTATTTTGCTGTTGCTGATGAGTTCCTTGTATCTTTGAATGGAAATGCCCTATTGAAAGGGCCTGACTTGGAGCCTATTGCTGTATTTTGCTGATGTCTTCAGAGCTTTGTTTTTCCTGAAGTTTGTAGAAACAATAAATTATGAATCAGACTGGCTTGTGATTTGCAAAAGCCTGGTGGGCACTGTACATAACTTTCTTCTGTAGTTATGGTTATTTGATGACTGCTCCTAGCTTATGATGGTTAATGGACATTTTCATGTAGATCAATGGCATTTTGCTTTTTAAAGAACCATTTGCATTCCCAGAAATCTAGCAGAAGTTTTCATAAGAAATAAAATCCTATGTCATATTTGTATTACTAAGGTACTACATTTAACAGCATCTCTGGTTAGGCCAGCAGAAGACCCAGTTAATCCTTAATATCTGCTATGCTGCTTTGTAGCATGGTAACCTTCTCAAAGTAACAACTATAACGTTATTTGATTACTAGAATATGGATACAGCATTTGGAAAAATTGTAAAAGCATTTTTCCTTTTGTCTTCTCTCCCAGAAGAGTAACAGAATATTGGAGAGGTAGAACTAAAATGTAAGTGTTAATTGAAACTGCTTAATTATGTGTATGTGTAGTGTATTTCTAGTGATTTGAGTTGCACAGAAGATACTTGTTCACCCATTTTTGAAAACAGGAGGGAAATAAAATGCGAAAAAAATGATTGGAGTTGATGGAAGACTTCCAGTAACTCAGCTTTGGAATGAACTTAGTATTCTGGCTGGAGATGAAATATGTTCTCACTTCCAGCATTAGGAGTCTCTCATTTTTTTTTTTATTTTTTTTTTGTGGCTTTCTGTAACGCCAGTACTTAAATTAAAAATTATTCTTTGCGATCTAGTGAAAGCAAGCTTGTTGGTTTTGGCTTACCATCCTATTAACACTGACTTGTCCTTCTTCACATTAAGTCCTACACAGCATTCTTACTTTGATGTTGCAGTCCATTTTTGCGGAAAGCTTTTTGAACAGAAGGTTTTCAATAGATACATTTACAGTCTCAAAGAACATTCAGATGCTCTATTGTATTATTGCATGCATTTAGTTTTCAGTTTCCAATTGCATCCAAGTAAAACATCTATATACTTCTCTTCCAACTCTTGAGTAGCATCTGGATGTATCTGTTGCCCTAGTTTATTTGGGTCTTTCACAGAGATAGCGAAACTGTGTTTTCTTCCAAAGTCACACTGTTTGCTTGACTTTTTTCTTTCTCCCTTCAGTCTATGCAAAATAACCTTTGCAGAATTATTTTCTTCTAAAGATAACTCATCGCCCTCTCAGGCTGTTGTCCAGATTGTCTGGGTATGAGAGTTCATGAGTTCCCATGAGTGGAAAATAAGTTTTAGATTCTACAGTGTGAAAGATTAGATCCTACCTAGATGTTATATGAATTTATTTGATTTGGATAACTGAAGTCTTGGACTGCTCTCACCTTTATTAGCATGTCTGTAATCATTTATCTGCCTTTATTAGCACGTCTGTTGATGTTTTAACAGCAGGTGACTGTGGTCTGTCTGCCACATTCCTGTGCTTGCCACAAAACAACTGAACAAACTTACCATCCACAGATGAACTGATAAAGGTAGTTGTACTAAGCAGGAACTTGTTTGGCTTCAATGAGCCTTTTTGATTGTTTAAGCACTTACATAATTCTTAATATTTTTTCAAAGTACATGCTGGGCATTTATGTGACCCTTTTACTCTCTCAAGTTAGGCAACCAGATCCTGAAGTACATCCTTGAAAATCTGACAATTGTTTTTAAATTGTCCCTGTGCTTAGTTTTTAGGGCTAGTTATAGAAGTGCTAAATATAGGCCAGTGCAAAAGATTCTGGAAAGTCTCTGACAGAGACTTAATGGGAGGTTTGAATGTTTGCACCTGAAAATTAGGCTGCTCAGTAAAACTTCTTGGAGAGGTGGATAGACAGATTGCTTCAGGCAGCCAAGTTTGAAAGGCTTGCCCTACTTCTCTGCTTTTGGAAACACCAGGAGAAAAATGACCTGTATAAAGTAGCTGAACGTGTCGCTGCTTCAGAGTTGTATACTGCTCAATATGTGAACTGGTAACTTGGTTGCTACAAGGATTTAATTTAAATATCTGGTGGTATACGTGGAATAGATGTTTCCTTGTACCGTGGTCAGATGCCATCCTTGATTCTTGCTGCTAGTGGGAATAATCGTGTTGAAAGGAGAAAATGAAAGAAGGTGGTCCTGCTTGCACCCACAATAGCCTTTCATCCTTTTCTTGCTTGCGTTTAACTTGGAGATCACTGAGGGGTTTTGGCTTGTACCTCAACTGCTGTGGAGGCTGTAACTGATGCTGGACTCTTTCAGCTAGTGGATAAAAATTACTACCTGATCATTTGTGTTACCATACCAGGATCTTGAGCTGGTGTTTGTGTAACTCATACTCCTACAGAGTACAAATACCTACTCTAGTGCACAGTAGCTACCTCGAGTAATAAAATACTAAAGCAGTATGGCTATGTGGGAAAAGGGCTTATATGGAAGGGAAAACTGTGGATAATTGTAACTCTTGTAAAACAAAGCAGGTTGGGTTAATGACCAGATGAGAGCTCTGTGATTGTCATAACTATCATTTTTATGTTTATAACTAAACTTATTGAAATTGCAGTAAAATACACCAAGCACACTTTGATATTGTGTTTTTCTTTTCACTCCCATCTCCCCTTCTCCAATTTACAACTATTACTTGCTCTCTGCTCTGGGCTATGTACTTGTCTCCTTAAAAAGCTTTTGTTTCAAGATGTGTTTTGAGACTTGAGCATAAAAATGTCATACATGGTTCTACTTGTATGCAAGGCAAAAAAAATTACACAAAATGAGGATGTTGCATCTACATGCTTTTTTTTCTTAGATTGTTTTTTGTTGGCTTAACTTTATAATTAACGTTGAAAATCTGACTTGTTTCTGAAATTATATTTTGGGGAAAGTCAGAACTGAGTAAGGATTATCAGGTTTCTCTGATAGCTTAACCTAAGTCAACTGATAATTATAATGGGCAATAAAAATTAAAGTGGAGAAAGTGAGAATGAAACCTTGTACTGCAGGGCAACTGGGGCAAAGCCCAATCCTGATCAAATACTGAGGAGGGTTGCTTTGCACCAAGGAAGGATTATAAAAACTACTTAGACATTCCAGCAAAGCTACTTTTGAGGAAACTAAGAGTAACCTCCTGCAGAGGTCACTGCCAGGTAACCTGGCACCCACTTAAACAGACACAATTTGTGTGATCTGCATTATGGACACCTCTTCCACCTGTTCTTTTAAGATCCCACAGGCACAAGGAAGGAATAGGGAATAAATACTCATATTTTCTTTCTGATGGCTTGCTTTCCCTGCTCATCCTTACCCCATCAGACAGAAAATCATTTGTGGGGAAGCTGGTGTCTTCATGCAGCACAACCCTTATCTCCCCTTCTCTTAAGAGGGCTACTGTTCATCATTGCTAACATGGAGGATGCTTGTGTACCATCCAACCAGGTATTTCTTGCATCTGTAAGTTTGGGGAAGAGTTACACTGCCAAACTACTGAACTCCTTAGGGGACAACTTATCTGCAGAGATAAATTACTGTTCTAAACCGTAGTAAGAATCAGTAGACTTCATTTTCATTGGTGTAATGGGAACTCAGAGGGGCTTTCTCTGTATTTTATTTTTTTAGTCAAAAAAGAAGCAAAAAAAAAAAGGGGGGGGGGGAAAAAAAAAAATAGGACACTGCACAGACAGAAAATGAACACTCACACATATATATTTTACCCCCTACCCCCCCTTCCCTAGTGTGTACCCCCAGTTGCATGTGTCAAGGCATTTCCAGAGCTAAGCTTTGGAGTCTTTCTGAACTCTATAGCACTTTAGTCTCTGCACCCATAAATTGACACTAGGGTCATCCAGGGGATAATTTAGCTTTAAATACACGATTGGACTAATATGTCTGTTGGCCCCCACTCATCCATTTGAATTGGCAGAGGTCCAGCTGGAACAGAGGACAGGAGTTGTTTAAGGGACCCATTCCTCATGATGTTACATTATCATATCTCTTGTCTTGCACTTTCTGAAGAAAAGCCTAGAGTGGGATCAGTGTAATGGAGAAGTGATGAAGAAGTGGATACTGGCTCAGGATGTAGTGTGTAGGGCAGAGTATGGCCCAGACTCTGCCCTAAAGACAGTATGGAGGTAAAGACAGTAGTTTTTTTGAAGGCTGCTCAGTCACCCTTAACACATGTTGTGCCAGTTTATTTTTATGAGTCATTTAGAGGAAACATATACTTATCTCCAGTTTAAAGATATGAAGGAGAAAGTAATTTGCTAACAACTGTTTCAGGTTATTTGCTGGGACAAGATAAGAAATAAAGAGTAATTGTGTTTTGACCCATAAATAACTCCAACTTTCAGATGTCTCTTGTACTCCCTGAATCTGTAAAGGAATTCCATTATGGGCAGAAGAATGATTATTTTTTGTAATCTGTCTGTAAGATGAATAGCACACCTACTTTTATCAGTTTTCACAGTGAGTAAAAAGAAAAAAAAAATCCAGAATATTTGCCAGTTAAGTTATCTTGTGTGGCAGAACCTAGCAGTCTTCTACAAAGACTCCAGTTTAAATGTTTTAGGGGTTTTTAAACATACACATATATATAAAAATATGTATATTTGCTCATTATTTTATTTAATCAAAAGGAAAAATTATGCTTGTGAAGTCTCAGGGCTTGGCACTTTTTTTAAAATTCTAGATTCCAGTGGTTCAGGCATCTGTATAACAGGCTTGTCTGTGCTGTACTGCAGAGAAACCTCCCTCTTTGACCTACTGAGTGTTTCTTTTCTGAGGGAGGAAAGGAATTCTTTCCATGTTAAAAGAGTTCAGTCTCCTCCTGTCACCGATTGCTTCTGTTGCTTAGCTGAGCCCAATTATACACAATGGCTTTTCAAGGGTTCAGCTGTGAAGAAGGCATGTGTGCAAATGATATCAATAAAATAACAGGATTTGCATACACAGGAGCAGCACACATGGTTCTGCTTTGAAGATTTACTCTGTAAGGTACACTTACTGTTCCGTAGGACATCTGTTGACATTGCCACTTCTATACTTCTCCTGTTTAGTTTTTCCTGGCTGCCATTAGGCACAGGCAAAAGAAAATAGCAGTGCTAACTGTTCTGCAGGAGTAATAACAGGCCTTAAGAGAGGAAGAGTAATTACCTTTGTCTGGTTTCTCCCTGCTCTAAAACCTAACACAATAGAGACCAGAGGCTACATAGCTGATGCACACAGAAGTCCTGTTTTGTTTACTAAATCTAAGGCTAGTTATGTAAAATGGCCTTTACTCACAGGCTGAACTCTCATCCTATTTTGAAAAAAAAAAAATAAAAAAAAATCCATTACTGATGGGTAGATTTCCTGAGCACATCTGACAGCTTTCAAGCTAGTGGTATTTGGCAAGGCCTTTTAAAGTTTATAGGAGATTTATAGCTAAAGAGATTACATAGCAGTGGGTTCAAATCTGATCCCTTTTCCCCAGCTCCTGCACAGGGTAACAATGACAGGAGCTGTCTGTACACCAGAAGGAACAGTTTAAGAGGGGTGCCTGCATTTGGCACTAGGAGCCCCTGTTAGCAGCCGGAAGCATTGGTGCTGAAAAGCAATCGCTGGTGTCAAGAACTTTCCTAGCTAAGCACTGCAGCTGGTGGCAATAAATAGCATTCTAATAAAGGAGGATGTTCAACCCATGACATAAGCGAATACTGTTTCAACCACAAAAAGTAATTTATGGTGCTGCATATGTCTGAAATGGATTTTTTCCGATACATTTTAAATAAAAATGCTAAGATTTCAATGGAGGGAAAGATCTGCATTTTAAATCAAAATGAAATTGAAAGATCAATGAAAAGTGTAGTGCTTTTTTTAAGCATGCAATGATACATAACATCTTAAGGATGTGCACTGTCACAAAGCACAATTACCTCCATTCCTAAAAATGAAAGATGCTGTTTTCTGACTGTGCATGTTCTCTTCTTATATTGCATCAAACCTAATAACTTCCTGTGTCAGTGATAATCCCCCCAACATTTAGACAGAGCCATCATCATCTTCTCTCATAAGAATGCCAAAATGACGATATAGAAAGTAGCAAATAACAACATGCTCAGATTGTATAAACATAATGATTCCTTGAAAAAAAAACCAAACCAGCTCCTGCATCAGTGAAAACCAAAAAAAAGGAGTGGATAAAAAAGTCATTAGGTTCATTGGACCTGTTAACTTATCGACTCCACTGCCGTAAACAAGTCATTATTTTTGACAAAATCTGTGGTTTATTTTGAACATATACTGCTGCTTTTTTGTATACAGTCTGTTTATGCCACAAATGATTTCTCTTACATAATTGTTGTGAAACAGCAATATTACATACTGTATCATCTCCCACTGGGATGAGCAGATAGAGATACTATCAAACCATCCTTTGGGCTTATTTCCACTGGCTGGTTTGGGGATTTTTGGGCTGTGTGGAAGATGGGGTAGTTTTGGTTTTAGCTAAGTGTAGGCTGTCAAGTTAACTGAATGCACGGGTTGTTCTGAAGGGCATTTTATCTAGGAGCTTGTTTTGAATCATGAGGGGCTGTATGTGCAAGCACATAAAATGAGTAACTAACTGGTTAAGTGTTATTCAAGATCAGAATCCTCTGTACTGGAGTGTGAAGTACAGCATATGCATTTGAAATTCCTTAATAAAACATATCCTTTCTATTTTCCTTGTGTTTATTAATTCCCTAGCTTTGCTTTTGGAAGAAAAAGGTCTGCCTGTTTAAGAGATGGCTGATTCCCATTTATCAGCAGTACAGCTCTATGCCTAAGCAGTTTCCCAACCCTGCCCCTTCCCCTCCCCCTGTAGATGGTTTCTGCTGTCATCTAGGAGTTAGAGACAGATTCTCAGCTGGTGCACATCAGCACTGCTCTCCTGAAGTAAATAGGCATAACTTCACTGGAGTCACTGAAACCTAAGCTCAAACTTATGGGTTTTGCTGTCCTTGAGTGCAGTGCTTTAAGGCTTATAATACACACTTCTGTGATACTTTGTTATGGTATAAACAAATACTATGCTTCTGATTCAAATTATAATCTCATTCACCCAGAAACCAAGAGAGCTCTGCTTATTTATCCCAGCTGAGAGGACAGCCCAAAGGCTTTTCATGTTGTATGGTAAAGTCACGGGCTGCCACTCCAACTGCCATGGCCCAACACCCCACCCCAACCCCCCAAACAAGGAGGAGACTCCACTATTGCTGGTGTAATTACTTAGATATGAAACATATGAAAGAGTTGTTTAGGGAGTTTTTGGATTCAAATCAGTGCCGTGATATTTATTCTGAAGTGATGTGTCTGCTAAGGCTTAGTCGGTTCAGAAAGAACATAAGAGTCTGAATTCAGGTATTGAAGAGTTGGGCAGAAATTTGGGAGCAATTAAAGGATGGAACACGCACTGAAAAAGCCTGAATTGAATGTTTCCTGTAAACTGTGTGTGCAGCCACAAGACTCTTTGATTCTGAGTCACATCTAAACTCAGGATGGAATCCAGCTGCAAAGCCTGGATCTAGATCTGAATTTCCACAAGTTCAAGGTTGTTGTGATCAGTGGAATTTATTTGGTTCCATATCTAATTTTAAATGCAGAACTTTTAAGGTAACTTCAATCAGATGTTCTTGGGATCCACTGGAATAATAATGCAATAAAAGCTGAAATTAAACATATCTGGTATTGTATAGGGATTTTATTAGTGTTCCAGTTTAAGGTTAAAATAGTGCTCTCATGTAGTCAGGATACCTTAATAAATTAAAGCAGGAGAGTTTGCAAATGATTTAAAATCATGGCTTACACATTTTTCCAAAGGAAAAGAAGTACAGAAAGTTAATCTGAATTCTCAAGGCAGTGCATGTGGTGAACATTAGTTTTTTCCCTTTTTTTTTTTTTTTTGTTAAGGTTGGCTAATGCTTTCTTTTTCTTCACAAATACTGTACTGGTAACTGATGGATATCTTCCACATGTGTACAATATCAGGCATAGCAACATCAATGATATAAAGACCTTCTTTAGGTACATTGCATAGAAGCAAGTAAACATAAATCTCCATGTATTCAGATCTCCACGGTGGTATGCATGTATGGCTAGGCTTCGTGAATGAAGATCCAGGGAGGGCTCCACCCACGCTCCTCATCAGCGCCTTTTCCAAGCGCGCTGAGAAAAAGAGGATAGCGGATAGCACCCTTGAGCCTGTGCAATGGATTTTTTTTTTTAGGTGAGACACAGCATGCACAGAGCTGGACCCACCCTTTAGTCCTAAGGTTCATCTGCCAGTTCATCTGTTCATCTGCTTGGACGCTGGCAGTGAAGTCCTTAGGACGTAGGTTTTATTAGAGTGTCCTTCTCTTAGATGGAAGGCCTTCCAGGGCTAAATGAGCTCCATCTGCCTGGGTTTGGAATCAGAGTTGTCCTTCTCCTAGGATGACTGCCAGAAGGCTAATGAGCACATCCTACCCATACAAGGATTACAGGAACGTGGGTATCACTCCCCACACTTCCCCGTGGGCAATGAGTTTAATGCTCCCTCTGCTGTCGGCACAGTTATGGGACCAGGGGCCACAGAAGACTCCAAGTGATTTTCAGACTGTGCCTGTCCATGGTGGTACGTCCTTCCAAAACTGCAAATCACTTCAAATGAAGGAACATGGCCTAGCAAGAACTGGGAACTGAAGGAGGAAAAGAATGCATGCAGTACTTAAAATCAAAACAAAACCTGAAACAAAGAACATAGTTCTTGCTTCTAATTTTAACTCATAATATTTCATTCAATATGCTGTCTTGATCAAAATCAGTTATAGGAATGGGATAGCTATCAGTTGTCATGAGTTTTGCCAACAAGAAACAACAAAAAAACCTTATCAACAAAGCCCTTATTCTGCTTTGTTACCTCTTTTCTTCAGTTCAGCCAGGTTAGTGGTTATCTAAGGAATGTCAGCAATGATAATTTTGATTGAAACTCTGTCTCATGTCTTTGGCGAAAAGGTGTTTGATAACAAACTGACAGGTAAAGGAGAGAAAGCTAAGAACTAAACAAATGTCAAAAGGCTGCCTAGATGACTGAGATTTGTGAGCACTGTGCTCCTCTTGGCACAGTTGGAACATTCTGGCTGGCTCTGTGGACTAGCCTCCCATTGCTGGTGGCAGGCTTGCAGGTGGGACGCTGTCTCCTGCCTGGAGAAGATCTTCTGTGCCCTGGCGAAGTATCTCTACTCAGGGCAGAGAAGTGGGGAAATGGAAAGATTTCTTGAGTGGTGAGAACCCACCTGTGAAAGTATTCCAGGACCCTCTTAATACTTTCACAGTGAGCAGGATAGTGAGAGCTTCTGCGTGCTCTGGTTTTTAAGCAGCATGTCAGCTGGGCTGGGTGATTGCTGAAGGAGACTGGCAAAGTTCGCCTGTCTATACCAGCTAATTGCAGCTTACCTGGTACAACATTCTTAGTGAGCTAGCTGTCATGTTCTGGCTTTTATTAAGGGAAATTTCTCCATCTCGGTTAATTTTCAGAAGTCTGAAATACAGAAGTCAGACTAGATGTGATATCTGACTAAGTGAGGGTGTCTCCAGGCAGTTTAAGAACATCCTTCTGAGGAGCAGCTTTACCCTGAGCTTGTGTTTCCCCCACTGGAGCTGAAGCACATGGTACATAGGACTGCACAGTTCCAAACTGATAGTCGCCTGTAATCTATTGCCTGTTTGATCATCAGTTTTAAGACCTGAAGCCCATTTCTCTTTTCTTTTCATTCCCTTCTTCCAACTTAAAAATTTGCAGATGACTTATTGCTTTGCAGCATAAAAGCCTGTCACTTGTAGCACTCAGCTCTTCCAATTCTCCCCATACTGGTGATTTGCTGCTGTAGTTGCACTGGTTTCTGCAGTTTTAGACCTGCTTAGAGTTGTGTAACAGAACAAATGGGATCCATGGTTTATTAGAGCCTTTAAACGATCACATAATATCCACTGATGCAGTAGTGACTTGAGTGGTCTTCTCCGTGCTTCCCCTAGCCATGCTCAATAACGTCAGCAGTAAGAGCCCCAAAATCAAAGAAGAAAGAAGCCATGTGAAGCACTCCTGGTTTTGTGCTCTTTCTTCAAGTTACCTTAAGGAAAAGGCATTGAGGTGTCTTAAATGTGTGTGCCAGGTGCTGGCAGCAGTGAATTTTTCTTTGTGTCCTGTGTTAAGAGAAGAATGACAGTTGATAGATAAATCTTTCTAAAGAGGTCTCTTTTGAAAACTTAGTGAGGATACATTTTTCTTACCACTTTTGTATGAAATTAAACTATGAATAACTTCTGTAGTTTTTTTTTCTCTCTCCCAGTAATTTTCTATTTTTTGTTTGCATTTTAGGAGGATGGAACAGGGATCTTAAGGCTGTATCTTTAAGAAAACAAACTTCAGAAGACTAGCCAAATCTTGCATTGAATATGAAACTTGCAGAAAGAGCATTGAAAGAATATTTAAACTAAGTGATTAATTTCTTACCATCTTGAAAACCACAAACAGTGACAAAAGCAACTCTAAAATTCATATACCATTAACAGGCTGACTGCTTCAATACAGAATATTATGCTGCTTTTAGCAAGAGATTGATGTATAACCAGCCATGGCTGGCCTTTCAAACATATCAGAATAGACAAACCTGTACATCATAGAGAGTCTCTATATTATGACTGATGTCCAAGGTTTATGATATTATAAACTCTTGGTTATATTGTTTTGACAATGGAATAATTAATGAATGACACAGATTTGCCTGTAGTGATGAACTATATCATAAAGAAGCATTAATAAAGATAAAACATCTGTAAATTCTTAACAAAAAGTAACATTTTTGCTCTTTTCAGAAGGAACAAAAGAAGCCAGAAACATGACAGATTTCATCAAGATGGCTGTTCACAGATTAAAAGCAGGTCTGATTTTTGGTTTGCTATGCTAGAGACTTCGCTTCTTAAACCATGGAAGAGTGAGGCAAGTATTTTGAAGCTTGCAGTTTGGATTTTTTTGTTTGTTTTGTTTTGCTCATGCAGTGAATGTCTCTCTGCTAATTCTGTTACATCATACAAGAATTGTTTGTGTCTGGGTGCATGCTTCTGTTCAGCCTTCTGGTGTACTCAGAAAATGCCACATAGGATCCACTGTGATCTTAATGCCTGTCTGTTAAACCAGCAAAACCTACTTGTGTAACGAGCTATGGCAATTGGAGGCATTCAGCACCATATAGGATTTGCAGCTGATTGCATCTCAGTGTGTGGCAGTTAGGAAATGTTGAAAGACTGCAAACAAATGCACAGAACAGTAGGAGCCAAGACTCAAGATCCTGTGAATACTGAAGGAAATGGGCTGCTCTATAAAAGGGCACTTTGGCCCCAATGGCTGGCATGGAGACCTACTTGATGCAAAAATTAAAGTCCTTAATTTTTGAGTACCTAAATGCCTTCACTAGCTGAATTTTCAGGGTGCTTGGCACTTTCTGATTGATCTTTCTTTATGAACTCAGACTGTGTCAAATCACTAGATTACTTACCTCAGGGTTTGAACACAGAAATATCTGGCAAGGAATGATAGAGAAATACTGTTTTTAAAAGTTAACATCCCAGAAGTGGGGAAACTTGGAAATGCAGAATTGTATATATTTGGTATCAACTGAAAAGGCATGGCCATAACATTGAAGTAAATATGAACGTGAGAGTTCATCTTTAGCTGGTGAAAATTGAACACTGGTGTCAAAGTTACTATATTTTTCTCCTATCCTTTTCTTGATGCTGCTTTTGTGTTAAGCTTCTCCAGAGTCAGGTTTACAAACCAGATTAGCTGGCCTGTGCCATTGAATAAGCCCATAGAAATGGATGTCCTGTTGAGAGTCAGGGAAAGATAAATGATTAGATCCTTTAAATTCTCTATTGAGTCTTTCCACTTAATTTTTATAATGCACAAAATATGTAATGGTTACAGAAACATCTGTTTCATCTGAAACATTAGGTAGCTGAGCATGTGAAGAAAAGCTTCTCTATTTTGCTAGTGAGATGAAAAGGCAATCTATTTGTCTTCTCTTTTGTTAGCTTTTATCTTGGCCTCTGCTATTCTAGTCTTAAAGATCAGTTCCAAAAGGAATTAATTTAGATGCCTAAACTTGGAATACCATTCCTGCAGATCCTGTTTCTAGTGGCTCTTTTACCAGGTGTCTGGGGCAAACAAGACCTCAGCTTTTGACTCTGGAATTCTGCACAAGCCTGAAGTTCTGCTGCTCCCTGTGTCCTGGAGCACCTTGGTTGTACCACCATCACACTGTCACCTTGTTCAGGCTTTTTTTTCCTGGCTAGGATCAAGAAGTTAAGGATTCTGTGGGGTTTCAACTATATGTTAATCTAAAACCAAACCTACGTATGATGAATCAATCAATCTCTATTTGAAGTGCAGTGATAGCAACTTTTTTCCTTATAAAACACACATGGGAGGAGAGTGAGTTGCTCTCCCTCCTCTTGCACAATTGCATTTTGGCAAGTGCATTAATATGTATTTTGTTTTCTCCTTCCTGTGAAGGATAGATTTAGATTGACTGAAGACATACCTGAAATAGTACTGTGATGTTCTGGCCTGTGAAGCTTGAGTTCTTTCTGCATCAGAATGTCTGTGACAGATGAGAGTGGAGACTGTTAATTGTGCCCACAGGTTTGAACTCCCACTTCTGTCTTTCTGATCCCAAGAAGGTGCTGTAACCACCTGCCTTTCCACTCAGATATATTGAGAGAGGGATCTTTGTCTTCTGTGCTTTGCAAGAACTCTCTACATTTTTTGGAAAGCATTTCTAGGTACTTACATTTAAGGCTTTGGACTGTAAGCAGATGGAGACACTGCTGTGTCCTTAACGAAGACTCCTGCTTCAGGGGAAAAAAATGATTTGCATACAGTTCTCCCCATTTTATACCTGCTGCTGTAGCTGTATTGACCTTCAAATGGCTTTTCAGTCTAGAGATGGTTTCAAACACATCTTCTGTGGTGGGTAGCTCCTTCAGTGAATGACAAGGTTGCTGAGGGCCCTTAACAAGGATTTCAAATTTGTTTGCTCTAATCAATTAAGCTGCACAACACACGGCTGCAGCACCTGCTTGGTGCTTGTGTGAGCTCAACAGCATCTCCTATTACAGACTTCTTAGCTTTGGTAAAACCTGTACTGCTGACTAAAACTCTGTTGGGGGCCACTCTAAATGCTCTGCTAACAGTAAACATTCCACTGGGATTCTGCCTCACCATCAACTACATCTCCTTCTAAATAATAGTCTGTAAAAAAAAAGTCAGCTTTATAACAGAACAAACCAGACATACAGCTGAGTTCCTTCACCTTGATTGAAAGCATCCCTGTAACTGTCTATGCTTATGTTCTTAAATAGGAATAATAATAAAAAACCCAGCTGCATTTCATTTCAAATTAAAGACTTTTGTAATGCTGGAGAGGGATTTTTGAAGATCATTTGGCAACTGGCTTAACTTAGATTCCTGTGAAATCATTGGTGATGTCTAGAGACAATGAGTTAAACTATCGCTGACTGCACTAGAAAAATCCCACTCATGATTTCTCAATTCATTTATTGGAAGATAGGGCAACAAGTTATCTCTTGTAGGTTGTAGCATATGGTTCATCATGAATTGCTTAGAAACTGTAGTCCCTGTCTTTTTATGACTGACTTTTGCAAAGTCCTCTTCAGGTTCAGTATATAGCAACCTCACTTTGCCTTGCTTTGAAAAAAATATCATCTGTGTAGCTGACGAGCAAAAGGACACTGCAAATACTTTGGTTTGTGCAGCATATGGTTGCCTTTGAATGTTATGTGTGAAAAGAAAACAAATCAAACAAAAAAACCCCTAAACCCAAAGAAATGTTAAATCAAAAAACCAAAACACAGGAGTATACAAGCACAGCTATACATACAACTTAGAAACTGAGGTACAGCTACTGAGGTGTTTTGCTTTAATGCAATCTTTGGCAATAAACTTAATTTTAATGTCTCTGTTTACCTGTGTCAGAAGTGCAGTAGGAAAACTAATATCTTACAAGTATTGTTAGATTAGTTGTCTCAGAAGAATAGCTCACCACCCCTTACTCAATAGTAGCAGAATAAATTTTGATGTTCACTGAGGCTTCTCAGCATAAGATTTGTATGTCTAGAAGAATCCAAGTTTGTTTTGAAGTCAGAGGCAGGTATTTAACCTGAGTTTTTAGTTATTGCTCTAACAGGACTATTTTTAGAATGCTTTTTTTGCTGTGATCCCTTCCTGCCTTGTTACCGTAGTTTGTCTGCTCCAGTAAACTTCAAAGCTAAATACCTTCCCAAGTGTATAATATACTAAGATGTGCACCCAGAGCACCACACTATAACTAATTCTGCTACATAAAATTCGAGTAGGTGACTTGTCCAAGACAGGCATCTTCACAGAGTTTCCAGCTTTGTACGTTGCTTCATGATGGAAATTGTTTTCTCTTAGACAATTCTGCATGCTAAATTGTCCCCGAGTCTCAGCTGTTGTAACTAGAAACTTCACACAAAATGGTTTCAAGTTAAAATTTTGGTGAAAGCTCTTAGAGGATTGTCCCAAGTGGAACTGCTGTAAGGGCCAAAGCCCTTACATTGCATTGACAACAGATGTAGCTGAAGTAAGGCATCATAGAGGAGCTGTGGAAGATGCCAGTGACATGTTCCTGATGGTATAGGCAAGAAAGCTTTCTGCATCCATAGAGCTTCAGTTGCATTATTTAAGCTTTATTTCTCCAAGTAAGAATTTAGCATAAATTCATTAAACAAACCACAGCTACTTCCCTGATTAATCTGGAAACTGAGTATTACCTGTGGTGGTGTGTGTGCGCTTTTTGCTTGGTTGGTTTTGGTTTTTAGCTTATTAGAATGCTTGCTAGGCTTTTTGTCTTGCTACCTGGTTAGCCAGAGATACACCAGATCCTTTAAAGAGAAATCTCATCTTGTGTTTTAGAGGTTTCTGCATTCATTCTGCCTGAACTATTTCTGTGACAAATCTGCTACTTTCACAAGTAGGCAGTTTACTACAGGTTTTGTAGTCCAATTTTTGTCTTCTGATTGGATACATTATGCTAGAAGTCCTCCTGGCCATCTTTGATATTAACTGCATTTTTGTAATGACATTATATTCAGCTCATGCAATCAATGACAATTTTTTGAATCTGGATTGAATCTAAAGGTATCATGTGAACAGACTTTCCGATGAAATTATCAGGTCTCCAACTGTGTCTGTCTTGGCCTGCTAGCGTTCCTGGCAATTTTTTTTTTTTTTAACCTGTCTGGAAGTACTTTACATTTTTTCCTTCTTTCTTGCCTTTGCTATAATCAGGAAATTAAGAATTTACCACCCACAACAAAAAACAACCAAGCAAAAAAAAGAAAAATCTCCCCGATCGAGCACACTTAAAATCCCTCTGTGGCACAGCTGACATTTAGGGCGCCGGGGAAGTAACGGATTGTTGTGTTGCTATTTCATTATAGCTGTATTCATTGGTAGGTTCAAATATTTGTCTTAACCTCCACCTTATAAACTCTAAGTAGTTAGTTTATTGTAAGTAAGAGTGAAATATGGAGGTGGGTTGACGAAGTGCATTACAAGACAGTTGCAGTTCCCTTCATTCCTTGGCTCAGGTCAGCTGTACTTTGGCTTGTGGAGATGCATCTTGTTTAGCTTTCATATGTTTAGAAATATGAAGGAATGGCTGGTTTGTGTCTCACAGGCAGCATATCAGCACTCATTCACTTATTTGAAAGTTGTTCAGCACTTTTGTGATCTGATGTGATTTGTGTTTTGAGCTGGTTCAGTGACTGAAGACACATCTTTTAAAACATAAACCAAATAATGTTACAATATGCTGTGTATCAGCCAGCGAACAACTCTGGAACAAAGCAGTTACATTTCTCAATCTCTGAAAGCTGTGGTGTTGCTTTGCCCCCCTCCCCCCATTTTTTTTCCTCCTTTTTAATTGACTTCAAAGAGTAGTTTAATTTTTGCTCCCTTTTCACTAGATGAACAATGACACACAGAGGTAATTTTATCAGCTCAAAGATACCTCTTTATTTCATGACAAACCTGTGTACCTTCAGCATGCTCATCGGCCATACAGCATACTTTATGCCCTAAACCATCTAAAACTTGCCGATATACTTGTATCTCTATGACGGTATTTTTGGCAGAGGCTGTTTACAAAGAAGAGATATCTATCATCATCTCTGTTTCCCTTCTCAAAGACTTGACTTTTATATTGCATCACCAGCGCTTTAATAATGGTAAATCAGCAAATACATGAATGTTTAAGTTGGTGAAGGAGTGCTGATGTACAGCACAGAAGACCTGACTTCACAACTTGAGTAGATAAACTGAATCAAGGGCGTTTCTGATGAAGGTGCTATTCCAGTCATACCAGTGAATGGAATTTTCCAAAGTGAGAACAATGCAGAAAGATTAAACAAACTAGACAATGAAACAATTATTTAAAAATATCTTCTTTTTTTTTTTTTGCGCATTGGCAAATGGAATGCATCCAGCTAAGGATAGGAGTCCCACAAGCTGCCTCTCAATCTGGACCTGTGGAGCTGAGAGAAAGCACCACAGCGAGGAGAAGAGAAATCAAAGTAAAGCTGCAGATGATGAGAAGGCATTGTACAAAAGCTTTCAGATACTAAGTCAGTGTGGTGAACTTCTTGTTCTGCTAAGGCCAGTACTAATCCTACCGCTGATTCAATGCTGTAGAGCCAGATGCTAAAACCAATTAAATCTACTGAAATGGAGAGTTACAGTTTGGTTCTTCTGTCACTGGACTGTCAAGGCTTGGATCCAAACCTGGGATTTCAACCTTATAAGGGGTCCTTCCTCTTGTTTTCCTCTGCTCCTGACTCACATCAAATACGCCCTGCCAAAGAATTCAGGAAAACACTTTTTGATAACTTTGAAGGAAATATGAGGCCAAGGAATCAGAAAATGCTTTGCTGTTTATCTGTTGGTATTTATAAAACCAGGAAGCCATCACTTATGGGCTTGCCATGCAAGGGCTAAGTAGACAGAGGAAGTTGTGCTTTAACATTGTTAGTGGATCAGTGGGGAGCAGTAATGCATTTGGCTAACATATTTAAAAGCACAATTTGTGTATAATAGAGTTTTAAGGCATCGCTGTAGCAAACATGCTGGCTACTGTGCATCTGAGTATTCTACTTTTTCTTACTCCTAGACTAAGACCACATGGAAATGGAATAGGGAAGATCTAACAAATTGAATTAGATGAGAGAAAACAATGAAAACTGCATGAAGGGAAAAAAACCCCTCATTAGTGAAACTGGAAACAAAAAAAGCAAGTATCCTAGATACAACTTGCAAAGTATGCTTGGAGGATGAAGTTCCTTTTGACTTTAAAGATAGAGCTTTTTACAGTGTATCAGAAGAAACCTTGTTCTCTAGGGGTAACAAGGGGTAACAGGACACCTGCGCATTGACCCAGCTTCTTGGGAGGGTCTTGCAAGGCAGGATTGGGCAGAGTGTAGCTGACAACTGTGTTTCTGGTGACTGAGGTTTCCATCTGCTGTCCTTCAGGAGGTTGCAGGTGCCTCTCTTCAGAAGTAGCCAGTAAGCTACAAGAACAATTTTGGTCCAGCTTGGCACATGAGAGAGGGAGGCTTTTGTTTCATGTCATGAAGCAAGTAGAACTTTGAATTAAGTACGCAACTCCGAAAGAAGAAAGGGACAGATACAAATGGTGTCATAGGGAAGAATGTAGAAAAAGTAACAAGGAGTATAGTGCAGCACAAGTTTTTTAGGAAAACAGAATTTGAACCAAATGTTATTAACGTGGAAAAAAAATTTTGAGAAAAAAAGCCTACAGGATGAGTGCAAAGCAGTTTAACTAGTGAAAAGGCACTGGAAAATGTAAAGCAATTCTGAACTCACTGATTAAGCACAAGGACTTATTTTTCTACTTTATGCTCACTGTACTGGCACTTGTCATTCTTGTGCTACAGCATGTGCAGCTGCAAAACAGACATTGTGTCATTATTAGTAAAGGTGACTAACTTTTAAAGAGGATGTCCCAGAAAGTACAGACAACAACTTATCACCTTCCCTGCTTTGGAAAACCTAGCTTATTAAGGTGACAAGAACTCAGCAGACCAGTAAGGCTGAGTAGAATACAATCCCTATGCAAGAACAATAGGTTAAATGCTCAGCCATCAGCATGAAACTGCTGAACACAGATGCCAGTAGGTCACTGTCTCTGATCTAATGTAGCAATGCAGTCATGTAGGGTAGGATAAGAAAGAAACCAGAAGCAGATACAAGTAGCTAATACAAGTGATAGCACGTTTTCCCTCCAAAATAGTCTCTTCAGTGTTACTTTTCTAGTTCATTTGGGACATAATTACAATTCCCCATTGATGTTCAAATGCTAAATACTTTGTTTTCTTCATTGTCTCTCAGTATTAGCTTTAAATTATCTGTCTTTGGTCAAGGAGCATATAACAGTTATGCATATCGTTAATGGACAGGATTGTTTCAAGCTAAGTAAAGTATGGATTAGGTAAACAGGAGACAAAGGTAAATCTCTGATACTTATTACCTCACATTCCTATGCCACATCTGCTTGTCATGCCAGAAAATGCTGGTGAGCCGGAGCACAAACAAACCATACAACTCTTACTTTCTTTGGTTGCCCACAGCAAACCTTATAGAAAGGTGGGCACAGGGAAGCTTGTGTTGACTGGAGCCTTCAACTTTTTTGTAAGACAGTGTAAGCTTATCAGGACAGCCAAGTACTTGGGCTAATGATAACAGTTAAAATAATCTAGCCAATTGTGAGAATTGAGTGTGGACTCTCATGGCAAATGTACACCTAAGCAAAAGTAATTGCCAGTGCTGTGTGCCCCATTTAGCAGTCCTTCCTACTATGTATTTTAAGAAAATGTTTATTTCACAGACTGAGCTGTAAGCCACGTGTCCCTGACTATGAAGACTTGTGTTAGGAATTTTATGAGCATGTTCTACGATGGATTTATCCCATCATAGTGTTATGTTTTATTAGTGACAGCTAACCATCAAACTTATCCATGTAATAGACTTGAAAAACCAAATATTTTAAACTTACTGAATTAACTTACTGTACAGTCAGAGTAACTGCTTTGTACATGTACAAAACTTTGTAAATCACAAAGTATTTAAGCATTTCTAAAGGGCGAGATAAGAATTCAAACTAAAAAGATCATGGAAGTAGTTTGAAATCAAATCAGCACATTAAAACTCTAAAAATGCACTAGCAAGCACTATGTGCAAGAAGAATAATAGGATGGAAAAATGATGAATTTGGGATGAATCTGGACATAGGCATTATAAATATCTTCAGGCTTAATGAAAGCCACCAATTTGTCATTGAGAGAATGTATTTTCAGGGATCTTGTACATAAAATTCTGTGTTTCTAAAACTACAAAATAATACAGACAAACTTGAAGAGACAATTGTAAAGTAACAAATATAATCAGAGTTCACAACTTTCTACAAAAAATGTTGGAAGAGTTCATGCTGTTTAGTTGAGAAAATAATATTCAAATATGTAAAAGGTCAGAAAAAGAAGGCAGCCACCATATTTATTCTCCTTATTCATTTATCATAGAATCATAGAATGGTTTGGGTTGGAAGGGACCTCTGGAGGTCATCTAGTCCAACCCCCCTGCAGTGGGCAGGGACATCCCCAACTAGATCTGGTTGCCCAGAGCCCTGTCAAGCCTCACCTTGAATGCTTCTAGGGATGGGGCCTCAACCACCTCCCTGGGCAACTTGTTCTAGTGTTCCACCACCGTTGTGGTGAGGAACTTCTTTCTAGTGTCCAGTTTAAATCTACTCATCTCCAACTTAAAACTATTGCCCCTTGTCCTTTCACTCCAGGCCTTTGCAAACAGGCCCTTTCCAGCCTTCTTGTAAGTTCCCTTTAAGTATTGGAAAGTCACTAGTAGGTCCCCCCGAAGCCTTCTCTTCTCCAGGCTGAACAATCCCAGTTCCCTCAGCCTGTCCTCATAGGAGAGTTGTTCCAGCCCCCTGATCATTTTCATGGCCCTTCAGGTCCATGTCCTTGAGGGCTCCAGAACTGGACACAGTATTCCAGAGGAGGTCTCACCAGAGCAGAGTAAAGTGGTAGAATCACCTCTCTGGATCTGCTGGCCATGCTTCTTTTGATGCAGCCCAGGATGCGATTAGCCTTCTGGGCTGCAGCGTGCACTGTTTGCTCATGGCCAGCTTCTCATCCACCAGCACACCCAAGTCCTTTTCTGCAGGGGTGCTGTCTATCTTCTCATCTCCCAGCCTGTATTGATAATGGGGATTGTTCTGACCCAGGCGCAGGACCCTGCACCTGGTCTTGTTGAAGCTCATGAGGTTCACTTGGGCCCACCTCTCCAGCTTGTCTAGGTCCTTCTGGATGACATCCCATCCCTCCACCTTATCAACAGCACCCCATAGCTTGGTGTCATCTGCAAACATGCTGATGGTGCACTCAATGCTGCTGTCAATATCGTTTATAAAAATATTAAACAGTACAGGCCTCAGTATGGAGGCCTGATGGGGGCTCCAGCTGGACATCAAGCCATTGACCACTACCCTCTGGATGTGGTCAGCCAGCCAGTTCCTTATTCACTGAACAGTCCACCCATCAAATCCATAGCTCTCTAACTTGACTATTAGAATGTTGTGGGGGACTGTGTCAAAGGCCTTGCAGAAGTCCAGATAGATCACATCCACAGGTCGTCCCTTGTCCACTGAGGTAGTCACACTATCATAGAAAGCCACTAGGTTTGTCAGACAGGATCTGCCCTTAGTGAAGCCATGCTGACTGTCTCTGATCACCTCCCTGTCCTCCATGTGCCTTATCAGACCTTCTAGGAGAATCTGCTCCATGATTTTCCAAGGCACAGAGGTGAGGCTAACAGGTCAGTAGTTCCCAGGGTCCTCCTTTACACCCTTTTTGATGTTGCCTTAAGGAGAGTTGAAGAAAAACTCCAGGCGAATTTAGTAGAGATGAGATAAGAAAAAGCTGCTTTAAAGAGCCTTAAGCCCCTGGAATACAAAAAACGCGCGCACCCTCTGCCCCCGGGTCCATTATCTTATAATAATGTCCATCCAATCCCATTGTGCCACTTGTCTCAGTCCTACCCTGAACCACCCTCTGGCACACCCCTCCAGAGATTGGGTTGGGGGTCCGAAGACCCTCTTTACTTCATCCTCCTCTGCTTCATGACACATGCTGTCCCTCAGAGGCCTTTCAATGTTCTCTGTATGAAGGTCCTTCTGCAGTGTTTATGTCTTTC